>JANAVB010032619.1:8153640-8636140 GCA_029216955.1 Iris pallida | reverse complement strand
ACAAAGAAATCCAAGGCAGCACGAACCGCATGCGTTTATTGTTCTAAGCTAACTGTAAACCAGAATTCGTGCACTGGCATTCACGTGCGCAGCCGTTGGTAAGCTGTACAAGAATGTTTTCAAAAATTCAGCAGGTACCCTTCTTTAGAGTTTAATTTCTCTACTTTTATTCGATCAATTTTTGATCCATCAATTCCTGGGTACAGACAACATAACCAACTTCAAACCCTGACAATTAAAAAATTTCCAATGCATTAAAATCCTTGAGAAGTTCTTTAAGAAATTGACAAAAAATTTGTTCGAAAACAGAGTTAGAGCAGTCCTAGACCCTCGGTTGGAAGGTAATTTTTTGTCAGGAATTCAAAAAAGTTTAGAATCCAATTAGACAGTCTTAAAGACAACCTAACCGACATCGCAACGATGATTTTAGTATAGAAATTTCTCGATATCTAGTTCTGTAAACATATTCAAAAATTAGGAAAAAAGTTTTCGAAAACACTAAATTTTGAAATTTTTCGCCGATATGGCGTGCGCCCGAACAAATGGGCAACATGGTCATGAACCAAAAGCATAGAAAGGTGCATATCAACTTCTCAGACGTGTGTGATTCGACGGAACTCGATTTCGTTCTGTGTGCGCGATGAAATCGAGACGTATCAATCAAGATATCCCGTATCGGCCTTATTAAAAACTAGCATATAACTTCGTGCACGTTCGTCATATCGAGACAAAACTTGTGCCGTTGGACTCGTGTCATTTTTTCTGGTCATCTGAGCCAAATTTGGTCCAATTCTGATAAGGTCGACCAGAACATTATTTTGGCGGGCCCATAATCCGGTCCAATGGGCGAGTTTGTGCACGTTTTAATAAAATCCAACTTTGGACATACGGTTGAGTTTGTATCGTCAAATCGGACCCGTGTACAAATAATTTGAGGACTTTATAGACCGTAGGTATTGGCACACTTTTTGGTGCGAAAGAGGGTCCAATGGCGGATACTGATTTATCCCAAAATTATGATTTTGCCCCTGAGTCTAGAATTGGACATACGGATAGGCAATTTTAGATATTTCTTTTAGACTAAAAATATTCATGATATTAATTTCAGCATCCGAGAATATTTTTAGGTGTCATGACCCGCACCCGGATATTCGGGCACAAGTATATTGGCCACGCCCAGCCTACGCCGTAGTCTTGGCGGTAGATGTAACGCCCAGTCCCAATATACGTAGGACTAGGAACGTAAACATGCCAGTTGTATACATACGAAGTACACTCTAATATATAGAAACCTCGTATAAATACATAAGCTGTAAAATGCAGTAGAACCATAACTAATCTCATCCACACAAAAAATAATGAATAAAAGATATCATATAATGATAATGAATTGACTTGATACAATATGTTCGGCGGAGACAAATCCACTACCAACAAGTAAAGGAAAAATACATGAGAAAAGAAATTATTTTGGCGAGCGAAGCGAAGATGATCCATGTGCCATCATCCTCGAAGAAATAGCGATGATCACGGCTAGAGCTAGAATACCTGCGAAAGACAAGAGCACACACCTGGAGAGATAACCAGGTCCTTAGAGGGACGTAACAAAACGCATAATATCATGCCATATAAACTGAATAAATATTGCTCAAATAAATAAGTCAATTGAATTATAACATGGTCCAATACGCACCTATTGAACTAGCTTACCATCCCCCCAACCAAACAAGGACAGGAGATGGTAAACTAATTCACGGTGATGTATCTTTCCATGCTATGAATCCAATATGGTATTCGAACCCCGACAAGGTTCAATACCTTCTCATCGAAGTAGTAAGTCACACCTACAACCAAACAAGGACAAGATGTGACGAACTAATCCGCGACAAGTGATGGAACTGGGGATTCCCAGGACCCTTCCTTTGGTGTGCGTATTGATCGATAGAAAGTTAGACAGATCTAATACGTGTTCTAACCCTTCATAGGCGGAAATTAGGGTTCACGAATTATACCTGCGGCGGAAAGGAGACAAGTAATTCCTGGCAATCTTGAGCGGACGACCCCAAGATCTTCTGTACGTATTCCTTCCTCGAGTTAGACATCGTGTGGGTAACGATCTTCCAACTTTTTCTTCTCCTTGGCAGCCCTCTCTTTCTCTCCTTACGTGAATCACGAATTTAGAGAATGTTTTAGATTTCTGATTGGTAATATGGCGGCTAGAGAATAGAGGATATATATAGGCTACGATAAGGACCATGAGAAGAAATTAGGGTTAGGCCTCCTAACGGATCTGGATATCCCATGTTCAGCCCGAACACATAATTCAGGCCCATTAACAATAGCTCGGTCCACTAATGAGCTATTGTTGCACTACCTCCCTAATCCTAAATTATAATTGTGGGCTCCTTTTATTATATGCTCATTTGGCTCTCCATGTTAAGATATCGTATGTCCGTCGATCAAATTAAGTTACTGACAACTATATTGATTCGACATCTTTTATCCTTAAGTAGTACCGCTTAACTTTATTTGGCATGTCAGATATAATCCACCTGCAGGGTTTATATGACAATCCTTATGAGCTCCTTAAGGGGACATCATCAACTCGATGTATCGGGACATGGATTCCATTTATAATCAATAGCCCATCATACATATAATGTTATTACCCAATTCATAGAGGTTGTTGATCCATAATGAATCTTACTCCTTTATGAGTCAAAATAATGCACACTGCATATACATGTCCGTTATTATATCCGGGTTAAGAGCACAAGCATCCATAATAACAGAGGTGTTTGTTCTCTTATGTCGTCAGTATAAAGAGAACAACCTCAAGTGGTCCTGTTCAATACACACAAAGTGTACTAGAGTAAACCTATAGTCAAGATAGACTAATACCAGATTACACTATAACCTTTCTAATAGATTGTCCAAGTCCATCTAGGTTGTGAACTATTTATATACTCCATAGGGAACTGATAATATGATCTTCTGTGTGACACCACACACCATATTATTTACAATATAGAATATCAAACATTTGCATTAACACTTACAACAAATACAATATACAAACATTTGCCCATATGATTCTCATTCAAAATTTAAGGAAATAAGGTTACTAAAAAAGTGATGCTTTTAGTATATAACCCTAACAATCTCCCACTTATACTCAAAGCATTGCTTTTTCAGTATACTGTTACAAATCTCTCACTTATACTTAAAGCCATGCTGCTACACATCTGACTCTTATTCCCTCAACATGACTATAAAAAGCCTTAGCTGGTAAGCTCTTTGTAAAGGGATCAGCTAGGTTGTCGGCTGATGCTATCTTGATCACAGCAACTTTTTCTTTCTTTACGAAATCTCGTATCAGGTGGTACTTGCGCTCAATGTGTTTGCCTGTCTTATGGGCTCGTGGTTCCTTCGAGTTTACAACTGCACCACTATTATCACAATAAAGTGTAATAGACTTAGGCAAACTAGGTACCACATCCAAGTCTAACAGAAAGTTTCTGAGCCAAACCGCTTCTTTGGCTGCCTCAGAGGCTGCCACATACTCGGCTTCCATGGTGGAATCAGTAATACATTTTTGCTTGATACTCCTCCACACAATGGCTCCACCTCCCAAAGTAAACACATAACCTGAGGTAGATTTCCTGGAATCCCTATCTGACTGAAAATCTGAGTCTGTATACCCCAAGGGAACTAAACTATCTGCCTGGTAAACTAGCATATACTCTTTAGTCCTTTTCAGGTACTTCAAAATATGCTTTACGGTAGTCTAGTGCTCTTGTCCTGGGTTAGACTGATATCTGCTGACCATGCCTACGACAAAGCAGATGTCTGGTCTCGTACATAGTATTGCATACATTAAGCTTCCTACTGCTGAAGCATAAGGAACTGCCTTCATGTTCTCTATCTCTTTAGGTGTCCTCGGACACTGCTCCTTTGATAGAGCAATTCCATGTCTAAAAGGTAAGAAACCTTTCTTAGAATTTTGCATACTAAAACGAGTTAGTACAGTATCGATATAGGAAGCTTCGGATAAGCCCAACATCATTTTCTTACGATCTCGTAGAACTTTGATCCCAAGGATGTGACCTACTTCTCCCAAGTCCTTCATATCAAACTGTTTGGATAACCATACCCTTACATCAGATAACACCTTCATATTGTTTTCAATAAGCAAGATGTCATCCACATAAAGTACTAGGAACACCACCACGTTTCCGTCACACTTTCTGTATACACATGATTCATCCTGACATTGATCAAATCTATAGGATTTTATCACCTGATCAAAACATATGTTCCAAGATCTGGAAGCTTGCGTAAGTCCATAAATGGACTTCTTGAGCTTACAAACAAGATGCTCCTAGCCCTTTTCAATGAACCCGTCTGGTTGCTTCATATAGATGTCTTCCTCAAGACTTCCATTAAGGAAAGCTGTCTTGACATCCATTTGCCAAATCTCATAATCGAGATGAGCTGCAATAGATAAAAGAATCCGGATAGACTTAAGCATGGCTACAGGAGAAAAGGTTTTCTCATAATCGATACCCTCTCTTTGAGTAAAACCTTTTGCTACAAGCCGAGCTTTAAAGGTTTCAATCTTACCGTCTGATCCTCTTTTTCTCTTATAGACTCACTTGCATCCAATGGCTTTTACACCAACGGGTGGTTCTACAAGCTCCCAGACCTAATTAGAATCCATAGATTCTATTTCAGATATCATTGCTTTTGCCAAGACTCTGCATCTTTATCTTGGAGTGCTTCATTGTAGGTACAGGGATCATAATCTTGTTCCTCAGGGACGAAGTCTGACGACTCTCCCAAGACCATATATCTATCAGGTTGTATCACAACCCTCCCACTACGACGAGGCACTATCGGTTGTGGTGTAACATTTGTGAGACATTGTGCAGTTATTTGTGGTTCATCCTCTTGTACTGTTGGTACTGAAGTACTTGGTGTCTCATGTCTTAGTTCTTCTAGAACAACTATACTTGTGGATTTATAGTTCATCACATAGTCTTCCTCTAGGAATCGGGCATTGGTGCTAACAATAACCTTCTGATCCTTAGGACTATAAAATAAACCTCCTTTCGTTCCTCTTGGATAGCCTACAAACAAGCATACTTCTGTATGAGATTGCAACTTATCTGCTTTCCCATTCAGCACATGTGCTGGACTACCCTAAATGCGAACATGTTTCAGACTAGGCTTACGCCTAATTCACAGCTCTGTAGGAGTAAGAGGTACTGACTTAGAAGGAACCAAGTTCAAAATATAAGCTGCAGTCTCTAAGACATATTCTCAAAACGAATCTGGCAAATCCGAATAACTCATCATTGATCTAACCATCTCCATCAGAGTTCTATTCCTTCTTTCGGCTACACCATTCTGCTGGGGCATTCCAGGTGCAGCCAATTGGGATGCAATCCCAGCCTCTTATAAATAATCCCTAAACTCTCCAAAGAGGTACTCGCCACCATGATCTGATCGTAATGACTTGATACATTTTCCATAACGTTTTTCTGTTTCAGCCTTGTACTCTTTGAATTTCTCAAAGCACTCAGACTTACGGTGCATCAAATAAATGTATCCATACCTTTAATAATCGTCAATAAATGTGACAAAATATTCAAAGCCACCTATAGTCATGGGTCCACACAAATCAGAATGAACTAATTCCAACACATCTTTGGCCCTATACCCCTTTGCCGTAAAAGGCCTTTTGGTCATTTTACCTTCCAAGCAGGATTCACAGACTGGTAGTGCCTCCACTTCCAATGAACTCAAAGGTCTATCTTCAACCAGTCTTTGAATCCTTCTTAGGTTAATATGCCCCAATCGCAAGTGCCAAAAATATGTTTGGTTTATACAAGAAGGTTCTTTTCTCTTATTTAAGTTAGATGACATATTATTCATTTCCATAAGTTGCATTGTGGGCGAAATAGGATTAATGACATACAAATTATCAACCAATGCACCAGAACAGATAAAATATTTATTCTTTCTAATAACAATATTGTCATTAAAATAAACTGAATATCCATCCTTAACTAACATAGAAACAGAAACTAAATTCCTTCTAAGTGAAGGTGCATAAAGACAATCTCTCAATGTCAAAGACTTATTTCTACCAAAAGATAGAGTAACATTCCCTAATGCAACGACCGATACTTTTGTAGCATCACCCATAAATAAGCATATCTCTCCATTACTGAGCCGTCTGGTTTCTGGGAACCCCTGTAATGTATTACAGACATGATTAGTGGCTCCTGTATCTACACACCAGGTGCCGGTAGATAATACCGCTAAACATGTTTCAACTACTAGTAAATAAGATATACCTTCTTTGTTCCCTTGTTTGAGAAGTGGACAATCAGTCTTCCAATGTCCTGATCCTTTGCACATGAAACATTTGCCTTTGGCTTTTTCACCGCGTCTTGAGGTCCCATGCCCTTCTTTGCTGAGTTTGTCTATTTCTGAATGTTATTCTTCTTCTTACCGCCTTTTGGCTTAGAAGTAGAAGCCTTTTCAGAAATAAAAACATGACCACTCTGCCTAAAGAGAGATTCAGCATCCTGTAGCTCTTTTGTAAGTTCTGCCAAACTATACAACCTTTTGTTCATGTTGTAATTAAGGCAGAAATTGTCAAAACTTTTAGACAGAGTTCCGAAAATAATATCGACCTGGGATTCCCTATCGATTTTAGCTCCAAGGATCTCCATCTCATTCAGATGACCCATCATCTTGAGAACATGATCCCTTACTGGTGTACCTTCAGCCATTTTTGTATACATCAAACATTTTATAGCAAACTGCCTAGCTGCTCTACTCTGATGTCCGAAGAGTTCCTTGAGGTTATACATCATGTCATAAGCAGTGGCCATAGCCTGATGCTGATGTTGCAGTACATTTGATATAGATGCCAGAATGTAACACTGTGCCATCTTATCTGCCTTTTTCCACTTCTTATAAGCCTCTTTGACCTCTTCATCAGAGTTGGCATCAGGCTTAAGTGGGCATTCCTCAACAAGTACATATTTGTACTCCTCAGCAGTCAGAATAATATCAAAATTACGTTTTTAGTCAATATAATTAGGTCCAGTAAGTTTATTTTCTTTAAGAATCACCATAAGTGGACTGAAAGAACCCATTTTTGAAATCCTGAGAATCACATAAATAAAATTATGTAGGGCAGAAAAACTTTTTGAATTAACTAAATATTGATTCCCTCAAAACAATAATAAGAAATTCACCAACACCTTGAACACCATGAATTTAGCATGCCACGATAGTGTGGACGTATACAAATTCAACTTTGTTCAATTAGATTTTTCTAATTAATTTTACTATTATGTCAACATAACTTTATGACAAATAAAATTAATATGCTAGTCTTGTTCTGGTCATACAAATAATAGCAGTGACTCCGATGGGGAGGATACCATTATTTGTATCTAAGTGTATACCATTACTTAATACTAAGTCCATTACCTTGTAATGAGTTCCTTCAGATGGAGAAGTGAACACATACTAGGTAACTTTCTACAATTATCCCTAAGGAAGTTTGTACTGGTGATCCATAATTATACTCATCCAATATGGAGGAAAGCACTATAGCCAACACGCAAGTATAATTACATCACCCACAAACCAGTAATGGAGACCATAGGATTTAAACTAAATAAATATCCTCTCCCACTTAGTTATTTAACAAAGAGGGTTTTTCTACTAGTTGATATTATGTCCATGTTGTCCATTATTAATGTAGGCTTAGTTTTTCAAAAAAAAACCACACAATAATAAACATGCATAATCAGAAAAAGCAAAATGACAAAAATAAGAGAAAATATCCAACTATTATGGTCATCTTTACTGCTCCGTCCTCAACTATCCAAATCTAAAATCTGGCGTTGTGCAGATCTATAAATAGGGTCCAATGGCGGATACCGATTTATCCCAAAGTTATGATTTTGTCCCTGAGTCCAAAATTGGACATACGGATAGGCAATTTTAGATATTTCATTTAGACTAAAAATATTTATGATATTAATTTCAGCATCCGAGAATATTTGTAGGTGTCATGACTCATGACCCGCACTCGGATATTCGGGCACAAGTATGTAGGCCACGTCCAGCCTACGTCGTAGTCTTGGCGGTAGATGTAATGCCCCAGTCCCAAAATACGTAGGACTAGGAACGTAGGCATGTCAGCTGTATACATACGAAGTACACTCCCATATATGGAAATCTCGTATGAATACATAAGCTGTAAAATGCAGTAGAACCATAAATAATCTCATCCACACAAAAAAAATTAATAAATAAAAGATATCATATAATGATAATGAATTGTCTTGATACAATATTTCGGCAGAGACAAATCCACTACCAACAAGTAAAGGAAAAATACATGAGAAAAGAAATGATTTTGGCGAGTGAAGCGAAGATGATCCAAGTGCAATCATCCTCGAAGAAATAGTGATGATCACGGCTAGAGCTAGAACACCTGCGAAAGACAAGAGCACACACCTGGAGAGATAACCAGGTCCTTAGAGGGACGTAACAAGACACATAATATCATTCCATATAAACTAAATAAATATTGCTCAAATAAATAAGTCAATTGAATTATAACATGGTCTAATACGCACCTATTGAACTAGCTTACCATCCCCCCAACCAAACAAGGACAAGAGATGGTAAACTAATTCATGGTGACGTGTCCTTCCATGCTATGAATCCAATATGGTATCCGGACCCCAACAAGGTTTAATACCTTCTCATCAAAGTAGTAAGTCAAACCTACAATCAAACAAGGATAAGATGTGACGAACTAATCTGCGACAAGTTATTGTTCCAAGCCACGGTCAGATACAAGTACCCAAACCAAAAGTACTCGTACCTAACGGATAAAGGTGCTTAACCATTCTAAGTGAAATGTAGTTAAGAATAATCCTTCCTACGTATGGGCCTTGGCTAAATAGGATCGGCATAGTCCCCCCTTGGGGCACTAGAGGCCCAATAGTAAGAGCATAACGTTCCGCAAAACGTCAGTGGACGTCAGTAATCATGGGTAATCTGACCCGCATCTCCGGCGGAGCTCACGGGTTAGAAAAGAAAAAGTGCATCGAAGCCCATACGCTAAGGAATTGTCCTCCTCGCCCAATGCCTACTATGTTGCATCCACAACAGAAACCTCTATAACCGCTAAGTCAAACTAGCATGCAACCTCTATTAGCGGTTAATCCTATCGCACGGCTTATACGCACCGGTGGCCAGCCAGTCACGTATGTCCGTGTTCTACATGCGACACACAACTTCGTGTTACAATGTGACAAGGCCAATGAATACAACACATAAGGTGGTCCCTTAAATCTAGGTTTAATGTGTAAGAAAAATAATACATAGCAGAAAATATAAATGAACAGTAAGTTCTAACAGGTTATGCCATGTATCACAGTTTATTTTGTATAAAAAAATAATGAACAATGCATGAAATATGAGCTAAAATAAATAAACAGCGAATGACAAGGTGTCTTGCCTGGTAGAGCGCCTGGTGTACTATAATGCTCAGGGGGGCACGAACTGCGACTTCGGTGCAACAACTATACAAGGTGATCTCGGGTGGTGGCACAGACAGTTCTATTGGGTCCAGAAGGGTTAAAAGTAGCTATGGACGATATAAAATAAGTACTGAATTGACAAAGAATCAGGAATAGTGGGATTGGACAGGGTGATAATCGAAGAAATTTGAATAATTAGATACATATACTATTTTAAGAAAATAATTATAACACTTGAAATTATATTAGTTTAAATAATTTCTAGGAAAATACTTGAAAACCATAAATCGTTTTTAGACTAAAAATTCTCACTTTGTAAAAATATGATTTGAGATAGAGAAACTTTATTTTATTTAAATTACCAAAAAAATATTTTATAATTTTGAAACTACATTTTTATAGGCCAAAATATTTTAATATATATAGAAAACCAAAACAATAATAGTACTGTCATATACTTATATCATACAATATTGTATGCTACCACTAATATATGAGTATACTATCCTATAATAATAAAGATCAAAATAAAATTAATATAAATATATATATATATATATATATATATATATATATATATATATATATATATATATATATGAAACAACAACACTGTGTTGCTCTCAATACTAATAATAATAATAATAATAATAATAATAGAAATAATAATAGAAATAATAATAATAATAACAATATAAATATTAATAATACTAATAATGATAATTATAAATACCAATAATAGAAAACCTACTTTAATCAATTTTCTGTAATAAAAAATGATAATAAAAATAATAATAATAATAATAATAATAAGTAAAATATTAAATATGATGTTAGCAAATATACCCAAAATCAAAATAGTAGTCATAATCAATAGTAATAATATTAATAATCCTAATATTAATATATAAAAATAATGATAATAATAATACTCAAAGAGATATAGAAATAAGAAAAAATCTGATCAATAAAACAATACCAACAAAAAACAAAAAAAATATAATAATAATAAAACAAACAAAAGAATAAAATAAAATAAAGAAAGATAAAAAGGAGGAACACCTATTTTAGCAGCTGCTGCTGCTCTACATTTAGAAAGGGGGAGAGAGAGAGTGGGAACGAGAGTTTGAGAGGAAGAGTGAGGTTCGGGAGGAGAGATGAGCGACGGATGGGAAAGGACGAGCGCGGCGGCTTCGCGGTGAAGGAAAGGCGGTGAGGAGGCGCGCAGGGAGTCGGTGGAGACAGCGGTCAGGGTGCGGCGATCACTGGGCTAGGACAGAAGAGGGAGAGTGAAGAGGGAAGGAGAGGGGATCGATGTGAGCGGTTGCGGTCGGAGGAAGAGGATGTTGACCCAAACCGGATCACAGTCAACCTAATCTTGACAATTAACAAAATAATATTTGTTATAGTCCAATTTGACACATCGGACTCGAAATCAATCTACTCAGCTCATTGCTTCAAGATCACAGCTGCTTGGAGTTTTTACTTTTTTGTGTACATTGGAAGTCTGTATTTTTATTCTTGAGTATAGGATGATGTACGTTGGATTTTACTGAGCACTTTGGGCTAGCCATAGATTTATAGCTTTACCTAGCCCAAATCCCAATCAACCCATTCATCCAAAGCCCACAAAAGAACATTCTATCCATAGAAGATAGAGTTCGGGCCGAACTTGGTCCCCTAAAATTCAGGATGCTAATTTTTAGGTATTGATCACTGCTAGTTGTCCAACGACAAAAAATTTGAATTATTTATACCGAATTCTGGCCGAATTCTGCCTATCCCGAACCCTATAAATAGGCCTTAGTTTTTCTCATTTGAAACCATCCACTCTTCTCTTCTTCTTCTCTTACATAGCCTATATACTCAAGAGCCTTACCTTCCCACCTACTTAGCATTCAAACTTTCCAACCGTCCAAGTTGCTCGGTACGATCCAGCTAGAAGTTTGAAGTGCAAGAAGTTGTAAGTCACTTAAAAATGTTAAAGTTTTGCCTAAGCGGTCATTGAAAGAAGTTTGGCGTGCTCTTCTATGAAAAGGCACGTGGTTGTAACCCTATTTCACAAATAATGGATTTCAATCCTGAGCTAGAGTTCTCAGGCCTGGACTAGTCCTCCACGAGGGAAACCAAGTTAAAAAATTTGTTGCGTTTGTGCTTGCTCTCTATTCTTTATTTCCGTATTTATTTTACTCTGATTATTTAGTTGGTGAAGAGAGTTTATTTTTTAATTGATTATTTTTGATATAAACTCTATTCACCCCCCTCTAGAGTTGCCAACTTGTTCTTCAATTGGCATCAGAGCTCCGTTCTCTTATCAAGGACTAACATCCTAAGAGCTGATCCATGGCAACCACTCAACCCATGCTTTCCAATCACGGTGAAGGGCAGTCCACTCATAGGCCTCCCCTATTTGATGGAACTAACTATACCTATTGGAAAACAAGGATGAGTTTTTATCTAAGTCGCTAGACTTCGACCTGTGGACCATTATCACAGATGGTTACAAAAAGCTCGCCAAGATAGTTTTCAATGGTGATCTCGTTGAGAAACCCCACGACAAATACTCTGACGAGGAGAAAAAATAGGCGAGTCTAGACGCGAGAGCTATTAATGCTTTATTTTGTACAATAGACAGAAATGAGTTTAACAGGGTCTCAACATGTACCACCTCTCATGAAGTATGGAGACTTCTAGAAGTAACGCATGAAGGAACCACCCAAGTCAAGGAGTCAAAAATAAGTCGTCTCACTCAAGAATATGAGGCTTTCAAGATGAATCCAAATGAGACAATCACACAAATGATTACAAGATTCCTCGACATCATCAACCCCTTGTCTTCTCTCGACAAACAATATACAAATCATGAGAAGATCCGCAAGATTCTTAGAAGGCTACCAAAGATTTGGAACCCTAAGGTGACAGCCATCATAGAAGGAAATGATCTCACTACAATGTCCACGGAGACTTTGATAGGAAAGCTGATGACTCATGAGCTTGACCTCAAAGACTTCGAAGAGCCTGCTCCTAAGGCAAAGGAGATTGCCCTTAAAGCTCATCGACGAAGGGCTGATCCTGAAGAGATGGATGACGAAAATTCGGAAGGTGAAGATCAAGCTCTCCTTGTCCGCAACTTCAAGAAATTCCTTCACTTTAATCGAAAAAAGAAGGAACCACAAGAAGATGACGAAGAAGAGCCAACATGCTATGGCTGCAAGAAGACTGGACACGTCCGAAAAGACTGTCCATTCGCAAAGAAGAGCAACCGATATGAGAAACCATACAAGAAGGCTTCCTCAAAAAAATATGCCAACACAAGCATTTGGCATGAAAGCGAAGCTAGTGATTCCGAGGAAGAAAAGGACTCTCCTCGAGATACTGCCAATGTATACCTAATGGCAACATCCGACAAGGTAACTAGCGAAACTCTCGATGATTTCACTTTTGACGAACTTGGCGATGCATTCAATGACTTACTCAATAACCATAAGAAAGTCATTGGTAAATATAAACACGCCAAGGAGAAGATCAAAAGTTATGAAGTCGAGATTCAAAGACTCTCTTCATTGCTTGATAATATTAGAGACACTTCACCCACGGAAGTCACAAATGAGGTGTCTAAGCTTAAATTAAGCATGCAAGATGCCGAAGCACGTATTGAAAAGCAAACACAAGAGATCACAGCACTCAATACTGAGATTGCTGAAGAAAAGAATAGACACAAGATCTCTATCACTAAGATTTATGGTTTCAATACTAAGATTAATGAACTGCAGGCTGTCTCTAAGAAATTAGAGACTAGATTGGGAAAACAGGTTGCTCAACCTCAAACCTAATCACATGAGACACACACAAAGCACAACGCTACTCATACTAGTCAAACACGTCATCCACCTACAGCACGTAATCATGCTTACATGTACACTCACTTTCATAAAGCACACAAACCACATGCACGTAAAAATAATTCTTATGTGACACATAATCACCATGCCACACATAGATACAATCATTACTATGTTGCACATAAACAAAATCACTATCATACTGCATATGGATATAAACATCATCCGGCAGCCACATATGGTCATCATCATGCTGCTCCACACCACTCTTACCATGCTACATATAGACATCATTATCATGCTACTCTACACCACTCTACACATAGACATCATCACCATGCTACTCCACTCCACTCTACATATAGACATCATCAACATGCTCCTAACATAAGTAGGAATGCTATTTGTACTTATTGTGGATTACATGGACACATCTCACCATAATGTAGAGTTAGGAGATTAGTAGATAGAAACATATATGCATGGTTGCCGAAAACTAACTGTTCAGGACCCTCAAGAATTTGAGAACCAAAGGTCACATCTACTCTTGATGTAGGTAGACCTTTCCTCCTCAACTAAGAGTAAGTAGATTCTCAATAGTGGATGCTCGCGGCATATGACGGGAGATGTAAATCTTTTTGCATCACTATCGATGAAGAGAGAAGGATATGTATCCTTCGGCAACAACCTAAAAGGGTATATTATAGGTAATAGTACTATTGGTCATCCTCCTTCTCCTGTAACAAAGGATGTTTGCCTAGTGACCGAGTTAAAGCATAACCTGCTCAGCATAAGTCACCTTGCTGATCACGGATATGATATTAACTTTGGACAAAATACTATATTTATGATAGGTCAACGGGAGACATCACTTTTGAAGGGATAAGAGAGGATAATATTTACATTTTCTATCTATCTAGAGATGCTAACAGTGCAGGAAGATGCCTTTATGCTCACAAAGATGAAAGATTACTGTGGCACCAGCGTCTTGGTCATGCCAACATGGATACTATATCCAGGCTATCGACTAAGAAGCTAGTTAGAGGCTTACCCGACATCATATTCAAAAAGGACACAGTATGTGCCGAATGTGAGTTGAATAAGGCAACCAAGTCCTCATTTCATTCCATAAACTCTGTAAGTACTACTAGACCCCTGCAACTACTTCATATGGATTTATTTGGTCCTAGTAGAATAGCCAGTCTTGGTGGAAAACTCTACGCTTTTGTTATAGTAGATGACTTTTCGAGATTTACTTAGGTTTTCTTTCTTACAAACAAAAGTGATACCATTTCTATTTTCAAAATATTTGCTAAAAAGGTTCAAAACGAAAAAGGCTACATGATAACTCGAATCCAAAGTGATCATGAAGGCGAATTCGAAAATACTAATTTTAAAAGTTTTTTGATTTAAATGGTTTTAATCATGAGTTTTCTTGTCCGAGAACTCCTCAACAAAATAGTGTTGTAGAGCGGAAGAATAGGACTCTTGGCGATATGGCTAGAGTCATGTTGAATAAATTTTTACTTCCGAAATATTTTTGGGCTGAAGCTGTCAGTACAGCGTGCCATATTTTAAATAGGGTGCTCATTCGTCCTATTACGAAGAAAACACCCTATGAGCTTTGGTTTGGAAAAACTCCAAACATTTCATACTTTAGAGTTTTTGGTTGTCGATATTTTATCCTTAACACCAAAGACAACTTAGGCAAATTTGATGCCAAAGCTGACGATGGTATTTTCCTTGGCTATGCTGCCAAGGGCAAGGGATATAGAGTTTTCAACAAACGCTCATTAATTATGAAAGAGTCTACCAATGTGACTTTTGATGAAGATAACAGTACAACAGCTACTCTTGATGATGATGTTGAGCCATCAACTTCTACTCCGATGAATACCACCACTGAAACCGATTTACTGGAAGGCTTGCCAAAGAAATTCTCTTTCAAGCCGTCACATCCAGAAAACTTGGTTATTGGTGAGGTTTCATGCGAAGTAAGTACTAGATCATCATTAAGAGACTCCATTGCTAGTACTACCATTATTTCACAAATTGAGCCAAAAAATATTTTAGAAGCTTTTAATGATGAATTTTGGATTTCTGCCATGCAAGAAGAACTCAACCAATTCGAGAGGAGCCAAGTTTGGGAAATTGTTCCTAGGCCGGTAAATCACTCGATTATTGGTACTAAATGGGTTTTTCGAAACAAAGTAAGTGAAGATGGTTCAGTTACACGCAACAAAGCTCGTCAAGTAGCTCAAGGATTCAACCAAGAGGAAGGTATCGACTACGATAAGACGTATGCTCCTATTGTAAGATTGAAATCCATTCAGATACTTTGTGCATTTGCTAATTTTCAAAATTTCAAATTGTTTCAAATGGATGTTAAAAGTGCTTTCTTGAATGGATTTATTAAGGAGGAAGTTTTTGTAAAATAACCCCCTGGTTTTGAAAATCATAAATTTCCTGACCATGTTTTCAAGCTCAAGAAAGCGCTATATGGCCTCAAACAAGCCCCTAGAGCTTGGTATGAACGACTAAGCAATTTCTTGCTTGAAAAAGGTTTTTTAAAAGGGAAAGTTGACACTACACTTTTTATAAAATCTTTCAAAGACACTATTCTCTTAGTATAAATTTACGTTGATGATATTATATTTGGTTCTACTGATGAAACTCTCTGTCAAGATTTTGCCAAGTGTATGCAAACCGAGTTTGAGATGAGCATGATGGGGGAGCTCAATTGCTTTCTTGGACTGCAAGTCAAACAAACATCAAATGGAACTTTTATCTGTCAGTCAAAGTATACAAAGGACATGCTGAAGAAATTTGACCTTGACAATGTCAAACCAATCAGCACTCCAATGGCTACGACAACTAAACTAGAACCAGATGAAAGCGGCAAACCTGTGGATCAACGTAAGTATCGCTACACCAAAATAGCCATTTTGGAACACTAGGTGTTTTTCAATCTGGAACACTTATTTACCGTACCTAGATTTTGGAATGGACAAAAACAGTGCCAAAATAAAAAAGCGTTCCAAATATTTTATTTTTTATTTTTAATAAAAATTATTTATTCTGGAACGCACCCAAACCATTCCAAATGAAACTTTAAACACAAATTAAATCACGTACTTTTCATGTATATTTAGCAAAAAACGTATAAGTTCCCTGTCACATATCCTTTCTCTTTCCTTTTTTTCACAATTCTCTCTATCAAATTCTCTGGCGGGAACTAAAAACTCGCCTCCTCACAACGCGGGATCTCGTCTGAGATCACGACGTTGGGATCACGACGTTTGGATCCCGGTCGTCCTCGTCTCTCTATCGTCATCGTCGGATCATCGTCGGATCTCTCGTCCGTCTTCGTCTTGCATCCACGTCTCGCTGTCCTTGGCTCTCCCTGTCCTTGTCTCTCGTTGTCCTCACACTCGCTTGAAACCCTAAGGTATTTGTATGCTCTCTTTTTTATGCGTATGATTGAAATCTATGATTATTTTGAAACCCTAACATATTTGCATGCCCTTTTTATTTTTGGTTTATTTGCAAAATATTGTGTTTCTTCTTTGAAATTTTTTGTTAGTAGGTAGTTCCGGAGAAACATTGTGATTCTTCTTTGGTAGGAATATTTCAACTAATTCTGACGGTTAAATTAATGTTCTGTTCCCAAGTAGACCACTTTTGTTCGACTAATTTTGATGGTTAAATTAATTTTTCAACTAATTCTTCATGTCTACTATTTGATTGCAAAAAAAAGTTCTTGTCCGACTGCAACTTGTCGGACATGCATGCTATTTGTGTTGTTGTCTATCATATAGAATTAGTTATAGGCACTTCAAAGTTTCTGATGGCGTCAAAAAGTCATCAGACTTGGTAGAAATATAAAATCAAAATTGTTAAGGAGGTTCTATGAGCAAGGATGCATCAAGAAAAAGGAACCTTGTCCATGTAAAATAAGTTCAGACATCCTGTTACATGTCAGACACACTATTTATATATAGTTTATGTTATACTACTAGTCTAGGATAAGAGATGTATTCAGTAGGTGTAGCTTGTTGTATCATTGCTGCTTGATGGTTATGGAGTAAGATTGAAATAATGCTTGAATGATAACATCTAACTTATTAAAAATTACGATTTGTAGATGTGTTATAATCAAAATTTTGTTTAATTTCTTGAGATAAAATTTACCTTCTGTTGAATCACTATAATACTATATAGAATCTTCTTATAAAAATGGAGTTTGGTATGCTAGGAATATACTATGTATAGTGAGAGGAGTATGCCTGGCTATGCTTTTCAATATGGTCTTCTTTTGATTTATTTGTTATCACATATTATAATAACAAAAAATAATTTTGTTATTTTCACTTTCATATTTTCATTGAATGAATAAGTTATTCTGAACTGAACATCAAAAGATGTCTTTTAATCTAATGAAAGATGTCTTATTGCATTTCTTCACCCGCCTCGGCTGTGTATATTAGATTTCTCAACAACAACTAAGGGCTTTTAAGGCTACAAAATTACTGGTAACAATGGGTACTTTGTGATAGACCCATGGTGTTGTCCCTGCATCATTAGTAATTTGCCATGGTGTGTGGAATATTTGGTATTGTACTCTAAATTCTTGTTTGATACATGACCTATACTATTTGTTGTCAAGCAGCTATTTTGTTGTTGTTGTTAACTACTTTTCGTCTCAGAAGTACTCTCTTTAAGTACTCTTGTTGACAAATACTTGTGCTCAGTCTGGTCGATAGTTTTTTATTGAAAAATTCATTATGATGCTATTTTTGTCACTGTGATTAAGCACAGCTGCAACTCAAGTATGTATGCATATTATCATCATCACATGAGTTATGTTTATATTATTTTTTCCTCTCTTTTATTTATCATTATTTCTATCTTTGTTTTTTAATATGCAAATGACTTTGATAGCCTGATTCTTCTATATGCATATTTTTGTATCATCATATTGTATTTTGAATAAACAGATTTTCTTTTATTGCATGGTTTCTTCGAGTGTTGTTGACACATCTAACCAGCGGGAAGAAGATCCCACATCAATGGAAGTCAATCAAAAGCCAACAACTAAGAAGAGCATTGAATTTAATCATCTTGGACAAGCAGTTGGACCCAATGCAACTCACTTTAAGAGTCAAGTTGTAAATACGTTAAGACATATGTGCCTATCAGGTATACAAGTTGGCTAAAGGTACCTAAGACCAACAAGGATGATGTTTGGAATGAGATAGTGGTAAGAAAAATAAGAATTATATTACTTTCTTGTCATTGTTATATATATTTTTGATATACATACTTATCAGCCATATATAGACTGAACCCACTTAATGTCACCCTCATTTCCCGTATTTCGTATTTATACTCGTATCTGGATTTTGGCATATATTTTATTTTTTTCCTCAACTTGTGGAATTTTGGTATTTCTCGTATTTTGGTTTTGGCATGGCTCGGTTTTATTGGGGATGGTTCGGTTTGGTTCAGTTTTATGTGTTGGATCACCCTAGCCCTATGCTACACCTCATCCCCACCACAACTCTCCCTCTTTATAACCCCACCTACCACTCTCTCTCCTCATAACTTCTACCATTAATTTCCTTCTTCTTCTTCTTCTTCTCCTTCCTCCACAACTCTCCCAACCCAAGGCAAGTGCACCTTGCCACTTCATGAGAGCCCTATTTTCTTGGTTCATTTGCTAGATTAGGACATGGTGATCAACATTAGAACTTGGTGTTTTGTGATTTGAAGTCTCCTTTGCTCTAGATCTAAGTTATTTCTATTTTCGGATTTTACATGGTTTGATCTCTTTAAGTTGGATTTTCATGGGTTTTGGTGTTTCCAAGTGGAAGAGAATTCAGTTTCACTCCAGTTGGAACTTTGGAAATCTGGATTTGGAGTTCGGATGGCCAAGTTATGATGCTTTGAAGCTTTGGGTCCAGCCATAGTGTTCTTGCTGTTTGGAGAAAACAGTGAGCAGTGTGCAGAGCTGTTTAGCTTACACACACTGAGCTACGCGCGCTCCTTAGTGCTGCGTACGCAGACTTGAGTACGCTTCCTATTGGAAGCGTGTCTCCTTGAGCATGCGTGACTTTTCACGCAGCTGCTCCCACGCAGCTACTCCCTTGAGCGTGCATGACTTTTCACGCAGCTGCTCCCTTGAGCGTGCGTGACTTTTCACGCAACTGCTTCCTTGAGCGTGCGTGACTTTTCACGCAGCTGCTCCCTTGAGCTTGCGTGACTTTTCACGCAGCTGCTCCCTTGAGCGTGCGTGACTTTTCATGCAGCTACTCCCTTGAGCTTGCGTGACTTTTCACGAAGCTGCTCCCTTGAGCGTGCGTGACTTTCACGCAGCTGCTCCCCTTGAGCGTGCGTGACTTTTACGTACGCTGCTCCCCTTGAGTGTGCCTTGGTACGCAGACTTGAGCGAGCCTTGCGTGCGTGCTTTTGCACGTATGCTGCCCCTTGATCCCTTTGCTTAACCTATTGGCTCTTTGAGTTTTGGTTTTATTTCTTTAAGCTTGGCTCTCTATAGCCCTGTTTACTGATATTTTATTAGATATTTTACGCCCATTTTATATCCTTATGCCTTTTGTCATGAACTTGATTTTTACTTAATATGTTTGGAATGACTATTGTACATGGCATGGTATGACAAGGAACTAGCATAACACGACAGTGACCCATAGTGGTGCACTCCTGACATGACCAACCTGACATGATAGTGGCCCGTGGCGGCGCACTCCTGACTTGACGTGACTTGATAACTTAATTTGACCTGCCTTGACACCGTGGGTAGTTCCTTCTTGCTTGCTTGTTAAATTTACTTGTCCTGTCTTGTATCATGTCTAGGATGGGACTCCTGAGTACCACGATCAGGAGTACCTACAAAAAATGGATTAAGGTTAATAACTAGAATAACACAGTAGTCATGAAGAGATGACACAGCTACAGACAATCCCGTTACCTGGGCGCTCTTGGGATCTGTAGCCTGCCGTCGAGTAGGGCACATTTCCAGCACACCGTCGCGTGTTGCACCATCTAAGTCACCTAAGGGTACATGTGTCTAGAGAGAGATTCCAGACGAAGTACTTTGATGCTGTGGCTCGGTACGACCTGCAGACCAGATTTACCAACTTGAAGCAAGGAGGTAGAACAGTTGACAGTTATGCATCGGAGTTTTCTAGGCTCGGTAGGTTTGCCCCCACCTTGGTGGCGACCGAGTTTGATAGGGCCCAGCGGTTCCAGCAGGGACTGCATTTGGAGATCTTGTTGGCGGTTTAGCAGTTCGAGCACCAGACGTTCGATACAGTCTTGAGAGCAGCTAGGAGGCATGAGTACACCTCCCAGAGGATCGTGGATAGGACAGGAGGTAGGAAGCGGTCCCACATTCAGATGCACCAGTCATCAGCTCCAGCCCCAGCAGCTAGGGGATTGACCATTGGAACTCCGAGGCGGGCGGCCTCAGTAACATCGGTTCAGCATTCGACCCCGACGTACCCGCAGCAGCAAAAGCAGACTTCCGCGATGGGATGTTCTCATTGCGGAAAGCCAGGCCATGTAGTGGCAGATTGTCGTAGGGCGCAGGGATTGTGCCTGGCTTGTGGAGCAGCAGATCATAGGATAGGGGCTTGCCCGAATAGGGGTGGTTCTTCAGCATCCAACCCTTCTAGCTCTTCGATGAGAGGACCGACCCCAGCACCAGTTCAGCAGCAGCAGTATCAGTCTTCGAGGTCCTTGCCGCCTCAGTCTCAGGCATTCCAGCAACAGCACCCCCAGCAGTATGTACAAGCCTAAGCTCAGACCCAGAATAGGCAGAGAGGTTTCCAGCAGAGGGGACCAGCAGCCAGGGGACAAGGTCAGGCCATGATGATGGCTATGGAAGAAGAAGTTGCACCAGGTGAGGTTGTGGCAGGTACTATTCTCGTCAACTCCTCTCCAGCGTCTGTATTATTTGATTCTGGTGCATCGCATTCATTCATGTCTGCACGATTCGCAACACGGATAGGATTGGAGCCCGAGTCATTATTAGTGAGGCTCAATATACTTACTGGTAATGGCCTTGTGGGAGTAGATCGAGTGTTTTCCTCGTGTCGGATCGTAGTTAGCGGTAGGGAGTTCCCCGCTAGATTCATAGAGTTTCCTATAGCAGACTATGATGTAGTCCTAGGCATGGATTGTTTGAGGAACCAGTATGCTAGGATAGACTGCCATATTGGCAGAGTTGTCTTTAGTATCCCCGGCGAGCCAGAGTTTTCATTTTTCAGAGGCGCAGTAGAGCCATCTTCCCCAGCATTGCGGATGGCAGTAGCAGCAGTACAGTTACCCCGGATAGTTGATGAGTTTCCAGATGTCTTTCCAGAGGAGCTTCCAGGGATACCGCCGGAACGGGAGATTGACTTTACTATAGACTTGATTCCCGGGACAGCACCAGTATCAGAGCGAGTCTACAGGATGGCGCCTTCAGAGTTGGAGGTTTTATACAAGATGATTGAGGAACTGAGGACCAAGGGATTCATCCGTGCAAGTGGATCGCCTTGGGGAGCCCCGATGCTTCTTGTGAAAAAGAAGGATGGTACGTCCAGGCTATGTGTTGATTATCGTACCTTGAATTCGGTGACAATCAAGAACATATACCATCTTCCGAGGATAGATGACTTGTTTGATCAGCTCAGAGGGGCTTCAGTGTTCTCGAAGATCGACTTGCGGTCGGGATACCACCAGATCAGAGTCAGAGAGCAGGACATCCCGAAGATAGCATTCAGATCGAGGTATGGACATTGGGAGTTCCTTGTTATGCCCTTTGGAGCGACCAATGCGCCGGCCGTATTCATGGACCTCATGAATCGCATTTTCATGCCTTACTTGGATCAATTTGTGATCGTGTTCCTAGATGACATCCTGGTCTACAGCAAGAGTGAAGCAGAGCATGAGCAGCATCTCAGAGTCGTCCTCCAGACGCTTAGGGAGCATCAGTTGTACGCCAAGTTCAGTAAATGCGAGTTCTGGCTCGATCGCATTTTATATTTGGGTCACATCATTACCCGAGGAGGAGTGGAAGTGGATCCCCAAAAGATTGTGGCTATCGAGTTATGGCCGGTACCCAGCTCAGTGGCAGAGGTTCGCAGCTTCCTTGGATTGGCCGGCTACTACCGGCGGTTCGTTTTAAATTTTGCAAGGATTTCGACACCGATGACCCAGTTGACCCGCAAGGATGTGCCGTTTGTTTGGACAGCAGAGTGTCAGGAATCATTTGAGAAGTTGAAGCGAGGTTTGATAACGGCTCCCATTCTTACCCTTCCAGATGGGACCGGAGGATTCACAGTTTATTGCGACGCTTCAAGCAGAGGATTGGGGTGTGTCTTGATGCAGCATGGGAAGGTAATATCTTATGCGTCACATCAACTACGTGATCATGAGAAGAATTACCCGACCCACGATTTGGAATTGGCGGCGGTAGTGTTTGCCTTGAAGTTGTGGAGACACTACTTGTACGAAGATAGAGTGGAGATCTTTACTGATCATAAGAGCCTGAAGTATGTTTTCACCCAGAAGGACCTTAATATGCGGCAGAAGAGGTGGCTTGAGCTACTAGTGGACTATGATGTGGATTTGCAGTATCATCCCGGGAAGGCCAACGTTGTAGCAGGTGCATTGAGCATGAGAGCCGGAGTTTATTTCCTGACGGCGCAACCAGAATTATTGGCAGATCTTCAGAAGATGGGAATTGAAGTGGTTTTTCCAACCAGCGTGGCATTGATAGCCAGCCTACAGGTTCAGTCCAGCATAGTTGAGAGAATCCGGGTAGCGCAGTCAACAGATTCCAAGATCCAGCGACTCAGAGCAGAGTGTGAAGCAGGAAGAAGGCCAGAGTTATGTATCCATGAAGATGGTACACTTCGGCACGGCACTCGTCTTTGTGTACCCAGTGGAGATATCAGACAGGAAGACATGGCAGAAGCCCACAGTTCACAGTATTCTATTCATCCGGGTGGTACGAAGATGTACCGTGATATTCGTCAGCATTTCTGGTAGAATGGCATGAAGAGGGAGATAGCCCGGTTTGTCTCTCGGTGTTTGGTTTGCCAACAGGTTAAGGCTGAACATCAGAGGCCCGCTGGACTTCTTCAACCCTTACCGATCCCAGAATGGAAATGGGAACATATAACCATGGATTTCGTGACCGGATTGCCCAGATCTCCGGTCGGCAGAGATACTATTTGGGTAATTGTGGACAGGCTCACCAAGGTGGCACACTTTCTCCCATTCAGAGTTGGACAGTCGACGGCGCAGTTAGCAGAGATGTATCTCAGGCAGATCGTCAGGCTTCATGGTGTGCCAGTCAGCATCACCTCGGACAGGGATTCAAGATTCACCTCACACTTTTGGCGCAGCTTGCAGAAGAGTTTGGGGACTCGCCTTTAATTCAGCTCAGCTTATCACCCGCAGACGGATGGTCAATCAGAGCGCACAATCCAGACTCTTGAAGATATATTGAGATCATGTACCCTTGACTTCGGTGGTTCGTGGGAGAATCATCTGCACCTGGTGGAATTCTCGTACAACAACAGTTATCAGGCCAGTATCCAGATGGCACCTTTCGAAGCTTTTTATGGCAGGAAGTGCAGATCCCCGCTAGCATGGGATGATGTCGGAGAAAGGCAGATGCTCGGACCCGAATTGATTTCCCAGACGGTTGAAGTGGTCAAAAAGGTCAGAGATCACCTCCGAGTTGCCCAGGACCGCCAGCGCCACTGGGCCGATGCTCATCGGCGTCCCTTAGAATTTGCTGTCGGCGACCATGTATTCCTTAGGATCTCGCCTAACCGCGGCGTCATTCGCTTCGGCGTGCGGGGAAAGCTTAGTCCTAGGTATATAGGGCCGTTCGATATTCTAGAGCGAGTAGAAAATGTATCCTATCGTCTCGCTCTTCCGTCGTTGCTAAGTGAGGTGCATGATGTATTCCATGTGTCCCAATTACGACGGTATATTTCGGACCCAAGCCACATCCTAGACCATTCGGAATTGGTTATTGGTACCAACATTTCGTATGAGGAGAGGCCCGTGTCTATATTGGACCGGAGGGAGAAGATACTCAAGAACAAGACTATTAAATTAGTCCGTGTTGCTTGGGGTCATCACTCTCCAGGTGAGTCAACGTGGGAGCGTGAGGACGACATCCGATCGCGATATCCCTACCTGTTTGACTCGTGAGGTATAATGTCTTTCTTATGCCTTACGTTTTCCCTTCCTTGCTTGCATTGTATGATTGTATGATTGAACTGCTTAGTGTAACTTGCCTGTGCTTAGTGTAGCTTGTCGTGATAATCTCTAGCTCCTTGATTAAATTCCGAGGACGGAATTCTTTTAAGGTGGGTAGAGTTGTCACCCTTATTTCCTGTATTTCGTATTTATACTCGTATCTGGATTTTGGCATATATTTTATTTTTTTTTTCCTCAACTTGTGGAATTTTGGTATTTCTCGTATTTTGGTTTTGGCATGGCTCGGTTTTATTGGGGATGGTTCGGTTTGGTTCGATTTTATGTGTTGGATCACCCTAGCCCTATGCTACCCTTCATCCCCACCACAACTCCCCCTCTTCATAACCCCACCTACCACTCTCTCTCCTCATAACTTCTACCATTAATTTCCTTCTTCTTCTTCTCCTTCCTCCACAACTCTCCCAACCCTAGGCAAGTGCACCTTGCCACTTCATGAGAGCCCTATTTTCTTGGTTCATTTGCTAGATTAGGACATGGTGATCAACATTAGAACTTGGTATTTTGTGATTTGAAGTCTCCTTTGCTCTACATCTAAGTTATTTCTATTTTCGGATTTTGCATGGTTTGATCTCTTTAAGTTGGATTTTCATGGGTTTTGGTGTTTCCAAGTGGAAGAGCATTCAGTTTCACTCCAGTTGGAACTTTGGAAATCTGGATTTGGAGTTCGGATGGCCAAGTTATGATGCTTTGAAGCTTTGGGTCCAGCCATAGTGTTCTTACTGTTTGGAGAAGACAGTGAGCAGTGTGCAGAGCTATTTAGCTTACGCACACTGAGCTACGCGCACTCCTTAGCGCTGCGTACGCAGACTTGAGTATGCTTCCTATTGGAAGCGTGTCTCTTTGAGCGTGCGTGACTTTTTACGCAGCTGCTCCCTTGAGCGTGCGTGACTTTTCACGCAGCTACTTCCTTGAGCATGCGTGACTTTTCACGCAGCTGCTCCCTTGAGCGTGCGTGACTTTTCACGCAGCTGCTCCCTTGAGCGTGCGTAACTTTTCACGCAGCTACTCCCTTGAGCGTGCGTGACTTTTCACGCAGCTGCTCCCTTGAGCGTGCGTGACTTTTCACGCAGCTGCTCCCTTGAGCTTGCGTGACTTTTCATGCAGCTACTCCCTTAAGCGTGCGTGACTTTTCACGCAACTACTCCCTTGAGCTTGCGTGACTTTTCACGCAGCTGCTCCCTTGAGCGTGCGTGACTTTCATGCAGCTGCTCCCCTTGAGCGTGCGTGACTTTTACGTACGCTGCTTCCCTTGAGTGTGCCTTGGTACGCAGACTTGAGCGAGCCTTGCGTGCGTGCTTTTGCACGTATGCTGCCCCTTGATCCCTTTGCTTAACCCATTGGCTCTTTGAGTTTTAGTTTTATTTCTTTAAGCTTGGCTCTCTATAGCCCTGTTTACTGATATTTTATTGGATATTTTATGCCCATTTTATATCCTTACGCCTTTTGTCATGAACTTGATTTTTACTTAATATGTTTGGAATGACTATTGTACATGGTATGGTATGACAAGGAACTAGCATAACACGACATTGACCCGTAGTGGTGCACTCCTGACATGACCAACCTGACATGATAGTGGCCCGTGGCGGCGCACTCCTGACTTGACGTGACTTGATAACTTAACTTGACCTGCCTTGACACCGTGGGTAGTTCTTTTTTGCTTGCTTGTTAAATCCACTTGTCCTGTCTTGCATCATGTCTAGGATGGGACTCCTGAGTACCATGGTCAGGAGTACCTACAAAAAATGGATTAGGGTTAATAACTAGAATAACACAGTAGTCATGAAGAGACGACACAGCTACAGGCAATCCCGTTACCTGGGCGCTCTTGGGATCTGTAGCCTGCCGTCGAGTAGGGAACATTTCCAGCACACCGTCGCGTGTTGCACCCTCTAAGTCACCTAAGGGTACATGTGTCGCCTGGACAATGTACCCACCTGAATTCAACCCTAATCTTTCGTTCTGGGTAACATGGATGGTCTGCAGGGCTTGTGGCTGTGGAACAATCTCACTACATCTTGTTAGTAATTAGGCCTGTGATAACCCTAGTTAGTTAAAGTAGTAAGCCGTAGTATCTGCTTGGCCGTGATTGATAGAAGAAGGTATAACCAGTCTAGTCATGTCTTGATCCAGTACAAGATTGCTCTCTGTCTTGATTTATTGCATTATTATCTTGCCGATAAATGGTGGGAAACCAAGTTCTGTTCAGATGAAGGGTTACAACCCCGGTCCTTGTTTGGTTTACGGGTTGTAACCTGGTTATCGGAATAGTTCCATGGTTATCTCGTCGTATATCATCCTGCCATATTTTCGTAATTTCTAGTTTTAATATTAGATTTTCTGTGCTGATTGCTGGCTTTTGTTCTTATTTCGTGGCCCCTTGTGGCACTTGCTCTTTCTGGGGTTGACCCAGCTGGTTTTGTGTGGCCAGATTTCGGAGCAGCTTCCGAGGATCTACCAAGCTTCCAGCCCGATGGTGGCGACTAGAAGGAACCCGGGCTACGAGTGGGTTTTCTATTTTGTTCGCTCACTCTATTGTAAAATTTATTCTTTTGAGGCGTTTAGCCGACGAGCACCTGTAAGCTCGATGCACTATACTTACTGTCTGCCTACGGGCTGTAAACATGATTAACAAATCCTAGGGTTGATCATGTATGACTTAACTCTTGCTAGTCCTAACATTTGTAATGACTAGCTTCATGATCAGCTGAATATGTGATATTTGGGACGCCTTATTATTGTATATTTAATAATCATACATCTTGCGACCTTACTTACTTGCTTGTGATTGAGACATTAGGCTTGTTCATAACCATAAGAGACTATTGGCTTGTAGTAAACCATCATGTTTCTAGACAGCAGTGATCGTATATCGGGGTGGTCTTCCATTTCAATATACGTAGCTGGCTATGTCTGCCCCCGCTCTCCAGTATTCTGGTTCTGGGGCATGACACTTAACCTATAAGTTTATAACATATATTTCATCTTTGTTCGATATTTATACTTCCTGCTTTTCTCTCTTGGTAGATGGTCGACAGAGGGCCTGTAATTCGTAACCACCTGACATGAAGTCATGTGGTAGCACACTAGAATGAAGTCCTATTTGTATTCAGGTAATTGGTAACCACCTGACACATCTTGAGGTAGAAATATTATGCCAATAGGTTTAGTTGGTCAACTGTATAACATTTTGGTTGGATGAGTAGATATTTTCCAGACACACGACTGGATATTGACACAAGACAATGATATCACACATTTTGTTCTACACACGGACTACCAACATACACACAAAGCACATAGGAATATCTCTCCTGCTGTTGCTCTTCCTACATAGCTACTGCTGTTGAAGTCTTCACTTTTGAATGTATCTGCATGTACTTGATTGTTCCTGTGTATATGATTCCTTATCTATAATTTCAACCTTTTGTGTTTAATGCTAGCAAAGTACACTTCATAAAGTTTATCTTACGTACCTCAACCTTTTGGCAATGTCTTTGGAAAACCCATTTGTTTTTGTTGGAAGATTAAATCTGATGTCTTTGCTCATTTACATTTCCATGAAGGTTTTCTTGAGTTTTATCGGTTTTAGATTGTGGGTTAGTCTGAATCTGAATACGAAAAAGTCCAGATTCTGGTTTCAGATTGTGGGTGTACCACTGACTCATTGCCAAGGAGGAAAGAGGCAGGAGTCGTGGATCAGTTTTGAATATTGCGCATGAGTATCAGAGGTGTTAATTAGATCGGAAGACCAATTACTGAAACAACAAAGCTATAAATCTTACTTTCTACTCTTAGGACATTTCTACTGACTTGTATCCCACAGCCTTAGTAGATAGGGTGTAGGGGTATTGTATATATAATCTGTTGTTCGTAATTGCTTCTTAGCCAAAAAGGGTCACCATTGATGTGTAATGGTAACTTATGTCTGTAGCACTATCTCCACCTCAAGCAGGAGCACCTGATCTTCTATAGTTATATGATTATCATGATGATTCAGAAAGCAAATCTGAGCCTCTCATTCTTTCCTTTTCCTCTTATGTTGTTCTTTTATTTTTCCCGTCTTTTCTTTTCTTCCTTTTACTTTTCCCAATTTGTTTTTGCACATTGATATTATTTCCACTCAACATCTGCCACTCATTATTTATGCGGTGGTAAATTCTTTTTAAAGGGAAGCACTTATTTTCTCCAATTTCTTTCTTTTTTTGATTCTATTTTGCCCTTTTGTTTATTTATTCGCATTTAGCGGACCATGGTTCCTTAGCACATTGTTGGGTACTTCAAAGTTTTGAACTGGTAAGCAATTATTTAATTTAGCACCTTGAGATTATTTTTGGCCAATCTGGTAGTCTTTGTTTTGTGGTAATTTAACACATAGGATTGCAACTTGAACCTCTACTTCATTGCCAAAAGGAGTCATATGTTAAATGCTGATTATTATTGACAGAAAGCTCTCTGGAAAGTTGGTGACATGCGGGCCAAGGTGTTTCATCAAACTGCTCTGTGGAAAGTTATTATGTTAAGTAGGTGAGTGGAGAATGCTCAATTAACAAACTGCACATGTATCGATAGTTGTATATATACTGCCAACATGAACCCTTCACCTCTAACTTCCACCTATACTGCATAGAGCAATACCTTCTGCTAGTGCTCAGGCCCTACAAGAGTTTTTGTTAACTTTCACTTACATGTGGGCCAATGTGTTTTATACAGGGCATAAACGTCAGTAACTGGAAATGCTTGCAGTCCTGGGTGCAAACCGTCATCAAGTGACAAATTGTACAAATATTTGTATTGCTACGTATTTTTCTATTTATTGGATCTATTCGTGCTTAGATTCCATTTATTTGAACTTCTAAATTCTAATTAAAATTAAAACAAGGAGCAAATCATTTGTTATTTTGGGGAAAGGTATTGGCCGCCTGACAGTGAGTATACATTTGTTGATTATAAGCAAGGTCAAAGGAATACAATTCAAAAGCCTCCACTTGTCTGCTTGTTGAAATAATGCTCATCAGGTTTTGTACGCTTGTAAACTTGTTGGTTATTTTTAAATACAAGTTTGGGACCATGAAAAGGTTGTTATAATACCAGATCACCACATTTTCACCAGTAACGAGCATGCTAATAGGAATGTCGATATCTTGAGGGACTTCTGTATGGAAGAAAATATCAAGTACTTCTATGACATCAAGGATCTTGGAAATTTCAAGGTATGGCTTGTAATTTTGTACTTTTCTGGTATCTGATGCAACGAAAGATGATGTGATCTGCTTATTGATTAATCTTATCTTTATCAGGTTTAAGTTTTTGGACAAATTTCTGTTTGACTAGTATTTGTACAAACTTGTAGGCTAATCCAGATTATAACGATGTTTGTCACTTTGCTTTGGCCTAAGAAGGTTATTGCAGACCTGGGGAGGTGCATAATATTACTGATACCTTGTTTCGGCATAATGGTATCTGTAGTTGTATCATTCTAAAACCTGTCTTTAGGTTTTTCTTGGCACATATTTTCATACATGAAATACTGGAGCTTTTGGTGAGTTTGCTAGTGGAATTGGCAATACTGATGCAGGTTTTGTCATGGGCACTGTAAGGCTTTTACTGAAGTTATGCAAAGCTTTCCATTTAACTTTGCAGTTTGAATGAGATCATGTTATTAATGTACTTTTTGTTAAGTGTCCAAGATAAGCATTCTATGTTTTGCATCAAATGATTCCTCTTCAACAAGCGTAGTCAGCATTCTATGTTTTGCCTATTGTTGATTTATTTGTACATAATATTTCCTAGAGTCCAATATAACAGTTTTGAACATCAGGTCTATAGAATATTATTTGATTTCAAACTCCAGTATGGCACATACCAACAGACAGATTTCCTTTATTAGATGATTCCAACTCTGCTGTCATCTGGGATGCAGGCACAAGAGGATATTGTAATTAAACTAGTTATTTGGTGAAGATACGAGCAAAGTGAGATTGAGGAATAAGTGACCAGTGAGCAAAGTGGACAAAGGAAGAAAAGAAATGCCATCAATTGTTCCTTTTCTTCTCAACTAAATTAATTTATCATGTGTTGTGTATCATATCTCAACTCTATTTCTTAATTGCATTACATATATCATTACTTTAGTAAGTTTAGGTGGCATTTATTTATTGAGGGGAAGAATCAATTTTTTTAATGCTACATGTTTTAATTTCAGTATGGCTTTTGGGTAAAGATCTTTACTTTCTGCCCTTGACTGCCTTCGAATATGTTTTTGAATTCATTTTGAATGACATTTTTTGGGTACATTGACTGATCACTCAGATAGAATTTATTTTGAATGTTATTTTTTTAGACATGTCTACTAATATAGCTATTTTGCTTTGTAGGACCTGTAGTGACTTAAATTATGATTGCTTTAAGAGAAATTGGGACATACAAAGATTCCTTATATCCCTGGTAAAGTGCCTTCCTCCTTGTGTTGCAATGTTTTTTTATATGGTGTCGCTTTCATTGGGTGCATTAAAATTATATTGTCAATTTTAAGAGGAGACACGGAGCTGATGGTGATTTGGGGACAAAAGAGAGACTACCATATGCATGCTTTGCTTCTTTTTTCATTTTATGATATTGATATGGATAATGCTCCCTCCCTTTGTTTTGACTCTTCATATTGCCCACCGCCAATGACAACAGTAATAGTAGAGGATCTTATTATGGGAGATGTTGTTGATGGCCATATGTATGCTTTGCTCGCTCCCTCCTCTTTCTTATTGCATATTCTTAAACAAAACTATTTATCACCAACTGCCAAAAGCATGTTGTATATATAAGAGAAAAGTAAAAGGATGGCTTTGTGGTCAAATTATTTTGCCATGGTTCTAAATAATCTTTGAAATGTCTACAGGTTGTCACATTTTTTGCTTCTTCGGTATTCATCGCTCTAGGCCTCCGACTACTAACAATAACGTCACGTGTCAAAGGAATGGAAGAGGAATTGTTTTCACAGCTCTTAGATATTATTTTAGCATTATAGTTAGTTTAGTAAAGTTGTATTAACAATATTTATGTAAGACATTTTGATTTTATTAGTCTATGTAGCTTTAATATGAACTATTTTGCATGTACTTGTGCTAAGTTGTTTACTTTCATTTATATTTTAATGAGTTACATTCATAAAATCTTATGATTACAAGATATTGTCAATTGCCATTTTGTTACAAACTTCTTTAGATTTTCTTGAAATGTTACAGGTTGTGTAATTCATAGCATAACAACTTATGTTGTAATATATTGTCTATATATTATTTATGATGTGGACAACGAAATGGGAACAAAATTTATGTTCTTCACATACTCGAACATTTTTTAGCTGCTCCAACACTAATTGGTGCAAAAAATAATTTGAAACTCTTTGTTCGGAACGCTCTCCTATTGGAACACTTTTTAATCGTTACCGTAAATGGGCCAAAAAAAATCTAAAACACTTTGTTAGGAACGCATTTATGGTGTTCCAAAATTGGAACACATTTTAGCCGTTACAGGCTTACAGCATGTAAAACACAAAAACAAATCTTTAACACTTTGTTAGGCACGCTTTATTGATGTTCCAAATCTGGAACGACTTTAAATCGTTCCAATATATGATACTTGGAACACTTTAATTCCGTTCCAATATATGATACTTGGAACACTTTAATTCCGTTCCAATATATGATACTTGGAACACTTTAATTCCGTTCCAAGCAATTTGGCAGCCCATAAATAGGCACGGAATATAGGTGTTCCAAAAATTATTTGGAACAGAATTCCTCCGTTCCAAAATGGCTATTTTGGTGTAGTGTATGATAGGCAGTCTACTTTATTTAACTGCTAGCCGCCCTGATATTATGTTTAGCATTTGTCTGTGTGCTAGATATCAAGCAAATCCTAAGGAATCACACATGTCTGCCGTTAAGCGTATCTTTCGATACCTTAAGGGTACGGTTAGAGTGGGCCTATGGTATCCCAAATCAACATCATTTGACCTCATTGGTTACTCTGATGCTAATTTTGCCGGATGCAAGATCGACTGTAAAAGAACGAGCAACACGTGTCATTTATTAGGAAAGGCTCTAGTATCTTGGTTTAGCAAGAAGCAAAATTATGTCGCACTATCCACAATAGAAGCTGAATATATCGCAGCTGGTCGTTGTTGTGCACAAATTCTGTGGATGAAGCAAACCCTTGAAGACTATAACTTATCTTTTATGTACATTCCTATTTTTTGTGACAACATTTGTGCTATAAATCTCACTAAGAACCCCATATGTCACTCATGCACGAAACACATTGAAATTCGTCATCACTTTTTGTGTGATCACCAACAGAATGGCACTATTAATTTAGAATTTATTGACACTATTCATCAGTTGGATGACTTCTTTACAAAACCATTATCCGAGGAGCGATTCAATTTTCTTTATCGGGAATTAGGAATTTTAGATGAAACGGTTATACATTAAACTTGACCTGCGTAATTATCGATTATGTCATGATTCTCTATGCTGACTTTGCTATGGGTACAAGCCGAAAGGGTCCTTGTGACAACAAGGCGTAAAAGCCTAAGCGACACGGTGCACTAGTCTTCGAACTACCACTAGCTGGGATCTGGCCCCTGCAGCTACCCCATAGCAGTTTCATCATATTGATTTATGTCATAACTCCTTAGTTATTATATGGTTAAATTTTATTTATAGCCTGCCTCATTTGAAAATCCTAATTTTTAATCTTGTTCTTACCTTTGACATTTATTCATATTTTACTTCAATTTTTTTCTTTCCTGATTGAAGTTCTGGCCCAAGGGACCAGAACTCGGGCCGAACTCTGCCCCACCCAGAGTTCGGGCCGAGTTCGGTGTCCTCGTTCCAGAACCTCAAATCCTTCTCAGCCGTCCATCATTTCTTTATCCGATGGCCCATATTTCACCCGACCAGCCGACCAAGGGACCATAAATTCGAAAATTGGTCTCTCTCTCTCTCCTCCCTTGTCTTCTTCCTCCATCTCCACTTATATTTTCTTCAAAACCCTAACCCTAGAAGGCTCCAATCCTTGGGAATTTGCTCTCCAAACTCAAGGAAGTCATTCTTGGAGTTGTTCTCCTCCATCTTAGGTCTCCTTTAAGGTATATCTATCTTTCTCTTCACATCTCAATTTTTATTTCCATGCCTCCTAGGTTGCTTGGTAGGGGTAAAAGACCAAGGAGAAGTATTGGTGAATCCTCTACTAATCCTAACCCAAACCCTCAACCTAATCTTCCACCAAAACCTATTCCTCAACCTCCTACTCACTTGGTGCATCCTCTTTTTAATCCGTCTCCACCCATCAATGCCGACACATACGATGACCATCTTTTCGTGTCCTTAGATGCGTCCAACGCATGGTTCGCCGACTTCCGTCATCGTCGTGTCTATGCGGGACACCCCATTAAATTTACGGTGCTTTTCGATTTTCTTTCTAATTTTCGTGACTTATGTCTTGATGAGCTTGTTGCAACTCGTGAACCAATATATGTGAATGTAATACAAATGTTTTATTGCAACATGACTTATGACCGCACACGCATCTATTCACGTGTCGCCGATGTAGACATATCTTTTTATGATTTTGAGTTAGCCGACCTACTTGGTTTGCCCAACCCAAACACTTGGGAACGACTTGATGATGCTCGGGACTTTGTTTTTTTCGGCGAGACCACGTTGGAGAGTTTCAAGGGTGATATTTGTTCTCCAAATCCTTCTCCTCGAAAACTCATGGCTAAACATCTCAACAATCATTTCTATGAACTTCATCGAATTATCTTTTCTTCGGTCTTGCCAAAAGCAGGATCAACAGATGAAGTTACTTACTTTGAGATTACTGCTCTCTTTTTTCTTCATTTTTGCGTCCCCTTCAACTTTCCTCACACGATGATGGATTGGATGATTCGTGCTAGGTCTAAACCAAAATCTTTGGTTTATTCTATGTATCTTCCGTTGATCTTTCGTGCCTTCCATATTCCATTGGATCAGTGTCTGTCCTTGCCCCCTCCTGTCTTTCTGACTAAGGCAAGGAGAATTTTGCTGCTATCGCCTCTTCTGAGTTTGATGATGCTGAGGAGCCTGCATCTCCTGCTCCCTTTGCTGCTCCTGATTCACCTGCTCCCGAGTCCACTGCTACACTGGACTCTCTTCAGACTATGCTTCGCGATTTCTTCCGTTTGGAGGACGAGCGCTGGGCCGAGATGGATGATCGCTGGACGCAGATGGACTACCGTACTACTCTGCAGATGAGTGCGCTCAACAACTCCATCCACGACATTCAGTACTCCATGGCCTCTTATCCGACGATGCCGATTTCGATGATGCGTGATCCGTCTCGCGACGATTATCGTATTGACGATTCGTGGGTTCGTCGCTATCTTGATCCAACTTCAGCATTTTTGGATCCCCGTCGTACTGGTTCTGATGGTGCGGGGCCTTTTCATGCTCCTTGATGGATATGGCCATTTGTACTGCTACTGATGATTAGGACTATTTTTATTTTGGCACTTTGTTTTATTTTGCTCAGTTTGCTTATATTTTTATGTCTTTAGAACTCTATGACTCAGTTTATTTTTATTCTACTACTTGCATTATGTGGTTGGTAGTTTTATCTCTATATTTCAGTCTCCATTTTTGCTGATTGTCAAAAGGAGGAGAATCATTGATATTTGTCTTGATATTATAACTCATTGCTATATGTTTTAGCACTATAAATTGTGTATCCTTGGATATGTATATTTGGATAAGTATTTACAGGAAATATCAGTTTACGGGGGAGTTACGATTGTTCAAGTACGGGGGAGCCATAATGTGTCCAGGTATGAATATTGGACATACAAATATCATGTTTTGTCAATTATCAAAATGGGGAAGATTGTTTACCCAAACCGGATCACAGTCAACCTAATCTTGATAATTAACAAAACAATATTTTTTATAGTCCAATTTGACACATCGGGCTCGAAATCAATCTACTCAGCTCATTGGTTCAAGATCACAGCTGCTTGAAGTTTTTACTTTTTTGTGTATACTGGAAGTCTGTAGTTTTATTCTTGAGTATAGGATTATGTACGTTGGACCTTACTGAGCACTTTGGACTAGCCATAGATTTATAGGTTTACCTAGCCCAAATCCCAATCAACCCATTCATCCAAAGCCCACAAAAGAATATTCTGTCAATAGAAGACAGAGTTCGGGCCAAACTCTGCCTCACACAGAGTTCGGGCCGAACTCGGTCCCCTAAAATTCACGATGCTGATTTTTAGGCATTGATCACTGCTAGTTGTCCAACGGCCAAAAATTTGAATTATTTATACCGAATTCTGGCCGAATTCTACCTACCCCGAACCCTATAAATAGGCCTTGGTTTCTCTCATTTGAAACCATCCACTCTTCTCTTCTTCTTCTCTTACATAGCCTATATACTCAAGAGCCTTACCTTCCCACCTACTTAGCATTCAAATTTTCCAACCGTCCAAGTTGCTCGGTACGATCCAGCTAGAAGTTTGAAGTACAAGAAGTTGTAAGTCACTTGGAAAAGTCCAAGTTTCGCCAAAGCGATCATTGAAAGAAGTTTGGCGTGCTCTTCTGTGAAAAGGCACGTGGTTGTAACCCTATTTCACAAATAGTGGATTTCAATCCTGAGCTAGAGTTCTCAGGCCTGGACTAGTCCTCCACGAGGGAAACCAGGTTAAAAATCTTGTTGTGTTTGTGCTCGCTCTCTACTCTTTATTTTCGCATTTATTTTACTCTAATTATTTAGTTGGTGAAGAGAGTTTACTTTTTAATTGGTCATTTTTGATATAAACTATATTCACCCCCCTCTAGAGTTGTCAACTTGTTCTTCAGAGGAAGACGGAGGAGGAGCGCGGCGGTCGTGAAGGACAGGGCGACGGGCGGCCGAGACTACGACAGAGGGAAGGGGTACGGCGGCTAGGGCACACCTGGCGGCCGAAGTTCTGCGCTCGTCGGTGCACGGACACGATGCGGTAGGGTGATGGCCGAGGTTTATGGTAGGGTGGTGTTGTCCAGGAACTTTGGCCGAAGTGGGGCTGCGCCGATCGTGGCGGGGTTTGTCTTGGGTGATGCTTGGTCGGAGAAGGAGGCGGGGGTCACGGCGGTAGCCTGGCTGGGAAATTGGTGGTTGCCGGGCCAGGAACGACCAATGCCAGAGTTGGGTAGCGATTGTAATTATGGTGGTTGTGGTGGTCGAGACGAGGTGGTTGTGCTCCGGTAGGCTGTGGGTGGTGGCCGGCCAGGGTCGCCGTTAGGGTTAGGGTTTGCTATAATTGGGTCGTATTTGGATTATTGGATACGATATGAAATTCTGGAAATCGTGATCCGGTGTGTCGGACACGATAAAGGGGGCAATATAATGTAATGGAGGAAAATAGTGGAAAGAAATTGGATGGGGGACACGAACACGATGCACGGTGGTTGGAAATTATTTTTGGAGTAATTTGGCTTGTAGAATTTATGGAGGAGTACCTGCCTATTTATAGGATGTTGGAATTCTCAGTTGGATAAGGATTAGTAGTAGTTTAAACCCAAAATAGATAATTCGCAACTAAATTTAAAATCAATCAAATCCAAATACAAATCCAATTTAAATCTAATTAAATTTTTAGTTTAAAATCGAATGGGATAAATCAAATTTAAATATTTAATTATTTAAATAAATCCATAAATTCAAATCAAGATTTAAATCTCCACAATAATTTTGAATATATTTTCCAAAAATACTAATAATAATAATTTCAAAAATTATATTATTATTTAAAATAAACGAATAAATAATAACAAATATATATGTATGCACAAATAATGTTATTTATTATTAATAACTATTTTTACGAAAGACTTTTTATAAATAAAATAATAATCTGGAAACTTTGGTACGATAACAAAATAATTATTATGTATATTATTTTGAAACTATAAAAAATAGAAAATGTTTTTCTAAAATATGTACGCTCGTACATATTCGCACTCGTCGAACAAATTTGAAAAATGAATTTCCGCACGCGACGTACAATACAAATACGCGACGTACAATACAAAAAAATCATTACCAAATTTATTTAAAAATATTAGAAATTTAGGGGTTTTACAGTAGAACGCTATCAAGTACCCAGTAAAATATCTCAATAGTTCTATGATCTACTAAACAACATGTACTCAAATCATATACAGCTAAGGAAGATATGAAAGAATGACAGCAATAGAATCTATAAAATGATCATACATACCAAGAAATGTATCAGAGACATATCCGATGAACAAGACATAAATCTTGATAAAGAATATCGCCTAGAGCTCTCCAGAGGTCAACTCACGATCAAAGGTACATTGAGATCTATCATCAACAAGTCTAGGGTGTGGGGCAAAACATTACCTAAAAGATAGTTATCAAGTCAGGATTGGAGCGAAGTATATTTCTAATAACAGTTCCAGTGAATGATAAAGACTATATTGTAGTAAATAGAGAGAATATACAAGATGAAATGACATGTACATGAACATAGTAAGACATAAGTAAAACTGTAAATGAAAGAGCAAGAGAATAGGGTATATCATGTACAAGAATCAAGAACAATACTATCTATATAATTGTACACTAGTTTTGATATATGATCGGCTTAGGTACTTAATACAAGAGTTTATGGCCTGGTTAATCATACGTGTTGTGTATGATTAACCTTATTCAAGGTTCAAAACTTGATACAAGGAGGGTATTGATCACATATCTACGCTAATACTCCCCGCCCCCGACAAGTATAGTGGATCCAACTAGGGCACGTTATGACACTAGATTTTCTGAGAAGGTCGTAAGCCTTCGCCGGAACCGGTGTCCATACAATGCACAAGAACAACAATAAGGCTTGCACAAGATATACCAAGATAGACAAAGAATATATATACATAATTTTTTGTTGGCAAAGAAACTTTTATTGATGTATCAGGAGCAAAATGCCGAAGCCTATATAAGTAAGCGCGCCATGCGCGGAAAGGCAAGAAGAAGTAAAAGAGGCCGTAGCCGACGATGAAGACGGGCCGGGGACGCAGTTAGCACCACGACAACCAAAATCGGGCGGGCAAGTGAGAGCAGTGCCTCCCAATTTTTAGGATTTGTCGGACGATTTCCCTGATTAGTTGGCTGGCGTTGTATGTACGGCCTTCGTACCTATGTTTGTTTCGGTTCTTCCAGAGTACCCAGATACCAGCGACGGCGATGATCTGGTATCCGTGAGAGTCACCCCAGCAGGCCAGGAGATCGTTGAAGCCCTCGGTTCAATGTACTTGTCCGCACCTGTGGGAGAGGCTGCTCCATAACTGTGTGGCGAGGTCCCCGATAAGTAAGATGTGCTAAGTATATATATATATATATTTTTTTTTTTTTTTTTTTTTTTTTTGCTAAGTATATATATATATATATATATATATATATATATATATATATATATATATATATATATATATATATTTTTTTTTTTTTCATATATATATATATATATATATATATATATATATATATATATATATATATATATATATATATATATATATATATATATACTTTTTTCATATATATATTATATATATATATATATTTATATATATTTTTTCATATGTATATATATATATATATATATATATATATATATATATATATATATATTTAATATATATATATATATATAATATATATATATGAAAAAAAAGTATATATATATATATATGAAAAAAATTAATATATATATATATATATATATATATATTTAAAAACACCTTTATTCAAATCAGTAGAAGACGGAAGTTTTACAAAAGGTCACTAGAGAACTAGAATATCAACATGAGAGCATCGAATCATCGCCTTCTTCACTTGTCAACGAACTTCTGTAATTAGCTGAGCTAAAGAGAAAGTGTATGCTTCATATCTCCATTTATTCCGGTTTTTCCAAAGCACCCAACATATAGCGCCCACCACAATTTGCTTGAGATGTTTCTGTCTTCGCCTCCACCAAGTCTGTAACCTCTGCAGCATATCCACCCTGTTAGTACGAACTCTAGTCACCGTTTGAAAGTACTGCCAAACTGAAGAAGCCAGCTCCAATTCACTAAATATATGGACAATCGATTCAGATTTCCGATTCAAGCAATAGTGGCAAGCCATAGCCAAAGAATAGCCCAATTTCACAATGTTGTCATCGGTCGGGAGCTTATTGAGGATGATTCTCCATAATAATATGGACCATTTAGTAGGCATGCATTTGTTCTAAGCATTTTTGAAATAGGCTTGCTGAGGGAATTGTACTTGAATATGATTCCAGGCTGATGCAAGGGAGAATTTACCTAAAGGATGATGAGTCCAAGTAAAATTGCACAGCTCGTCTTCAACAATAAGGTCTTCACCAAGTTGTCGACCTCTAAGAAGCCGTTTCAAGACATGCGAAGCAGTAGAAGTAATCTCTACATCCGAAGGATGAGAGGAGGAGCAGTACTTAGCTTTCATAAACATAGCCCAGAGAGAGTTAGTCGATCTTAGTTTTCACCATAGCTTAACAGTCATAGCGTCCATAACATCTCCCAATCTTCGAACACCAAGGCTGCCCTCTGGAATAGTCCTTGCCACTCGATCCCAACGTAGCCAAGAACGCTTAGGCATACCATCCTTAGAACCCCAAAGAAAGCTATCGAACATGCTTTCGATCCGATTCAAAACAGTGGTAGGAGGATTACTCGCTGATAAGCAGTGAACTGGAATTGATGTGAGAATAGACTTGATAAGAACAAGTCTCCCCCATATGAAAGGATTTTGTTGTTCCATCCTGATATCTGAGAAAGAATTTTACAAATTAAATCTTCATACATACCAGCATTCCTCCGCCCAACCGAGATATGACATCCCAGATAAACAAGAGCGCCTTGCTTCAGTTGAAAGCCAGTAATTTGGTGGATCTTCTCAGCTCTTTGGGAAGACACCTTCTCCGATAACACCATAGAAGACTTGGAAGCATTAACCCGTTGTCCCGAGTTAGATTCATAGGAGTGAATAACCTCCATAAGAAGATGAATGGATCGTTTATCCGCACCCGAAAATATGAGTAGGTCATCCACATTTGCAAGATGAGAGATTCTCGGACATCCTCTAGGAGAGTAGTAACCAGAGAAGCCTGTAGAGCTATTCAGATTTATAAGACTTCAACTCAATGCTTCCGCAGCAATGATAAAGAGTGCTGGTGAGATCGGATCCCCTTGCCTGATACCACACTGACCATGAAAGAATCCCGAAGATCGACCATTAATAAGAGTAGAGAACCATATGTTATCCACCAGATGTAGAATCAAAGTACACCATTCATTACAAAAGCCAAACTGCTTCATAACCCGAAGAAGGAATGCCCAACTGACCCGATCATAAGCCTTACTCATATCAAGTTTAATCGCCATATTACCTCCCCAATGCTTATGATCTAACACTGAAATCATCTCCTGTGCCAAGACAATATTATCTATAATTTCTCGACCCCTAATAAAGCCACTTTGTTCTTAAGAAATAATGCGAGGAAGAATATCAATCAACCTTCTAGCTAATAACTTTGAAACAATTTTATTAACAAAATTACAAAGCTAATAGGTCGACAATCATTGAGACATTTGGGATGCTTATGTTTAGGGATAGAAAGTAAATATGTACTGGTGAAAGATCTTGGAAGAGCAAATCCATCCATAAACAAGCTAACCGCATCATGGATATCATCACCAATGATCTGCCAACTGGCTAAGAAGAAGGAACCCGAAAATCCATCTGGACCCGATGTACTACTATGATCCATGCACTTGACAGTAGCTAAGAGTTCTTCCATAGACGGTTTAGCAATCAAACCATCATTGTCTTCTTTAGTAATAATGCTAGGGATATGAGCAAACTAAGCATCATCAAGCACTAAATGAGGAGGAGTGAATACCTCACTGTATAAATCATTCGCCTCTTGTTGAATATCAGGTAGAGTAGAGAGTGCCCGCCCGTCAGAAGATTGGAAATGATGGATATGTAACCAATTCTGCTTAGAGGAGACACACGAGTGATAGAATTTCGTATTCCTGTCACCCTCCTCGTCCCATTTCACCCTAGCTTTTTATTTCCAATAAGCATCCTCAATTCTAAGTCTCTGCTTTAAATGAGCCCTAGCAAGCAGCCATTGTGGACGAAGAGATTGATCCGCCTTATAAGCAGCCTCTAAAGCAGTCACTGCATCTTCAGCCTTCTTCACTTCCTGGAAAATATCTCCAAATGTAGCTATACTCCAAGCAGATAAAGCCTTCCTGGTAGCCGCAAGACGAAGACCAACCCGAACCAGACTGTTAACATGATCTACAAAGCGCCATGTCGAGTCCACAACATGAAGGAGTGTATCATGTTCCTTCCAAAAATGCAAAAAGCGGAAAGGACGAGAAGAGTTGGGCTTTTTACTGTCTATTGACAGTAAAACAGGAGCATGATCTGACTTCGATCTGTTCAGGTGGGATGAGGCCGATAATGGAGCCCACTCAAGCCATTTGGAATCAAGCAAGCCCATATCCAAACGAGATCCTTGCTTGGGAGACCCATACTGCCTGTCAACCCAAGTAAAGCAGCTACCCATATAAGGAACTTCAGAAAGTCCTGCAGCAATTTAAAACTCCGAGAATTCCTTCATGGAGATGACGCAAGGATGGAGGCCACCAAAATTTTCCTCCTCACCAGTGATGGCATTAAAATCACCTATAACAAGCCAGGGAAGGCGCCATCTCGATCGCACCATAAGAAGCTGACCCCAAAGAAAACATCTGCCTTCCTTAGTATTATGACCATGTATAGCAGATAGAATAGCAACTGGAGGTAATATAGGAGATGAGATAGAAACAATAAGACATTGATCAAATGAGTCTACCACCGATAACTCCATATCATATCTGGCCATGATCCAGATATTTCCATGCTGGTTAGAAAAGGAAGACTAAAACCCCAGTTTGAGCTGATATGTCAGCAACTTATCAACATGAACTTTAGGTTCTATGATTATCACTAGAGGGACTTTGTTAGTTCTACAAAGAGACTTGAGTCTTTTAAAAGCCATTGGATTAGCAATACCCCTAATGTTCCAACAGAGGATTTTAAACATTAGAGGGGGACGGGGAAGGAGTTTGTGTAAGCTTAGCTGCTGATCTGAGGAGACGAGGGACGGCGGGTGGAGGAGCTTTCTTTTTCTTCTGGGCCCCTGGGATGACTGGGGACGAGTTGGTCTGTCATCATCTATTGCCACATGGTTGGCTTGATCCGGCGGGGGAGGGTTAACTCCAGGCTCAGCAGCCGTCGTTACGGCAACCGGGTCCCCGACTGCTTTAGAGGGCTTGACGACCAACTCCTCTTGTCTTTGTTGGAGGTCCGCAGCGTCAACTTCGTCTGCCCATGACCGGAGTTCTCCTTCTTCTAGGGGTTCTACAGCCAGGAGAGGAGGGATATCAGGGTTCGAGCGAGATGGGGAAGGAATAGAAGTTTGAGGTGACGACGGTTACAGTCAGTTTACATGGAGAGTAATGGCTGTAGGAATGTTTTGATTCTCGGTAGGCGGGTCCTCAGTGGTAGGCTCACCCCCTGCTGAGTTGGCCAACTGATCAGCTGCTGGCGGTTGGTCATTAATGATAGAGTTAATCACAGCCACTTCTTGATTGGATGTTCCCCTTGTTCATAAATAAAGATCCCCACCAAGGGGTTATTAATAGCTGGTTCAATCATTACTTCGTTGTGTTTGAGTTGAGGAGGATGCACTTTATTGGCTGTGTTAACTTTACATGAATCCCTCGTATGTCCTTGATGCATGCATGATGAACAAAACTTAGAAGTATTGTCATATTCAATCTTCTGAGAGATAGTTCGGCCATTAGGCAGATTAATGTAGACCACCGAAGGCAGAGGTTTACTCACATCCACCTCCACGAATACACGTGCTATACTAGGCCAAGAAAATTCTTCCGTAGCCCTGTCAAGTTTGAGAGGGGTACCAATACCCAGTACTATAGAAAAGAGAGCATTCTTCGCGAACAGCTGATAAAAAAGGCCAGGGAGAGAGACCCACGTGGGTGCCAGAGGAGATTCTTGAGCAGCAGTGAAGTCCTTGGACCAGCAAAAAACTCGTATAGGAGCTTTAGAAACATACCAGATCTCCCGCGTCCTAAGACGTAAAAAGTCAATCTCAAGAGTCGGACGAATGACAATATGCTTAGGGTCGATCACCCCGACCTTCACCTCACCGGCGAATTGAAAGCCCAAAAAGGACTTTCTAATCATGTCGATAGATGGTCGCGGCATGGAAGAACTTCCCAATCATAGTGAATTTAAATGGCTGGATCAGGATCTGTTCCTCCTCCTCCGTAAAGGAGACAACAGGGACCCCCTTCGAGAAAGAAGGAGTTCGAATAGAGATCGACTGAGGCGCCGGTGCAGCCCCAACCACCTCTGCAAAGGACTTCGATGCTATGAACCGTCAAAGCAGAAACACGAAGGTCAAATGATCCGTTCGTGTGAAGGACGTCGGCCCAGCCAAAGGACAAGCCGGAATCGGTGGATTAGGGTTTAATATGTGCGACGCTCTCTCCAGGGAAGAGAGAGAGCCAATGATATATGATATCATATATATATATATATATATATATATATATATATATATATATACAGCCCAAACACTAGCAAACCCTAAATCCTATTAATTATAACAATTAATGATAACCTAGATATACGTTAATCCTAAACCCACTTAACCATTAAATAATAAATAACATTAAAAACTTAAATTTTGTATAAATCAAAAGGAGGGGGGCTCAGCTACTGTTCTCTATCCCTAAATCGATTTCCTAAATTCCTACAGATGAATTCAATTGAGAAGGAGGAGACTATGAGGGAAGGGAGCTCACAGCGGGGGGTCATTCGTTGGCGAAGCATCAGCATCGAAAGGAAGGATATAGCCGGCGGAGCTGCGCAGGTGGCTCACGACGCAGAGGCGTTGGATGCGGTTTGCGACGGCACAAAAGGAGAATAGGATAGTCGGAGCCGGAGAGAGGAAATGCACGGGAAGGCAGTGCTCGACTAGCTCACAGTGGCCAGATCCGGCTGTGGTGGCGCTGGATCTGGACGCACAGTGCACAGGGTAGTGAACGACGATGGTGGTCACCGAAGTGAGTCGTGGTGGTCATCTTTCTTCTTTAATTCCTTTTTTTCTTTCTGGTGATAGTGTCGTTTGTGGTAGTGGTAGTGATCGATGGGTTGGTTGTGTCGGTGGTGTAGGCAGTGGTGTAGAGGTTGTATTAAGATGGTGGCGATGGCGATTGGGTGACACTTGTGGTAGTTGAGGTGGTGGTTTTGGGAAGTTATCTGTAGGAAATGAGGGGTGGCTGGCTGGTGATGGCCCTGAGGATAAGGCTCGGGCTATCGCTTCGGACTATCCATCTCGATTCATCTTGCACCTGCATGCAGACTGATGGTGGGTCGATATATCAATATACTGGTGATTCTGAACAAAGGCTACATCGTCTGGAATGGTCACTAATTCATTCAGTGAGAAAATATTTCTGTGATGTTGATCTTGCTACTTTTACCTATATTCATTTCATGCAAATCTGAGTCAGATTATATCTTTTGAAAATACTTTGAAAAGTCGACATATAATTTTTTTTATTTCAAGCATACGAGGGACTATTCATTTCATGCACGATGACTATTCTTTTCTTATGAAGTCTGCAGCATGTTTCATGAGTCATACTCTATTCTTAGGGACAATAGCATTAGCATTCTTTTTTCTTATTCATGTCATTCTCAAGGTCAGATTACAAGCACGATTATCATATCTTTTCTTTGATCGGAACATAATAATTCTTTGCAACAAACTATTCTCTTTAAGCAAATCATGATCGAAAAACTTAAGCAATATATGTATCACTTTTTCTGTGATTCTTACCTTAGCCGATGGTTCATCCCTGCACAAGACAAGGATTAGCATAAACATAATATAATCAACATTTTTTTTGTTCGTCCCTGCATTGTTAACTCTTAGCAAAATCGTTATCGACACATGCAGACTCGATTAGCAGCTGCGACTATATGTTCGGCTCTACACCAATCAACACCTATCTATATGATGGTCCATGGGTATTCCCATTATTAGCCATAGTGACACTTGGGTTCAGCTCGTCGCTAGTGGACATGATGTAACACCCCCTGATCGTGAGGTTTTTTGTACCTCAGGGTGTCTAGACAATCTCTCCTAGGCCGAGCGATTCAAGGCACCCCAAGAACCGCCCGAGAGATCTAGTTTCCTTGTGCACAAGTTGTCCGAGACCAATGAATGCTCTAACATTTCTATCAGATAAAACTCTTTGAGACAACATTTCATCTTTGAGCAAACTTCCACTTTCTAACATTTCTTCTCTTTGAACGACAGAGCTATGACCCTGTCTGCTCTTTTTTTTTGACTCAGAGCCGAACCTCCTAGATAACTCAGGGCCGAAGCTTCTACATATTTTATTTCTTTGCGACATGTACAAGTCTGTCTGTACATGTCTAGCATTCAAAAACATCTTTGAGGGACAAGAAATCGTTCATCTCTTTGAAACATACTAACAGTTCTGTGAAGATATAGCATATCATTCTACCTTTGAAAGTATACAAATTCGGGGCATATAAGCAATCTCTTTTCTCTTCTTGTTAGCATGGAAACGGTTCATCTCATTGATTTAATATGGCAACAGTTTGTTTCTTTTTAACAAGCAACCATCTTACTTCTTACCATGCAGATTATCTCTTTTCTTGTTCTTATCATAGCAACATGTGGATTCTCTTATAAGCGTACTCAATGATTACCATCTTGTTATTAGTAATAGCATTCATTCAAAAACTCATATTATTATTAGGTGTAAACGAATCAGAAAATGAGTCTTCGTCCACTTAATCAGATCAATCATCTTCTGTTGCAGAGCCAGCAATCCAATCTCTATTTTTCTCTAGTGCCTTCACGGAGATGTCTGTAGGGAATGGAGGGTGGCTGGCCGATGATGGCCCTAGGTGGTGGTGGTGTACGGCGTGGAGTAGTGATGGACGGATCGGTGGTGATCGATTGGGTATAGGCGGTTATGGCAGCAACGATGGTGGTTGCTGGCCTATTATGGGTGGTTGGGTTAGCAGGGCTCTGGCCGAGGATGTAGTGACAGGAAAGGGGAGTGGCCAGGTGAGGTAGGTGGTAGCGACAGGCCGAGCTTGGGCGAGAGGAGGAGGCAGTCGAGGATGGCCGGAAAGCTGAGGCAGGGGTGGTCGGAAATGCTACAAGAGAGTGAGTGTGAGTGGCAACTGAGCTTTGTGTGTGTAGAAATTTATGAGATTTTTGTCATATAAAATATTGGGGTGTCCCCAATATTTATAGGAGTAGTGTACGAAAACCCTAGTAGCAATGATATAAATATAATAGATGTGAAAAATTTGTGGAGGTCACTAACAACTAATCCTAACACTAACTACTAACAACTAGCTTAACTATTATTAGCTAACTATCGATCAGCTACCAACTACCCGATCACTATCAAATCTCAAAGCCCTAGCCAACAACCAAAGCCTAAGGCTTGGTAGGCTAGAAAAATAAAACTGAAATAGTTTTCGCCTAATACGAAAGAAAATAAAATAATTTACAAATCATTATAAACTATAGGATTCAAAATGAATATTAACAGTAATAAAAACATATTTATACTAAATAATATTTTGAAAAATCTACTCTTCTTATAAATTAAATATTTATTATTTATAAAGATTCAAGAAAAAGAGCAAGAATTTAACTGGGACAAAATCTCATATAGTATAGTTTTCTCAAAACCAAAGACCCAACAAAATACCGACAGCATATTACGATTGAAAATATACTTCATATTAAAATTCACAATCTCAAAGATTTAGAAAAATTCAGAAAAATAGAAATTTTAAAATTCAAACAAAATCCAGAATTCGATTAACGGAGGTTACAAATCTACCCACCTTAAAAAACATTTCCTCAAAATTGAAGGCGGGCAAGATCAACAGAGGGATCAAAACATGATGAAGAGTTTAGGCAATACCTTAGGCGCGATCCAAGAACGATAGCTTTGAAGCGATTAAGATAATCAATTCAAAACCACTTAGGCATGACTAATAATTTTGGCACGATGGAATCATAGTATGGTCAATATTATACAGGAGCAATTTAGGATAGAGCTACGAAAAAAATTAAAACATAGGCATGATTAGGAATAAAATCTGAGCATGAACGACTATAGAATTGAAATTTTAGGTACGATAGAAAATTTTATGCAAACATGATCAGACCCAAACTCTGACAGGACCAAGTTTGTACTCAAATCGGATAGTCGAGATTGAAGATCTAAATTTTAGGCACGGTCTAGAGTTAAGATTAATTCGTATAGTCACGATCATTAGAATCATGATCATGGGAATCAAAGTCGTCTAGTCATGTCAGGTCATCTAGGCACGACTAAACATGAAAATTCAGGTATAATCAAGAATATTATTAAATCTAATCATGGTTAAAATAGAACTTAGTCATCATCAAGAATTTAAAATAAAGTTTTAGGCACAAACGATAATCGCATTAAAATCAAAACACAATCAGAATTAAGTTTGACACAATCAAGGACAAGTCAGCCTAATCTTAATTAAAATAATATTTAGATACGATGAAATAGAGTCAAAGTCTAAGCACAAGCAATAAAGGATTGAAACCAAGTCACGATTGGATTTAAATCATTTGAGTATAGTCAAGAATCAAGAACCTTGGCACGGTAAAGAAGATGACCAAAAATCGGTTGGTCACCATCAAGGAGGATCAAAATTTAGCGATATTGAATTTAAGGAATGATTTAAGGATAGAAAAATCAATCTCTTCTACTAGGATAGGAAAATCAAAATATACGATTTGCAGAAGGAAGTCAAGGTAATCATCTTACTCTACCAAGATTATCCGATCGTCATTTTCCAATTATGCTCTTATCTTACAAGTTCAGATATTCCACTACCATAATTCTAAATTTTTTGTCATGGAGATCAAGATCTCCCATAACTACTATAGGCTTGACTTTTATTCCAAAGGTACTACTCATGAAACATATACCTTGTTATTATTGGCCCATTGGTCATGGTCGAACATAATTTTAATAACTGATCTAACTCTGTCTGATATAAGAGCTACTTGGACGATCTACTAGAACGGCTACTACTACCGTTCAAGACTGGAGGTATGTTTGTCACTGAGTCTGTACTTTAATTTAATATTTTTTTACATTTTATTGAGTATAGGAAATACAATGTACAGCGAGTCGTATTGGCAAATAGGCTACCCAAAAACATTTTCAAAATACCCATTCATTTTGAAAACAAGCCCAAAACTAAAAAACCAATTCCTTACTACTTAAAACATTCAAAAGACCAAAAGCCCACTGCATTTCAAAACCCAAAATTATCCATTTTGTATCAACAGAACTCTGGGCAAATTCGCCGCAAACTTGGCCCAAGTTCGGTTAGTAGAATATTAAATTTTGAACTCAGTCTCCCCGCAGTTACGGATGCAGCGGCTATCTGCCGAGATTCTCTTAAAAAATTTTGTTTGAAATCTGCCGGAATTCTCCTTTTAGAAAACCTATAAATAGAGAATAATTTCTACCACTTCAACACACCAATTCATTCTCTCTTCTCTTCTCTCTAAGCTTACTATGTTCTTCCAAAGCCTTTTAAAGCATTAATTTTTAAATGCCAAGCCAGTTACAATCCTCTAGTCGATTTTTCAGTGCAATAGGGTCTAGAAGTTTCAAAGTGATTGTAATCAAGAGGCTTGACAAGAAGTAAGACACTTCACAATTGAAGTTGATCGGGTGCTTCGGATCAAAGCTCGCGTCTGTAGAAGTTACAAGGACTTCGCATGAAAACATGCATTTTTCTATAGTGGATTTCAACTGGAAGCTGGAGTTCTTTCGACTGGATTAGTCCTCACAAGAGGGAGACCAGTATACATCCTTATGTTTGCGTTTTCTCTCTGCACTCTACTTTTATATTTCCATATCTGTGATATATTTCTGTGATCTTGCTACTAACAATTTTTTTAATAGTTAATATTCTGCTGCCTACTCTATTAATCCCCTCTAGAGTATAACACTTCACATCTTGTTCCTACAATTGGTATCAGAGCGGTTTATACAGGTAAAGCGAGGTAATATTGCTATTATTGTCTTTAATACAACTACTGTTACATAGATCACTATATCACACATGGCAACTGTGAAATTCACAAGTGAAGGCCAAGCCATAAATATACCCCCACTGTTTGATGGTACCGACTACACATACTGGAAAACACGCAAGAGTTTCTTCTTAAAATCTCTAGATTTTGACTTATTGTCCATTATTGTTGATGGCTATAAAAAGCCTTCCCGTGTTCTTATTGACGGATAATTGGTTGAAAAAGAACATGACAAGTATACTGACTCTGAAAAGAAAGAGGCCTGTCTTGACTTACGTGCTATTAACACTTTATTTTGTGCTTTAGACATGATAGAATTTACCAAGGTATCTACTTGCACAACATCCAACGAAGTATGGAAACTTTTCAAAGTTACACATGAAGGCACGACGCAAGTCAAGGAGTCTAAGATCAGTAGACCTACTCAAGAGTATGAGGCATTCAAGATGAAGCCAAACAAATTTGTTACTTAGATGTTTATAAGACTTTTGGATGTTGTAAATCATTTGTCCTTCCTAGGCAAGGAATACAATAACCATAAGAAGATTCGCAAATTACTACAAACCCTTACAAAGAACTGGATTCCAAAGGCTACCGCAATTATTGAAGAAAACGACCTAACTACCATGTCTCTTAAAATGCTCATGGAAAAACTACCCACTCACGAGCTGGAACTTCAAGACTTTGAAGACGCTACAACAAAAGAGAAGTCAATTTCTTTCAAAGCTTAACATCGAAGAACTATTGAAGAAAATTCTGACAACAGTGACTCTGGCACTGAGGATCAAGCTATCCTAGTGAAGAAGTTCAAAAAGTTCATGAGATTCAACCGAAGAATAAGAAAATACAACAGGAACAATAAAGAAGATCCTATCTGCTATAGTTGCAAGAAAAAAGGACACATCAAGGACTGTCCGACAGTATCGTTATCAACCAAGAAGGGAAATAAATATGAAAAAAGTTGCTGGACAAATCTACTTCTAGGAGATATACTAACATAAGCATATGGCATGAAAGTGAAGCCAGCGACTCAGAAGATGAATAATCATACGACGCTGTAAACGTATGCTTAATGGCATATGATCAGGTAAACATTAATCCCTTGTTTGATATATATGATAATTTTACCTTTAAATAATTAGGTGAAGCCTTTAGTGACCTCTTAGGAGACTACAGAAAACTGTGTAATAAATACCAGAACTTTAAGAAGGTACTCAAAGAGTACAAAGGAGAAATAGGAAGACTTACCGACTTACTTGCTGAAGTTAGAACTAGTGTAAACTCTAGTGAGATAGGTGAAATTTTCTCTGTGAAGTTTCAACTATACGAGACTACACAGTTATCTGAAGAAAAAGACAAGACCATTGAAAAACTTGAGAAAGACTTACTTAAGGAGAAGAAGAGCCTTCAACATGCATTAGTCAAAAATGATACACTCACAGCTGATTATACCAAGCTTTATAACACTTCCAAAAAAGTTGGAAATTAGGTTAGAAAATTAGTCTGAGGTTGCTGCTTCCTACCCTAACACGTATCAATTACCGAAAAATTAGAACACAGTCAAACCCAATACTGTCAGACCAAACTTAGCCAAACATTTTCCCAAGAAGACTAACCGACATGCATTCTACTACAAGTATCCAACTAGAAAACCAAGACCTACCAATTAGCACAACATACTGCACCTAACACTCAACATGCTAGATGTCATTATTGTGGCACCATTGATCATTTCTTCTACATATAGAGTAAGGAAGTTAGTTGATTTGAATATATGTGCATGAATACCAAAGACTACATATCAGGACCCTACAAGAAATGGATACCAAAAGTTTCATCTACAAATTCTTTTGCAGGTGGAACATTCTACTCATGTTAGAAGCAAGTGGATCATCGATAGCGGTTGCTCATGGCGCATGACCGGTGATGCTTCTCTATTCGCAACACTGTCGAAGACGAAAGAAGGATACATCTTCTTCGGTAATAATCTTAAAGGGTATATAGTAGGTATCGGCAACATTGGTAAGGCTCCATATTCTGTGATTAAATATGTATGTCTAGTAACCGAGTTAAAACATAACCTACTCAGCATAAGCCATTTAGCTGACCATGGTTATGTTATTAACTTTGTCAAAGACAAATGTATTATAGTTAATAGCTCAACTAGTAGTAATATCTTTGAAGGTATTAGAAAGACAACATATATATTTTCTATTTGTTGGAAGATGCTAACAAAGAAGGTAGATGCTTACTCGCCAAGAACGATGAGAGTTAATTATGGCATATAAGACTCGGTCATGCAAACATGGACACAATTTCAAGACTATTCACGAAGAAACTAGTACGAGGCTTACCGGACATTGTTTTCAAGAAGGATATGGTATGTAGTGAATGTGAAAAGAACAAAGCTACCCAATCCACATTTAGTCCAAGAACGTTGTAAGTACAAGTAGACCTCTACAATTAATGCATATGGATTTATTTGGGCCTAGTAGAATTTGTAGCCTAGGTGGTAAGTTATATACATTTGTAATAGTAGATGATTTCTCTAGATACACGTGGGTATATTTTCTCGCACGCAATAATAATGTATTATCTGAATTCATCGCTTTTGCAAGAAACTCCAAAATAAGAAAGGATTGATGATTACTCGTATTCGAAGTGATCATGGCAACGAATTCGAGAATGCAAAGTTTGAGCAATTTTATGACAAACACGATAATTTGCACGAGTTCTCCTGCCATAGGGCTCTACAACAAAATGGAGTTATAGAACGTAAGAATAGAACTTTGTCAGAAATGGCTAGAGTAATGTTGAACCAATTTTTTCTACCCAAATATTTTTGGACTGAAGTTGTCAATACAGTTTGTTATGTTCTCAATAGGGTTCTAATTCGACCTAAATCGAAGAAGACTTCCAACGATTTATGGTTTGATAGAACACCCACAGTCTCTTACTTTAAGATCTTTGGTTGTAAATATTTTATTCTTAATAACAAAGATAATCTAGGTAAATTTGATGAAAAGACCGATAAAGGATCAGGTTATGCGACCAAAAACAAAGGGTACCGAGTCTTCAACAAAAGGACTATAATTATCGAAGAATCAATGAATGTCACCATCGAAGAACTAAATCAACAAATAATTGGTGATGATGATGAAGACATCAGTACACCAAACAAGGAACCTACAGAACCACAAACCAGAACAAGCTATCTTGAGAGTCTGCCAAAAAGAATGAAGTTTATGGCTGACCATCCCAAGGACTTGGTAATATGTGAGATTACCAAGGGTGTAAGTACTCGTTCCTCTACCAAAGATATAGCTTCTTGTGTTGCATTTATTTCACAGCTAGAACCCAAAACTATTGAAGAAGCATGTAGCGACAATTTTTGGTTAGATGTTATGTAAGAGGAATTAAACCAATTTGAACGGAATCAAGTTTGAGAACTTGTTTCCAAGCCCATTGCTTATCCGGTCATTAGCACCCGCTGGGTATTCCGAAATAAATTGAATGAGAATGGTTTAGTCACTCGTAACAATGCTCGACTCGTAGCTTAAGGATACAACCAAGAGGAAGGTATCGACTACGATGAAACCTATGCCCCAGTTGCGAGATTAGAATACATTCGTATGTTATGTGTATTTGCCTGTTTTTATAATTGCAAACTTTTCAAATAGACATAAAAAGTGCATTTCTTAACGATTTCATAAAATAAGAAGTTTATGTAGCTCAACCTCAAGGATTGTTGATTTCAAAAACCCTGACAATGTATTCAAGCTAAAGAAAGCCTTATACGGTCTGAAATAAGCCCCACATGCTTAGTACGATCGTTCAAGCTATTTTCTACTTGATAACGATTTATTAAAAGGCAAGGTTGATACTACACTTTTTATAAAGTCTTTAAATGGAAATCTTCTTGATTCAAATTTATATTGATGATATCATCCTTGGATCTATTGATGAGTCTCTTTATCAAGAATTCTCCAAGTGTATGCAAAATGAGTTTGAGATGAGCATGATAGGCGACCTCAAATTCTTCCTTGGACTGCAAATCAAACAAACCAACAATGGGACGTTTATCAATCAAGCCAAGTACATAATAGATTTGCTAAAGGAGTTCGATCTGGAAGCCGTCAAACCTCTTGGCACTCCAATGGCAACTTCAACCAAGCTTGATGTAGATGAACAAGGAAAACCTGTTGACATACGTAAGTATCGAGGTATGATTAGTAGTTTAATTACTTTATTTAACTGCTAGTCATCCTGATATAATGTTTAGTATTTGCTTGTGTGCTAGATTTTAAGCTTATCCTAAGGAATCACACTTGTTCGCAGTTAAGCGTATCTTCCGATACCTTAAGGGTACTTCTTCTGTTGGCTTATGGTATCCCAAAACCATGTCCTTTGACCTAATCGGTTACTCGAATAGTAATTTTGCTGGATGCAAAGTGGTCACGTGTCATTTCCTAGGTAAGGCTTTAGTCTCTTGGTTTAGCAAAAAGCAAAACTCTATTGTATTATCGACTACTGAGGCTGAGTATATCGCCTCAGGATGTTATTGTGCACAAATTTTGTGGATAAAGAAAATCTTAGAAGACTTTGGTTTACGATACACACAGATACCCCTTTTTTGTGACAATACTAGTACAATCAACTTAATTAAGACAGTTACAATCCTCTAGTCGATTTGCCAGTACGGTATGGTCTATAAGTTTCAGAGTGATTGTAATCAAGAGGGTTGACAAGAAGTAAGATACTTCACATTTGAAGTTGGTCGAGTGCTTCGGATCAAAGCTCGCATCTGTAGAAGTTGCAAGGATTTCGCATGAAAACTTGCATTTTTCTATTGTAGATTTCAACCGGAAGCTAGAGTATACATCCTTGTGTTTGCGTTTGCTTTCTGCACTCTACTTTTATATTTTTATATCTGTGATATATTTTTCTGATCTTACTACTAACGATTTTTTTAATAGTTAATATTTTGTTGCCTACTCTATTTACCCCCCTCTAGATTATAGCACTTTACATCTCGTTCCTATAGTTATAACTGTTCAATTCTATTTATTTTCCTTGGCTTTGTAATCCATTTTCAACTTAGTCATCTTAAAGTCCAAATTCCTCCACCCTCTCTTTAACCTGGATTCGAAATTCCTGAATCAGGATTTATAAACTCCTGGAACATCATTCAATTCATACTCCTCGTAATACTCAAATCAAATGCCACTACAATATATAATTTTTATTTCCCCATTATCTAAAATCAACCTCCACATATCTTTCAATTTTATACCTTCAAGTGTTATCCTTCTTAAAATTTAGAATTCCCACAAAAGTCTCTAAATTGTCCTATAACTCAAAATTTGTTTTATACCAGTTCTTAGTTATTCTCTTACCAATCTTTTGTTCAATTTAGTATCATCACCATATGTGGACATAATATTCTTTTCATGTATTTTGGATTCCTAGTTTCAGTTTCCTAAGCTTAACTCGATAATAAAATATATCAAGTGTTAGTAAAAAATAACATCTAAATTTTTCTCAAGATCACCTTGAATATTCTCATCATTTCTAAAAATACAGTCCTAAAATATTACAGTTCTTCACCATTAATGCATATTCCACTGTTCCTTTTTTGGAATCCTCCTACGCCTTTCTCTTACACAAATAACCCATACTCTAAATTATTTTCTAAGTGTAGTCATTTCTAAGTTAAAACTACCGGTCTCTTGATTTTGTTTTCAATCTCAGTCATATCCTTCTCCCACTAGTTCTATCTGAATGTTCAATATTTCATATTCCTCCTAGAATCATCACTCGATAACAAATTTGAGCTAGATGATTATAATACTTCCTCGACCTTTCCCAAGTAAAGAGATACGAGAATTCAAGAGATTTTAAAGTGTAGCTAACAGATTTAGATATGAGATAGTTGATGGACGTAAATAGCACAAAGTTTGTCAAGACGAAAAACATGATAATAGGAATTTGTTCTTGCTCATCAGGTCGTAACGAAGTCGTTGCCCTTTTCTTTTCTTGAACTTGTCCATAATCAACAGAAGCAAAACTTCTCAACCTCTAAGGTGTTCACCTTGTCTAAAATCAAACTCTCCCTCACTATATCCTCTTCGTAACTTCAAGTCACTAAATATCGACTGCTGATAAACTTGTGGCCTAATCATCCTCCCTAAGGTCCTTTATCTAATTGGTATCCAAATAAATTTTTCTAGACTTTCACGTCTAAATTTGTTAGTCTTCTAATATCAAAAATTCTCCATCACTCTTATCATCCACTAATGTTAACTCTATGTCATTAGAATTTCCAAATAATAAGATCATATAAATCTAGTTCCAAAATTATCCTTTATCCAATTTAAGCAACCTTATTTTGTTGTTCATACTCCAAAAATAAATTTGCTGACAACCAAGTTGTATGACTTTGGCTTTTCTAAATAAGTCGTAACCTAAGTATCCCTAATCCAATTCTTAGCCACCACTCTTGTGAATTTACCCTCTTTCTTCTACCATTTTCGCCTTAGTAATTATATTCCTTATAGAAAAACAATTTCAACATGATTTATATGATATCATTATTTGGATAAAGGATAATTAAATATTCCTTAGTGAGCACTAGTTTCAACATGTGATTGGCTTAGAAACTTGATACAAGAGTTTATGGCCTTGTTAATCATACGTGCAGTGTATGATTAACACTATTAAAGGTTCAAAACTTGATATAAGGAGGGTATTGATCACATATCTACGCTAATACTCTCTGCCCCCGACTAGTATAGTGGATCCAACCAGGGCACGTTATGATACAAGATTTTCTGAGAAGGTCGTAAGCCTTCCCCGGAATCGGTGTCCATATAATGCACAAGAACAACAACAAAGCTTGCACAAGGTATACCAAGATAGACAAGGAATAACATCTTCTGACAAGATCCAAACAATACCAATCTGTGTAACTAATGTGTCAAAAAATCAAGGATATCTACACTAAATACAAGAAACATAGAAGATATCATAAAACAGAAAATTATCAGAGAATGTACTCGCCTCGATTTAGTTGGAGTTGATGTGCACGACATGAACGTGTCGACATGGAATAGGTGACGATGCTATGATCCACAAGATGGTCCAAAACAACAGCACAGGCAGTTCCATTGAGTCCAAAAAAATTCAAATAGCCCAGTTTGATATGTAGAAGTCCAGAATCGGAGTTCGATATGATAATCGAGGTCGAAAGGAAATCCATGATCAAGGAATAGAAAATGATTATATTAGTCATGGCTTATGATTTGATCATTTAAGCTAAAGGAGAATTGATTGAGGTATTTTGTCAAACATATTTATAGCTAATAATATTTAGTCAAAATACTATTTAGAAAGTATCAATGTTATATTTAAGGCTAAGGGCTAACCATTAACTTGTAATAGGAGCCCATAACCCATCGTTATAATTTCTAGGACCCAAAGCACGGACGGGATGGTGTCGAGACTCGAGTAGGAATTGTTCGATAGGAGTCGATGCAGGTATGCTTCGACAAAACTGACTTAGAATGATTATGCGCGAAGTTGTATCAATAGATGATACATCGAATGATAGGTTGAGAATAGTGAGGGAATTTTGCGTGTGGAAATACTTGACTCGGTCGAATTTGAGTCCAGTTAGTACGAAAACTTGTTTGGATTTGAGTTTGGGTAGTGTAAAGAGTCGTACGAATGAATTTGAATTAGTACAAAGAGTCGGTAATACGATTTGGAGGTGCAATTTACGAATACGAGAATAGATATAAGGAATTGAAAATTGTGTCGCTCAATGATAATAGTTTGCTATAACGAGATGGATCTTGACGCATGCCAGACTTGATTTGAATTCAAGTTCGGATGATAACAGTGATTGCAACGAATTGGAGTTTATGGGAAAGAAAGATGTTCAGGTTATGCATATCAACGATGGTATTGAGGCGTATCAAAGATGATAAGCAATAACTCGGGGATACTCTGATCAAATGAACAAAAATTATGTTCAGCATTGTTGTTGGATGAATAAGATGCAAGTTAAGTTGATGTCAGTTCGGATGATAATGATGATTTTAATAAATTGGAATTCATGCGAAAGGAAAGTACTTGTCTAAAACGCAAAACGAGTTATGCAAGGTGATTATTATGTAAACATACTTGAGGATGTTGAAATACGTCGAGAGAATCTGAGAATGGATTGAAATATTACTTGGTTGAAAATGAAAGCGTCTTGATTGCTTCGATGATAACCACAACGTTGACGTTCTTGTGTTGTGTGAGCGCAACTCCAACCTCGCACATGCGTCATGCCAGATTAGGAAAATCGTTATGCGGGAGAGCTGGCATAGTGATTCATGTCCAGTAGGGATGGTCGAACTTGCGGGAGATCAGGGCATGGCAATTGGATTTTTGACTTGTGGTTTGATGTGAAGGTGAATTTGAGGATTGTCGCGATGAGCATAAAGTGTGTCAGATATTGACCGTGGGTAGATAGACTCATACTCAAGGCGAACAAATGTTGCTTGGTAAGCGACATTGTTAACGGTAGTGCATGAGTGATTCGGATAGTAACGGCGCATCAGTTGTGCAGGTAGGATGAGATATGTGGATTGGAAAGATTATGTCGGATTGCATTAAGTCCCATAGAAATTGTCAAAAATTGATTCGGCACCGAGATAAGATATAGCATGGTTCACAGTAACTGTCCCTCGTTGATGATCTTCAATTATCGAACGTAGATTCAGAGCAGCTGACCCTAGAAGACTTGACCGCCAAATCAAGTGAATGTTGAAGTCTCATAGGATGACCCAATGATGTCGCATAAGAAATTATGTCGAGGATAAACTATAGTGCATGTTGAGGATAAGTCTAAGTGATCGGATATGTGTTGCAAGATTTGATGGAACAGCCTTGGGATGGATTGATAGAGATATACTTTGATCATTGATCGAATAAGTATTTGAATGGTTTGCTAGTCTCGGATAGATGTTGATGAATGTATTTAGCATATCGATGCGGATAGGCGATTACGAGAATCATGTTGTGTACGAAAGCGAGAACCCTAGGATTAAGTAATAGATTGGATTTGGTACAATAAGGATATGTGTTTTAAACGCACGATCGAGATTAGAGAGAGGAATAAGTCGGGATTGGGTCGAAAGATTGTTGTCTTTGAGCATCGTAGACTCAAGTTGACCTCTTGTGTCGGGATAGATTAAGCACGATGTCTGGATAAATTACCTAGCGGGGGTAGCCCCAGATACAATGCATAGATAGTTTCGAGAACGTAAATCATATCGAATTAGTTGCGTGTGAAGCATAGTACAAAAAGTAGGCAAAAAATTTTGGACATGTTGGACTTAGTCCATATCATTGAGGCAAAACTTCACAAATAGTTGGATAAAAGGATTTGAGTTACATGAGGGATAGAAAACGGACGGACGAGTAGGCACTGCAGAGAATTGTTGCGATTAGATGTGCAATGACTTGATGCAGCGCATGCGTTAGATGGTCGATAAGAAACTTGTGGAATCAAAGTTACGATTTTGAATCATGTTGTATGCAAAGGTGTTTGGAAAATGTCATGTGTTATGGAATATGCATACAAGAAGGATTTTGGGAATAGTAGCTAAGATTTGACCAAGTCGTATACGGACTGGCTTGTGTTTGAGGATTTAAGTGGAACCTGTTAGCTTTGCTCGAATTCTCTACCATTGTGCTTGGCTGAAATGCATATATTGGTGGGACGCCTAAAATATATGCATGATCCAAACTCGATGGTATACCGAATTCATTTGAAACTGTAGGAAGGAAGCAAGAAGTGTTAAAAAAAATTGTACAAATGCTAGAGACGGAACCAGGGTAGTGAGTCGGTGATGAGTAGATCATATGGATCAAAAATTCGAGCGATCAAGAGAAACGCGTGGATTTAGTGTTCGATTCGGTTCGAGGATGAACCTTGTTCTAAGTGGTATATTATGTAATGCCCGTACCGTATGGTGCATTACGCTTAGTTGTTGACTCGAAGAGTTACGTTGACCCGAATAATGTATCGAGTCAAATCGATGCAAGAGTTACGTCGGCCGAAAGAGGAAGCTTTGAATCGGTTCGACGACCCAATAAATCGAATCGATGCAAAGCATAAGTCCGGTTTGAACAAGTATTAATTTTAGTTGATTTCGTGTGCATGCTACGCTTTTACGCTGGATTATAAGAGGTCGACATTTTACCTATTTTGCAACGGTGTCAGCAAAAACAAAATATCGTCTCGCAACTAACTGAGGCATAGGCACGATAGGCCAAATCAGTCGAGTAGCTCAACGGAATAGATAAGTCAGAAGCGTTGTCCGTGCAACGAAGTTATAAAATCGAGCTACATCGGCTCAACGAAACGACAAGGCGTATCAGCTTAAGGTGGGCAGGTTCAGACCCTTCTCCCCTATTCCTCTATGCCTAATAAAATGTAACCTATTATGCTAGTGTTGCTATCGAGATAGCGAGCGCAGCTCGAATCGAGTAAAGGTCTTCGTGTGTGTCGAACATTAAGATATAACATTGAACAATCAACAATTATGGCGACGTGCATCAAGTGCACGGGTCACGGTAGGACATTGATGGTAGAACATTGAAAGAGAAATATCGAGACGTACATCAAATGTATGACTCAAAAAATATTGAACACTAGGCCTAAAACATTGAAAATATGGCGTTGAGCGTGCATCCGTGCACGAAAACTATGTGTTGGTTTAATAAGCGAGTTGGACAAGTTGTGGTGCAACGCCACGGAACTATCGAAACATTGAAGGGTATACTTCGTGCTTCGAAGTATGCAATTGTGGCACAATTGTCGCAGAACTGCTATTATGCGAATAATTTGAGAACTATCGGTTGAGTAGATGTACGTATTGGGGCATCGTGCATCAATATGGATGTATTGAAGCATAGTGCCGATGGAACTTGAGATAGATTGATGGAATATGATTATGGAACTCGAGATTGGTTGGAATGATATGACTTGCTTGTTGTATGCGCATATTGCATGGTAAATAGACTCGGATGGCCCGTGCATGGGTGCTGCTTCCCTCGAATGGTTACAACCGGGGCACCGGAATCGTTCAGCCTAGGAGGGAATTATGTTTGGTATTCGTGGTATACTTCATTAAGACGAGTTACGACCGGCCAATGTTGTGATAAGCTATGATATCAGTAAGTTTGGGATCCTTCGGATACTGGACTAGCAATCCGTACTGGAGCGATCGCCTGCTTACACATTGAGATACCAAGTCCATTACGGTACGGAACACCGTGACCTTCATATAGATAGGACCGGTGGGTTGAGATTAGAATTGAGTGCAGGCGCAGAGCCTGCCACCCTTATGATTATGCTTAAGATGATTGGTTGGCTGCGTGATTTGTTGTCCGTTTGCAGGCTAGGTGATTCGAGACAAGATGTGCACGATCAATATGGTTATCAATATTATGTGGCTAACAATATTTATCACAGGGACATGATACATGACACCATTATGCTTTAAATGTTATCAAGAATTGGATGCATGCTTTACTTCTTAAATCTTGCCATGAAACTGATCCTAAGGCAATAATAGAAAGATCACCAAATAAAGATACATGATTCACTAAATTTACTTAGTGTTGGTTTAGGTGAGTAGGTCTTGATCGGTACATGCGAGGACGAAGTACTGATCCTCCACCAAATTGCTTGCAAGTTCAGGGATAGGTTTGCTCGTGGCGCAGCTTCGCTTGGATGCGCTAAGGCATGGAGTTCCTTAGCGTTTCGAGGCGTGTGGTCGCACTGGGTTCGCCTTACAACATGAAGATGTTCGGCCGGGAGTCTCGAATGTGCTATAGAAGACATGATGTATGGAACAAGATCCTTTGTGAACTAGAGATATCATGAGCATTGTAAGTCAATTGGCATATTAAGTTGGGCTATTCAAAGTCTTTGTAACCTCAGTTCATTTATCAATAAAAGAGATTCTTATTATGTACTCTGTTTCCCTCCTATGCGAATGCTATCAATTTGAGATAAACTTATGTGAATCTGTCATCTTGTCTTGCACGAGCGCAACTCCTAGCTCGTGCGGCATCATACTCCAGCGAGGATGATTGACCCGGGTGATTTTTGGGCCGAGGCGTGACAGGCGGCACAGTCACTCGCCCGGCACCGGAGACATCTTCTAATTCGGTCCCCTTAGATGTCAAATCCACTACAGATGTTGGGACGGTGCTATTCTTCTCTTGTCCTACGGTCGAAGACGGAAGCTCAGAGACAGCTCCTTCCTCCACCACTACGATGGCCTGAGAAGCAGGTTCATCGCAGGTCGGCTCTTCGCTGGCCTAGGTATTTGGGTCCACAGCAGTCCCATCACCCACAATCGGCTTAGTCTCAGTTGTCCCTTCCGATACCCTTTCTTCATTAAAACACTCAAGGACCGGATCCTCTACTGGGGCAAGGGTAGTGGGGATAACTACTTCACCCTCAACCGCAGGTCCTTCCACCGGTTGCGATGGTTCTGTTTGTAAACCTGCAAGATTGAGGATAATCAAAAAGTTAGCACCATGAAAGGTTATTTTGTGGTAAAAACAAAATTGACTCACCAGAAGGACCCGTATGAAGCAGCTTCTGATGATAAACATCCATCAGATCCGAGAAATGTCTGGTCGAAAAATCAAACGCAGAGTCAACATCTATTGTGGCCTCTACATCCACTAGAGGATTCTCCTCATCGATAATGTACGGATCCGTTTGTGGCAGATCCTCCCTGTGGCTGGATGAGGATGAAGGGCTAGGCGCCTTCTGCTTGCACCTAGACTTTCCTTTGGCCGCCTGCAAACAAAAAAAAAATAGAGTTAACAAAGAAAGACACTACCAAAACACAACACTGGCTAAATCGCAATTTTCACTTACTGGAGAGGTGACAGCAGTAGAAGAAGCCTCCTTTTTTGAAGACAGTCGCTGCTTAGTGTCCGCCACCTTTCCATGCCTTTTCTTCAGGCGCAATGGGCTCATCCCGGCCGATGCTAGTCGTTTCTGGCAGGAATCGTCCGCTTGTCCAAATACGCATCGGACTCCAGCTCCATGACCAGCTGTGCACCCCATGGTACAAAGAGACGAGTCGTGGTAATAGCGTCCCCCGAAGGTTCAAATCGAGTCCCATGAGAAGACTCAGCTCTCGGTCGTACTCTGGAGGATAGGAGTTTGCCGGTCTCCGTAAAGGAGCCACAAAGTGCACCCGGTGCAACCCGCATTAAAATACTGCCAGGCCCGTGCACCATCAAGAAGTCCTCCTCTGAATCCAAGGGAGGTGCTAGCATTGGTCAACAACAACTGAACGTAACCGAACTGGCGAAAAAACCGGCTGGGTAGGTAAGGTTCCAGGAACACTTTGTTGTTGTTTCAATATACCAAATGAGACGGTCTTATCGATTGCAACCAATGAAAGGCCTCCTCAGGTAGGTTGGAAAAGAGAGTCCCGCCATCTACCAACTCGCTCCCATGATTAAACTTCGCATAGGTGGGGGTAATCATAGAAAACTCATAATTATCCAGGTACGACAATGCCTTCCGATACACGGGGACCTCTTGGACCGACCAGACTTGTTTCCGTTAATGGCAAAGGAAAGCGTCTACTGGGCGGACAGATATCTTCAAACCAGGATCTTTCAGGGAAGGGTAGTGCAGCACGAGTCATCCCATCAGATAATGGAAGGGTAAATCCGGCCGAAGGAATTTGTCCTTACCATCATAATGCATCATCTTCTCCATAAAATTTCGCAAACCTCTCTGGAGATTGCACACCATTGCGGGAAGAAGGGGCTAGCATATGGCCAAATACGAAATGGACGGCTGAAAGTATCAAATTTTGGCTCACCCGCTCAAGCGACCTCGAGCCACCAGGGACCACAATCGCATAGTCAATCATCAAATGTGCGGTCAACAATGCCTTGAATGACTGCTGGTGCACATCCTCGTATGAAGCTGTAGACAGACGAGGTAGGTCGCTTGAGCTCATCAAGAGCAGGATGCTACTTCTTTTTTTGCCATCTGCTCCACCACGACATCTGGTGCAGAGGCAGAACGGATGCCAAAGGCTTATTGACCTGGCTTTGTCAGCCCTTGCATGAATATGTGCCGCCGCCTCCAAAAGTGGAGAGTAGATTTTTGGCTGTCCAAGCACTGTATGATGGTATAGCAGTTCTCTATAAACTATTGCCATACCAGCAACCTTCTTCTCCAGAGTAACAAGCTCCTCATTTGTAGGAGTGTACACTTCATAGGGCTCGATTTTTTATTAAGCAAGTTGCATCTTTAGACATGTTAAAATTGCCTAACTCGGTTAACTGAATACAAAATATTTGCATAGTATTTGCAACCAACCCCTCTCTACATGTACAACCTTAAGACCTAAGATAGAACATCAACAACAAAATACATGTATAAACATCAATGAGTAAGGAGGATTGTTAAAACCAAACATCTTATTGATAAGCACATAAATTTAATATAATCAGATCATATTCAGTCACCATATCATACATACGTAACAACTTTGAAATATTCAATCCACCAATCAAGCTCGAATCTAATCTCCAGCAATCTCCAATTAATATAAGGCCACAAGACGATGTCTGGGAAAAACTAAGCCTAAAATTACATGGCCACGAATCAGCACCTAGGATTGTAGTCAAAATTCCAGTATTCCACCCAAGAAATAAAGTTCATAAATCAAAAACCATGGTGAAGAAAATGTACATCAGATGTATAGTGATTTCAACCAAAATCATGTCCCTACCTGCATTTCTGGGACCGATTGAATGCTTCTCTGACCTGAGAGCTAAAAAGAATCCAAAAGCTATGATTTCTTTGTTCTAAACCCCCTTTAGGCTGCCTTCCAAAGTAGTTTCTTGCAAGAACAAGCCACGGCCAAAATCCTCCAATGTGATGGTTAAATGCATGTGAACAGGGGGGCAGATAGGATTGGTAGAAGCCATCTCTTTCATTCTGTAATATGTACAGAGTGGCCCTCAACCTGTGTTCCCATCCTCAACCAAATCCAAACCCTTCATTCGCTTCATGGATGGCAAGAAGCAACCTCTCCTGAAGGCGTTCTTTCGAAGTATATTCTGGGAGGTCTATCTGGTTGAAGCTGTAAAACAACAAATTAGAGAGGATCAACATTCTAACAACTAAAGAACAAAAACTGTATAACTGAATGAGTAAACCCATCACATCGACCAAATGCAATGAATGATTATAATTGAGCATATATCTTGCATCCTGATACAGGAAGCTCCACCAAAATGGACAAGGATAGGATTTACAAACATGGATCCTCCCCTCTACAGAACTCGTAGAGGAGGGAACTCTGCAGCAATCTCATCCATTGAGATTCTGTAGAAGGTTGAGATTACAATATCCAAAAATCTGAACTCCCGCCCAAAAAGCTCTTAGGAAAATATGATCAAATCCCAACAGTTTTCCCATGAAACCCAAGGGTCATGAGATGAGAGTTATCCTGAATCCATGATTAACAACAAAACTTTGCAAGTCGACATCTTTGGGATTGCGCGTCAGCACTTAATCCAACAGCAGTCACGCAATGGTGCACTCTCAATCATATGGTGGAGGTAGAGCTCATAACTTAAATTTTTGGATTAAGGTTTTGCAGGAAGAACAAATGTAAGATATGGAAAGCATACCAAGTGTGAGCAGAGGGCAAGTGGTCTGGGCTTCCATAAGCCTTGTGGATCTGGAACCTCTGAGAGCCGGATATTCCTTGAAGTGCACTAAAACCTTCCAAAGGAACCTGGAGAGCAAATGAACAATATAAGTTACTAACAAACAGGTTATACCAATGACATAGATGTGGTCGTTGCTCATCAACCACAGGGACGGACTGAAAGCATGGTGTCGGATACAATTTGCTAGGGAATTGCATTCATTGCTATATACATTCTTTCTAATGAGCCAAATATCGACAGTGATGCTAGTCGTACAAATGGTAATTCAACGTGAATTATTTTGAGGTTATTAGGTGGTATAAGTGAACAACTAAAGACCAAGGTACATCCTTCGCATTGCCACTGGCCTCGAATAAGTAAATCTAGAATGTCGGTAGGACACCAGAGACCATGTGTCAAGCCAAGTATTAAGGATGTTTCAAACAATATAAAAGCAATATCAATTTCTATATAGAACCTCCTAGTTCGAGGCTTGGTGGCAGCAAAGGGGTTACAATTTAGGTACTGGGTGTATGAGTGGGTTTTTAAGGGTTGCCAAGCAAAACAATTCTCAATAAACTAGGAAACTGTCAAATGCTTACAGATGGTCCACCAATATACCACCAACCAGTAACATGAATCAACTGGTTAACATAAAGGCTTCAAATTTTTGATAATATACCTTTGAGGTGCCGGTCACAAACTGCAGGAAACGAGCTTTGTCTTCCTTGCTGAAACCCTGGACCACCTCCCAGAACCACTGTATGACAGGAGATGCATTGCTATAGCCAGAATATTCAGTATTCGCTCTCAAGTCATCCACTGCATAGAAGCCAATCAAATATACGATACAATAATTCTCAATAAACCTAATAGTACAATGTAATGCTACATAACTCAAAAATATACTTCAAGCTGTCTACTCACAGTCAATATCAGGAAGTCCACTAATCAACAATTCCAACTCTTTGTCGTTAAAGATAGATATCAGATCACGAGAAATCAATTCAATGAAGCCCTCCATAAATGCATTAATCTGTGGTCTAATGGCTGTCGTTAGCCGATGTTCCACAACACGATCAACATATTCATGTTTATTTTGTTCGGTCACCCTGATATTACGGCCACCAGGAATCAACTCACAATCGGTTACCTGCAAATATTTTAAGCCAAGAAGGTTAACAAAACTCCTCTCTTTCCTTGCTCACAATTATCTCATATAAGAGAATCCAACATTTTTAAAATTACAAGAAACGCTTGATGTCAGCAATGAAATGTGAACACCTTTGGCCAAGGTCACAAACATATCATCCTGAATGATCAATGTCACAACTGTACACATAAAAAAAACTCTTTAACTTACTAATTGTAAATTTAACTACTTTCTTTTACATGAATAGTTTTAACAACTTAGTTTCGCCCTGTTTCCTCACTAATAATATATTCTTGTATCTATACGTACTAATTTTTAACACTCAACCGCTGGCCATCTTTTCGTGCTGTCAAGTATTAGTAATAGTGGGCTTTAGTACCACATTGGAAAAGAGAGTAAAGAGAGGAGCTAGACTCTCCTATATATATGTAATCCCTCTTCATAATAAAGATTACCTATTATTCTAATTCTACATGGTATCAGAGCCATAAACCATCCTCCTCCCATCTCTCCCATAAAATAAAAAAAAACCTAACCCTAATCCCCCCCGCCTGCTCCCCCCCCCCCCCCCCCCCCCGCCCCAGCTGCGCCCCCTCCAGCCCCCCCACTACAAGCCCCCCTCCCTCTGCTCCCCCCCCCCACCACCCGATCTAGCCCCCTGCCCCCCCCCCCCACTACAGCCCCCCTCCCCTGCTGCCCCCCCCGGCTCCGACTGCACCCCCTTCCGCCACCAACCCTAACCCTAGCCCATCCAATCCCTAACCCTAGCCGCCACCATGTTCCTTCTTCCAAATCCTACCACTAGCCCATCCATCTCCTACAAACCCTAGCCGTCTTTTCTTTTTTAAAAAAAATGCCGTATTTCGAAGACAGACGGTAGCCAAATGCTTTATTTGCACACCCTATGTTCCTAGATTACGCCGTCATGAATTAACAAAGCGTAGACAACTTAATTGTCTACGTGGATCTTTGTTTTTTCTACCCCGATCTTCACATCAGGATTTACACACAGAGAGATCGTGTTTTCTCCTGTGTCCTGACGTGTTCACCAGCTACACAGAGAAGGAGCTTGTTTACTCCTATGTCATGATGTCTTCACTTTACATGCGCGCGCCGGTGTTGGCCACGTTAATAGCGCACTCGTAAAGTTGATGTGATTATTGGGGTTGGGAAGAACTCTCGACGGTTGCATTCATTTCAAAATGACAGACCCGAAGGCAGATAATGGTGATTCTACTACCAGTGTCAACAACGCAACGGACACTGGCACGACGGTCCCTTCGACTCGACTCGTCGATCGTCGATTGGACAGACCAGATGATTACTCAACATGGCGGAAGAAGGTTGAGAAAACACTTCAGGGGATGCGACTGTCTAAACATCTGACTGACAGCCCTCCGACAACGACTGATCCCACGTTTGAACAATGGGAGACGGATGATAGTCGACTGTTTACACAGTTGATGAACTCAATAGAACCGTCTATCGAGGACATGGTTCAGAACACAGACACGGTCAAGGAGCTATGGGAGGTCCTCACAACGGCGTTTGATGAAAAACGCAACTTGTCTCGTATCTACGACTCGATTGTTCGCGTTTACCGAGCAAATCAGGGAGACAAGTCTCATAAGGACCACTTCCGGTCCTTCAAGGCTATGACAGATGAAATTGATCGTGTTCTCCCTCTGACGACGGATATCAATGAAGCTCGATCTCAACGTGAGCAGCTTCATGTTATGGCATATCTTGCCTCTCCGTCCTGATGCGGACTCGGCTCGATCACAGATCATTGCTGGATCTGAAGTTCCGTCTTTGCTGGAGGCCCACTTCCGTGTTCTTCGGGCCGCAAAGGTGGTTGAGACCACTCCGGGGGATGCTCCTGCTGATCGATCTGCCCTTGGTAGTACTGCTCGTCCTGGCGTTCGTGGTGGGCGTGGTGGACGACGAGGTGGCCGAACTTATGGTCGTGATGGCGGGCGAGGCAATGGTGGTCGTAATGGGGAACGACTAAGAACATGCTTCCACTACGGTCAGCAGGGACATTTCCAGTGGCAGTGTCCTAAAGCTCATGCTGCCAATATTACTTCGGACGCTCCTGATGATAGCGTTCGTTCGGTTTAGATGAGCGTCGATTCCTACGCGGATTTTCTTGAGTTTCAAGTTCAACGTCGTGGTGAGACATCCATGTCCGAATCCACTGCTGGGTACTCTGCAGCTTGTGTAGTGCGATCGAAACAGTGGGTCATTGACTCCGGTGCGTCTACTCACATGACTGGCCATGCAGGTGTGATCCGTAATTATATATCGGTGGGTCGTACTTCAGGTATTACTGTTGCCAATGGTGGTTCACTGACAGTTCGTGGGCGAGAAAGTGCCCGTCTTTCTTCCGACTTATCCCTTCATTCTGTGCTGCATACACCTGGAAACCCATTTAGTTTGCTTTCCATTAGTCAAATTACTCGTGACTTACACTGCTCGGTAACATTTTTTCTGATGATTGTGTTTTTCAGTATCTGAAGACTGGGAAGACTATCGGTAAAGGGCATGTGACTGGAGGCTTGTATCTGTTTGACGTCTCTTCTCCGGTTACTTGTGTTGGCGTGAAACTCAATGCTTTTGAGTTACATTGTCAGTTGGGCCATCCGTCAATCCAAGTTCTTCAACAACTGTACCGATCTTTAGATGTTCCTGTTAATTTTTATTGTGAGTCGTGTCAGTTAGCCAAACTTCACCGGATCCCCTATCCGGTAAGTCAGAATAAAATTGTGTCTGCTCCTTTCGAGCTGGTGCATTCAGATATATGGGGACCGTGTCCTGTCAATTCAGTAATGGATTTCAAATATTTTGCTACGTTTGTTGATGATTGCTCACGTACCACTTTTGTTTATCTGCTAAAACAACGATCCGAATTATTTGAAATTTGGTACAAATTCTATGCAGAAATTAAAATACAATTTGGTGTTTTGATAAAATGTCTTCGAAGTAACAATAGTCGTGAGTACTTGTCTAGAGATTTCAGCTCGCATCTGTCTCGACATGGCATCATCCACCAAACTTCTTGTCCTTCCACACCACAACAGAATGGTGTGGCCGAACGAAAGAATCGCCACCTCTTGGAAACAACGCGTGCTCTTATGTTTCAAGCACGTACTCCCAAAAAATTTTGGTCGGATGTGGTTCTTACAGCTTGTTATCTTATTAATCGCATGCCATCATCCGTACTGAATGGTGCTACTCCTTTCTCTCGGTTATATCCCGATCGGAATCCGTTTTCACTTCCTCTCAAAACGTTTGGGTGCCTGTGTTATGTTCGAGATACCCAACCGACTCTTTCTAAGCTAGATCCCAAGGCAATACGTTGTATTTTTCTTGAGTATCCTAAGGATCAGAAAGGGTACCGATATTTTTTCTGTCTTAAAACGATATTTTTTCTCTCAGAATGTTGCCTTCGTTGAAACAGAGTTTCCTCCACTCCCACAAACTGATAATCCGGTTTCCCATGTTTATCCAGACGAGAATTTTTTGTTGTTTCCCATTCAAACGCACCAGTCTCCTGTACAGGTGCCCTCCTCTACCGAGTCTGTCTCTCGGTCAGACGATCCGCATACACCAGTTCCGTCAGCACCGACGTCGTCCCGGTCAGACGAATCGCAGACACCAGTTCAGTCAGCACTGACATCGCCTGGTCACGTCTCACAGATAGTGCCTGCGGTTACTGACTCATCATCCTCGTCTAGCACTCCTGGACAATCCTCCTCAAGCTCCTCTGAATCGCCTCCAACTTCTCCACCAGCTCGCCCTCGTCGTGCCTGTCATGATCATCCCTTGTATGTTAGCAACTATAAAGGCCCTAGCAAGCCACACTCAGTCCCTCATATCCACTATTGATGGAATTCCGATTCCCAATACTGCTGAAGAGGGTCTCCGACATCCCGATTGGCGTGCTGCTATGGAAGAAGAAATAGACGCTCTTCGAGAAAACCATACTTGGAATTTGGTCAATTTGCCACCTGGAAAACAGGCAGTCAGTTGTAAATGGATGTTCACGATCAAAGTAAAACTTGATGGCACTCTTGATCGTCTAAAAGCTCGTCTTGTGGCCTAAGGATATTCTCAGACATGTGGTGAGGATTACTTTGAGGCATTCTCTCCGGTTGCCAGAATGACTTCTGTTCGCGTACTATTGGCCTTAGCTGTCCGCTATGACTGGTAATTACTTCAACTGGATGTCAAGAATGCATTCTTACACGGGGATCTTGACGAGAAAGTATATGTAGTGCAACCTCCCGGGATTGTTGCAAGGGAGGGTAAAGTGTGTCACCTGAAGAAGGTCCTATACGGTCTCAAACAATCACCACGGACGTGGTTTGGTCGATTCACACATGTTACTCAGTTTGGCATGTGTCAATCAAAGAAGGATCATTCGGTATTCTACCGACAAACATCAGCTGGAAGGATACTACTTGGTGTCTATGTTGACGACATTGTCATCACGGGGGACGATAGCCAGGACATTGCAGGACTGAAAAAGTTTCTGGGAGAGCAATTTCAGACCAAGGATATGGGAGCGCTGAGCTACTTCTTGGGTGTTGAAGTAATAAGGAGAAAGAAGCACATTGTCATGTCCCAGAGAAAGTATGTATTGGACATACTAAATGATGCTGGAATGATGCAAGCCAAGGAAGCAACGTCGCCAATGGACCCAGGAGAAAAGTTACTTCCTGACGAGAGGACACTGATAACTAATCCAGATCAGTACCGTCGAGTAGTGGGAAAGCTCAACTACTTGGCAGTTATGACTCGCCCAGATATTTCATTTGTTGTTAGTGTTGCGAGTAGATTTATGTCTTCTCCACGAATTCCATATTGGCAGGCAGTTCTCAGAATTCTACGTTATCTAGTTCAGAATCCTGGAAAAGGAATTCGCATGGAAAATCAGGAACATACGAATGTTGAGGGCTTCACTGATGATGACTGGGGTGCAAGTCTAACGGATAGACGATCTACATCTGGTTACTCTGTATTTATTGGAGGAAACTTGGTCTCGTGGAAAAGCAAGAAGCAGAGTGTGATTGCACGATCAAGTTCCGAAGCAGAATATCGAGCTATTGCTCATGGCACAGCAGAAGTGCTATATCTGAAACATCTGCTAAAAGAATTAAGAGAAGAAGCAGGATCTAGAGCAGCAGACATGTGGTGTGGTAACCAGTCCGCTATTCATATCGCTAATAATCTTGTATTCCATGAAAGGACGAAGCACATAGAAATCGACATCCACTTTGTACGCGATGAGTATAAGAAGGGAGCAATAAAGTTTCGTCATGTGAGGATCGGTGATCAGATAGCTGATATCTTCACAAAGTCTCTGTTGGGTCCTCGAGTTCAATTTCTGTGTAACAAGCTGAGAATGATTGACATATATGCTCCAGCTTGAGGGAGGGTGTTAAGTATTAGTAATAGTGGGCTTTAGTCCCACATTGGAAAAGAGAGTAAAGAGAGGAGCTAGACTCACCTATATATATGTAATCCCTCTTCATAATAAAGATAACCTATTATTCTAATTCTACAGGTGCCTTATAGAATAGTGAAAATGGTACCTGTGCCCTCTCGTATAGTATCAACTTCTCCTCATCAGCATCCATGCTAAAAGTAAGGTCCAAAACATCACTTATGTCATTCTGCATACAGAAGAGGATCAATTACAGTCTCACATTATAATGTTCAACTACCAAATAAAAGGCTTAATGGCGAACATATAAGAATCTCAAGAACATAATATGGCAGAAGAACATAAACTGGCAGACAGCAAACCTGGAGCATCCACTTCAAGTTTTTATAGTAATCAGGATCTATAGCCTCAATGTCATGATAAGTAACCTTCACCCCAAGAATGTGTTTATAGAAAGATCGAGTAAAGTGGACGTCAAGAAGCTGACCATCAAAGAGTGCCTTACCGACCTGTAGGGAGATATGATGTCAAATGTCAGACAAAAATAGGGACAGTAAGGGTAATTTACAAAAAAAAAAAAATGTGAACACTCACCACGCGGCCAACAAACTTGAAATAAGACAGATGTTCTGTTTGGTAAGCCGAGTTAGGGTTTGGTTGAAATGTAGAATCATTTCCCACTGTAGTGAAAAGCAAGGCACCCTTATCGAAAATTACACGGGATAGTAACTGGTACCATTCCCGGGTAAGCCCTCCAGCATCAATACCTTCTTCCCCTTGGAAATGCACAGTCAACCTTCCCTTCAAATCTTGAGGAGACCTCATACGAAGCTGGTTGTAGGAGTCTTCAAGAATGTAGGCTCTTCTCACTGAAATTCTCACTGGGCTGTGATGGTGGTCATGTTGATGCTTTATTTTGGATCTAAAATGAGAACGCTTATTGTCAAAATCAATGAACCGTGGAACTTTAAGCATGAGAGAGAATGACTTCTCAAGCAACCCAGGATTCTGCCTAAGGAATGCGTTTAATAACTTTCTATGCTTGTCAGAAAATTTCACAAAAGAATTGCTCTTTTCATCAACTTTTGGAGGAACCCCAGATGATTTTTGACCACCAGACAAAGTTATATCTTCAAAATCTGAGGTAGTTGCAGTACCAAATTCTTGGACTGCATCTGCTTGTCCAGGACACAACTTTTCACATGTCACAAAGAAAGACTCTATGTAAGGCAATATGTTCTGGGTGCCTGCTGGAAGTGGAGGTGTTGCACCTGTTGATGCATAATTTCCAGTCGCGCCAATAGAATCGGATGTTGACTCTGTCGTGCTTTCAATTTTGCTAACGGAATTACTCAATTCTAGCCACAAGGATTCTAGAGCTAAACTTATCTCAGACACCTGAGAAAGTGCATCAGTATAGTCCTTCTCAGGAAGGAGTTGAGGATCTTTCTTCTCATGTACTGCAGCAACAAGGGAGCTCAATGCCTGCAAAACTCTCAAGACTGAAGTACCATTGGATGAAGATGTGGTGAGAAGTGCCTTCTCAGCATCCTCATATAGGCGCAACTCGCTCATCGCTGTTATGGTCAAATTATGCATTGAATTCGCTAGTTCTGTTATGAATAGGTGGCAATAGGTTGGAGCAATAGCTACAAGCTTCTTCAATACCTCGGCCACAAGAAAGTACGTGGTATCTGATAATCTGCAAATCATCAGATCTTCAACATATGAAAAGATAGATTTCACTGCACAAGGTTTATAAAACAACATTTGGAAACAACAAGGCAAATAATTTACGCTAGTGGCGGAGAAAGATGGCACTACCAAAGCAGATAAGTTAGGTAACATAGCAAACCAAGGATACACAAAAAAGAAACAGCCACAGAAGATGGACACAATGTTATACAAAGTTGTTTCCATTACGTATCTGGTCCATAGCAAGAAATCAAAATTACATTGCCACTTGGAATTTTTTATTAGTCTATCACCCGATTAATCAATTTAGAGGACAATTGATCCTTTTTTGGAACACAAGATAGACATGTCCAGTTTCACTGAGTATGAAAAGGAATATCAAAATAAATTATGCGTTAAAAAACAGGCATTTGATAATCATGCCAGGAAGAAGAACAACTAAAATAGAAGTTTGGGAGTAGCACAACTAGAGTCAGAAGTTCTTTCCATGTCCACCAAAGGGCATGGCAGACTGCCCCCTTACTTTCGGTGAGAAAGGCCTGAAACTGGGAATGGCATTTAGAGATGGACAACAAATAAGACTATTGGCATGACATTTAACCTATGCTTCACTACTACTTATATGAGAAAACATACCAAAAATTTCCTCCTCACCTCATTTGAACCAATAGATGCTTCAGGAAGGAGCGATAACATAGTAGTTAAAGAAGCCTCTAGCCTAGAGGTAGGCCTAAACGAACATTGATTGAAGTTTTAAAGATATGGTTTTTCTTAGTGTTATAGAGACCCTTAACTTAGCTGAAGGATCAAACAGCGCCACAAAAATCAGGGATAGAGGCTTTGTTGTTGTTGCACTACCTCATTTGAACCAAGTAGTTCCTGAAAAAAACAATACCCAAAATCTTCTATATCAATGTTATAGATTTTGCTAGGCGGAATTGGTGCGCCGAGGGCCCGACTAGCGCCTAGGGCGCCTAGGCGCCGATTTGTTTTTTTTTATTTTTATTTTTGGCGCTTGTATGTATATACCTATAAATAACATATATGTAACATTAAAACACAAAGTGTTATGAGTTCTTATGGCTTGCATGGCTATGCCTAACTTCTCATAAGGAATGGTCAAGGGTTCAAATCCTGGTAAGTTCAAATTTTTATTTTTTTCCAGTTTTTTTTTAAACTTTAAGAAATAAATAAAAGGGGGAAGGAGAGGAGAGAGAGAGTCTACACAGCTCCTCTCCTCCTCCCCTCTCCTCTCCTCTCGTCCTCCTCCTCCCCTCCCCTTCCCTCCCCTCCCCTCTCCTCTCCTCCTACCCTCCCAGCAGCAGCAGCAGCAGCATCATCCACCACCGGCGACGACGACGGCGGCGGCAGGTAAGTATATGTTTTTTTTTCAAATTTGTTTTTTTATTTTTTTCTTTTTTTGAAAAATTTTCAAAAACATTTGGCCAAATGAGCCGCCTAGGACCGCCGCCTAGGGGATTTTCGGTGTGGCGGGCGGCCGCCTAGGCCGAAATTTAGAACAATGTTCTATATTACGCCTTACTGTAACATTAAGACAGAGCGCATGAAATCTTCCTTCAACAGAGGCATATCCTAGTATCCAATACCTAAAATCTAACATAACTGCACCTTCTTGTAACTACTTACACTAAGGGGTTGCTTGGTTCGCGGATTTGGAGCACAAAAGTGGTCAAAATCCGGATTTTGGACTTCTTCACGTGTTTTGTTGGAGAATTTGCAGACAAAATTTAATGTGATTTGACATGAACAGTAAATTTTGTCTGCCACAAAATAGGAGTTTTTTCTTCTGAAGTGGAGCGCGGAAGTGGAAAATCCTCATTCCCACTTTGCGTATTTGGTTGGAGGACCACTTCCTCTCTACTTCAATAAAAAGAAGATTTACTATTTATGTCACTTCAACAAAAAGTTACACTTTCCCACTCACTTCAACAACCAACCAAACACCAAACTTTAGGATTTCCCACTTCTAGCCTCAACTTCTTTAAAGCACCCAAAGGAAGGATTTTCACTTCGCTCAACTTCACCGCAATGCGTACGCAAAATGTTGATTTCCATATTTCCCAATTCGCCGCACCGCCGAACCAAACAGCCCCAAGTACAAATGTCATGAATTGTGTAGGATACATTCAAAAACTCCCATTCATGTTGGTCCCATAGTGGCTAAGGTTCCTTCTACTCTAGGGGTGAGCATATAACGGTTGAAAACCGAAAACCGAACCGAACCGAAATATGACAAACGGTTCGGTTTTTCGGTTATCGGTTCGGTTTACGGTTTAAAATTTTGAAAATTTGAAATAACGGTTCGGTTTTCGGTTCTTAATCCGAAAAACCGAACCGAACCGAAAACCGATTTAGATTTTGTAATTTATCAAACTACCCACAATATACATATACTAATGTTTATTAATCCCTAACTGAGCGCACTCTCTTCTCCTATTCTATGTCGGTGCTTCTTTGAGCACTCTCTCTATCTACCCTCAATCTATATATACTAATATCTTTCACTCTATGTAATATAACAATTCATAAATACAATAATGTCATATATTTTTAAAAAAATTTATTTAAATATGCTCATTTTGCTAAAAACTTGAAGGCCATGCACATTGGTCCATGAAACCGAACCGACCGAAAACCGAACCGAATTAATTCGGTTCGGTTTTGTTCGGTTTTTATAAAAACAGTTCGGTTTTCGGTTTTGAGAAATACGGTTTACGGTTATTTCGGTTTTCACATATTCGGTTCGGTTTGAACCGAACCGATGCTCACCCCTATTCTACTCGCTCCAAGAACCTGATCAAATTCTCTGTTTTTCGCCTATGAAGTGCTGAGAAGGCATGGATGACCCAAAATGTCCTGATCATGATCCATAATTCCATGACCCAAGCAGCGGTTTTGGTAAAATGAGGGGGACCCATTTTTTCAGTGTTCTTCTGCCTCACTTCAAATATCCAAAGGGCAACTTAATTTGATGTCAGTGCAAGCTTCTCGAGAATTTTCTGACAACTTTATTCATGTCTAGGTCTTTTCCTAACTTAGTTTCACAGGGCTTTTCTGCTCTGCTTATTAGATACAATGTTGTCAACGTTACTCTAGCAACTTGCACCAAGGTCATCTTGTTTACCTTACTAGTACACACCAAATACACACAGTTTTATTTTTGCATTTGTAACATCCAAATAATATTGATTTTTGTTTGTACAATATTTTCAACTCCATTACCATTGGCCCATCTAGGAATATATTTAAGAATTGCGCTAATGAACTGGTGCATACAACTCTTAAAGATTTTAGTCCTACATTGACCAATGGCAACGGAGTTGCATATGAAGTTGCCAACAGGGAGGCGCACTCTACCATTCCTCTTATAGTATTACACCAAGAAACATTCCTCTTGCAGTAAAACACCAAGAAATATTCATGTGCTTTGTGCATACCTTCATCATTGAAACATCCGAATCCAAAATCCTATTGTTGTTATAATGCCAATAAAAGGTTGAACAAAATAGACAAATGCTCACACTACTTTCTACAATGATGAATATGAAGCCACGTATCTTGCAAAACAGAAGGAACTACTAATGGTGATTGAGGAAAGTGCACTTGAGAATATATGTTACGCTCATAGAAAAATAATATTTTAGGTTCAAAGCCCTTAAAGAAAATAGGAGAGTTGACTACTCTTAATAAAATACCTAAGAGGTTAGGCATACTCCTACAGTAAATGGCATCATTCAAAATGAGTTCAAGATGAGTAAGCCCATCACAGTGAGGATGGCCACAAAGAAATCATCTATCGGAGTGTGAGAATATTTTCAAAGACATGTTCACAAAAAAACTATGTTATGCTACAAAAACAAAGCCATGAATGAAGCAGTTCTAGAGGGAAATAAGGAAATTATGCAAATACTATAAAGAAAATTAGTTCCCCACACCTATAAGTAGCAATTTGACTTAAAATGCCGTTGACAAAGGAGCAATCACATACCAAGGGCACTGCAATTCGCATAGACCTCTCTAACAATGGTGTGAGTCAATGATTTCATTATTTAGCCAAGAAGCTTATGTTCAATCTTAATATTAAAGGAGATATACAAAGCCTTGGAGAACCACTGCACATGATATTCACAATATAAAACTACAGGAGATAACTAAAACATGTGAACAACAATGTCAAAAGCAATGTGTTCATCTTACCCTTCACGTGCAAGCAATGAGCATAAAAGCCGAAGTTCTCCTTGTGGCAATCCAAGAAGTATTGCTCGTGTACTGCTTGCACTGTTTGCAGGTGCGGAAGAGATGCACTGATCCTTGGTCATAGGAGATTCGTCCCTAAATACAGAAGATCCAACAGCGTCAACATTCATCTGGGCATCTTGTACGGTACCCCCAGAGCCTGATGGGTGCTCAAAAGAAACTCCAGATTTATTTGGCAAAGTAGAGTCGCCTTCAGCACTGTCCATCACAACGTCCAATATATTCAATAGCTGAGATAGTCAAAAAAAAAATCAGGATTAGGACATGAAACTCTGTGATTGAAAGAATTAAAAGAAGGAATGAATAGAAGCAGCTTAACCTGTTCAAGATGAGCTACACTCCTCATATACAATGGCTGGTTCAAAAGATTTAGCAGCAAAACGATAGGTAATTCTCCTTTCTTGTCTTCGTGTTTATCATCTTCCATCAATACAGCTTTACCTCGCTCCTGATCTGAAGTGCTCAGTTCACATGAATGAAGGTGTGGCAGCTCAAGATGTAGCAATAGCTTTGCCACATATTGATGATTTCTTGCCAAGTGTGCCAAAGTTTCAAGAATCCGTCGAGACACTAAAGGGGGCACTCCTATATAATTAGCAAATAGACTGAGACAAGATGCTAGAGGGAGTAATCCTAGAGTTGAATCATAAAATACAAAAAACATTATATATTATATTTAATAAAGAAAATGAAAAGTACAACACAGAAGTGAAGAGTACCATCTGAGAATTGAGGACAGGAATATGTAACATGACTTTGACAGGCGTACAGCCGAAATGGTGGTTCGCCAGAATTATGTGATCTATTGACAGCACCACGCAGATCAAGCATCAACATATCCATTAGAATTTGCACCAAAGATGTTCTAGTCTCATGATGAGCACATAAGTTCAAAAGAAGCCTCTGAAGTTGACCTTTATATACCGGCTGTTGAATAACATCCATGACAATATTCTTCACACACAAAAATATAAGTAGAAATCGTATATTTGGATAATAATTACCTGAGCAACACGAAACAATCTAACCATCGCTTTCAAAGCATCTTTATCAACTAAAGGGGACCCATCAGCTTCAATCAGCTTGCCAGCTGCAGCTTTTCTTGAAGCAACATCTGCACCATTTCTGTCCAAGCTGGACCCAGCAATATCACCCCTCCTAGAAGACTCCCCCCGCCGATTTCTAGACTGCATAGCAAAAAGAGAGCTGCTATGATACCGATGAGCAAACCTTTCACGCAACATATTTGCTTCAGCAACTAGTGCAGGTGTAAGAGTGGCCAGAAGAGTATCAGGAGATGTTAAAAGCACCTGAAGAATTAACATGTACATATAAGATGGAAGCATACTTGCTATCATGAAGTGCATAGTATGGGTGAACAACATAACAACATAAACAGACTTGAAAACACCACTCCAAATTGGAAGGGATAATTAACTGAAATTTAATTATGCAATCTCCTATGTTATATATACCTCCTCACGGATTTCAGAAGGAAATGTAGCAATTATTGACACAGCATCCATTTCAACAGGCTGTCCTTCCAACTCCTGGGATTGATTTTGCCTCTGAGCTCGTTGTTGAGCTAATACCTCCTCTCTGATATCAGGGGGAAGTGCAGCAAGAAATTCAGGGTCGATCTCGCCGTCAGCCTGAGATTGATTGCCAGAAGGCTGTGCTACCTGATTCTGACGTGAAGAAAGAACTTCAGCTCGTAAATCTCCAGGAAGAGCCTGTAAAAATGTTGGGTCAATTGAATCTGAATCACCAGTTCTATTGAGCTGATGCTCAGGATTCTGAGTTGCTTCTTCGTTAGGATGTGATGGAGCCTCACTAACACTTTCCAAAGATATATCCCTGCTTCCCATTTGTATTGTATTCCCTGATGATCTTCTAACCCTAGGTGTTGGCTGTATATCACCTAAATGAAGCCTATCTGTAGTACCCTGTCTTTCACCATCCTCATGTCCATCTACACTTCCTATTTCAACTTCCAAGCTACGAAGGCTTTCTCCTAATGTCGCACCACTTCCACTGCTTGCTTGGCTCACTGCCTCTACATCGTGCACAGCTACATCGCAGCGTTCATATTGCATATCAATGACTTGCTCATTTATAGTAGCTGTATCCCTATCTCTATGTACATCAGCTTCAGCAGATACATCAACAGCAACTCCAGAGCCATCCATCACTGAGACAGGGGAAGGGAAAATCATATTTTCATTGCCTTCTGCAGATGTTCCTTCCATTGCAGCAGCCTCTGATCCCTGTAATTGGATGGGTTCATCTTTTCCTTGTGACGGGATTGTAGATGCATCTTGTCCAGAAGACTGATCAGCTGCTGGTGTAGGCCGCCTCAGCTGAGAAATAATCAATTCCTCAATGCCTTGAGGCACTGTAGGAGCACTAGACCCATCAACTCGTTGACTGTTATTATCTAACCACATATTGAAACGATGACCATGCCTCCCATTCCTTTGAGTCCGAAAGATAGCATCCAATCGTGCAGAATTACTCTCATGATGTCTATCTGAGAAGGCCATATCAACTGTATTCTCTGGGACAGAAAATAATGACACAGAAAAACACTAGATGTGAGCATAATATTTTCGGAACCTTTTTGTATTCACAAATTCTGATAAATTATGAACTTGAAATTGTGTTACGAGATAAATATATGCCACATTATATTATCACTACTCATGTTCAAAGATTAAAATTGCACACAAAAAAGATGTTCCATTTCAAAATTTACAACACTTACCAGACTGTCTCTGATGAAATAAGTGCCCAAGGGACGAGGGCTCCTCCAAAAGGGGGTGTTCAAGATGACCACCATGATCACCAGCTCTACCAAGAAGATTGTAAATAGATGTGGTACGCCCTTGGCGTCTTGAGCCAAATAAATCAAGAGGCATAACACGCAGATTGTCACTAGAAATATTGTTAGTCCCACTGAAAACCTCAATGTGGTCAAATATACTTCCGTTAATACCCTCCTCTAAACGGAGAACAACCCCTTCATCATCCTCATCCTCATCTTCCTCTTCTTCTAATGCATCCTCATCAAACTCGTCATCATCAATCTGATGATCATCCTGATCCGTGTCATGATGAAAAAGATGATGGACTGCATCTTCCTCTAAATCATTATTCCCATCTTCATCTTCTTCCTCGACTTCCTCAACTTCATCTCCCTCATCACCTGACATATCCTCGTCATCGTCGTCACCCAAATCATCCTCAGGATTTCGTTGGATATCAAATCTAATTTCGACAGTTGACATGCCATTCTCACGACCTCTACCTTCTTCAGAATGTTCACGCATAAAATCATTTCCAGCTTCACGAGCAAAATTCCCACCTAAATCCCGATCATGATCCATATCATCTGTCACAGAATCAGAACTTAATGAAGTTTGATTCGGATCGGAAGGTTCCATCCGGTCCGTTGTCACTTCAGTGTGATCGGGTTGGGACGTTGTCTCCAGGGACTGGAATCTATCACCACCATTGTAAGATGAATCTACTTGATTCTGCTCAACCTTTGATGCATTAAGCCCCTTTGCAGAATTAAGATCAGCAGAATGAACATGTTCCTTCGCTACCAGATCAAGAGCCTTAATAAGTCCACTAACAATCTTCTGTGAATCAGAATTATCCAAGTCCAGGACTTGTAAAGTTCGAGTCAGTGACTGAACTAGCCCTACATCAGTAAAGGTTACAGAAGCTTCTGCAGATATATATGAACCTGTCGGTGAGCGTGCAGAAAGAACATCATTAAGAAGATCAACAAAGGCATGCATACTTGCTTCCGGTACTACGCAACCATTGGATGTATCAACAAAGTCATTGAAGATACTACTGATTTCGGAGAAGATTCTTTTTCGTCCTTCAGCAGAACGAATAGATGATGCCACCAAAAACTGGTTAGCCCTAGTAGCTAATTTGTGCCTCCAATCTCCATCATTCTTCTTATCCTTCTTGAGGAATCCTGGATAAGGAAGGAACTTGTGAAGAATATGATTAAAAATTCCCCCACAGCCATTAGCAGATAACCCTCGCTGAGAACTTCCACGAAAACTAGAGATTTCAGCATCTTTTCGAAGCAAAACATGAACCGATGAAGCATAAGTCAAGAGTATCTCTGTCATCAACTTCAAGACAAAAGCTGCCTTGGCAAGAGATGTTGAAATTGAATCCTCCTGGTTAGCAATTTTGCTCTCTTCAGGAGAAACAACAATTGATTTTGCTTTTTCCTTAGCTGCTGTAGTGTTATCAATTTCCATATCTGTTATAGAGGGGGTACCAAGAGCACCATCAACAAGATCATCAACTTTTAAAGGAGGAACAAATCTTACAATCAAATCCAAGAGATGCTCAATTACGTTCGTGAAACTCTGAGGAGATTTCTTATGTAGCTTGCCACTTTTCACATTTGAATCTGGCAGTTTACCATGCCCACTGCCAGGAGCTACTATATTTGCATCACCAGCAGTTACCTTCCCAACAGCAGCAGGTAGCTTATCTTTATCAGATGCTTTCTCTTTCTCCTTAACTTTCTCTTTTTCACGATCTTTCAATAGTATAACATATGGTCTGTCACCTACCATCTCAATCTGGCATACGGCTCGGGCAGCTTGCATAAATACCGCTGGGTCCCGACAAATGACAGATGACAAGTTCTGAACAAAATTACGTGGTGTAACCCTTGAGTTTGAATGTCTATTTGTCAGTGTCACAAGACTGTGACGTATCTCCAACTCCATTGCTTGCTGCAAAGTATGTGAATCTTCTAGGATGTGACGGATTATTGCAGCAGCTATATTGTTATACCCAGAAAATAAGCTACCAGCCGGGAGACTAAGCAAAGCATGCAAACCTCCAATGTCAAGGAAACTAACAGCAACCGTGTGAACTTTGGTCAGTGTTGCACATAACTGAAGCACCACGTGCATCGTTTCAGAAGGTAACTGTTTCTTTATACAGCTGCAAGATATCTCTAGAAGCCTCTTTTGCTCATTTGCATCCAGAAACCTACTAGTTGGCCCCAAAGATGAGGATGAATCCTTTCTGTTCTCGTCAATCACAATCGAAGGTTGTACACTCATGTCATTCTTTCGCGGTTGTTCGAATTCAGCAAGGTCTGGGGTCAATTTAGGATCCACCTGCAACAACCTATCAATAGAAAGAAAACATGCAGTAACACACTTCAGCAAATTGGGTCTCTCATCATCTCTTAAGCCCATCTCCCAGTCTGAAAGCAAATCCACCACCACCTTTACAAGGCCTGCCTTGGAGGCAACTTCTCTGGCTGATGGGTCTTCATGAAGAATCAATGCAAGAACATGGAAAAGAGCAGACAGCACAGTGCTGTTGGATGGATCAGAAGCAATACAAGTTTTGACATTATCAATGATGAATTCCACGACTTTCGATCGAAAATGACCATTTTGAGAACAGATCATAACTAGCAGGTCACGGACAGAGAAGGCTAGAGATTCCTTTGCCTGCAGAAGCCTTATACATGCTGATAATGTGTCATCAACAGGAGGCAATTCAACACTTTTCTCTTCATGTTCAGGGTTATTGGCAGTTGCAGCTTCAGCATCCTTAGAAGTATCAGAATTACCTAAAGACATGGCAAGAGCTTGGGCAAGTTCATCATCTTCTTGTGGTTCTTCTGGATGCGAGAACAACCAATCTGTTGCAATCTCAACACTGTTTGTTCCCACATGTCTTAATGCTTCTTCGGCCCTTGAACGTGAAAAACCCATTTCAACAATCATTGATATTGCTGATTCATCCGGAGGAGGAGCAGACACTCGGGCACCAGCGCTGCTACTGGCATTTGTAACTTCGACTCCAGAGAAAATGTGTCTTATAATAGACATGATTGCGCTAATAAACTCAAGATTGCAATCAACAAAGTGAGGATGAGTCCAAATCGGAAGTACTGCCTTCAACACCTTGGACTGAAGCACCCTAACAAATGCCTCGGCATCTTGAGGTAGTGGAACGGTTCCATTTCCAAAAGGTTGTTCAAGCAAATGCTTTGTAGAGGGAGAGAGGACGAAAGCTGATGTTGCAAGGTGGTCCATAAGTGTACAATAACTGGTCAAGGGACCATAAATCCAAGAATTGTCTGTGTCTTCCTTCTCATGTTTTGAGCTTCCATCGTCAGTCTCCATTGGAGAAGCAGGCACCCTGTTAACCGCAAAGAGCAACTGACTGGTAGCTTCAAAAGTGGTTAGGATAACATGAATTACCCCACATCCATAAAAACAGTTCAACATGATTTTATTACATGAATCTGGCCTGTCTAGTAGTATCCCATCAATAAATTCAATAACTTTGCCAAGGTATCGGCATTTTGTAGATATGGGGACTTCCATTTCAGAAGAAACAGCATGGCCACTGAAATTCAAGTGGTCCAACATGATGGAGGATATTGTAGTACCAACAGATATGACAGAAGAGGGTATTACAGGACGGTTATCACGACGAGAAGTAAGCAGCATTGCCTTCCCAAGCTCCATAAACAGATGGTTGATATGATAAGAAAGTGACTTCATCATGTCACGACATGAGGAAGAGAAAGATGTTTGCTTGTCATCTTCCGTTTTGCTGACAGCACTGGCATCTGAGGAATTAGGAGATTGTGATTGGGGTTGAGAACTGGAAGTAAAACTTGTATCTGAAAAGCCATTGATTCCGAGTCTTTGAGGGCCACTAGCAGCACGGCCGAGATCACGGTATATGCTAATTAGGTCTGAAACTTGAGACTCAACACTCCAGCCAGATACTCTTCGTCGTAATAGCGGGTCAAGATACTGCCTAAACGTACTGAACCTTTGCTCATCAGATTGATTCGAAACTTGGTCCACCCTTTGCTTATCATTAGAAGAAGTGGGACTGTCGCAATCTGTCTCAAGCTTCGAATCTTCAAGAAGGGAAATCTGCCATAACACTTCTCGATGAACCTTTCCAATATCTTCTAAGACATCCTTACCCGAATCTCCAAACTCTGTGAGTAAAGCACTTGTCCACCGGTTATCTTTGGACACAGCAAGAAACAGAAGGAATTCAACAACAAACAGAGAAGAAAAGAGTCCACCGTTGGGTGTAGTTTTAGGTGCCAATGAAAATGAACCGGATATTGAACTAAATCCACTCAAAGCCTTTTTCAGATGCTCTCTAAGGCAGGAACTAAAAGCACGTGCTAGAGGGGCAGAATGATGCTGGGTAAAGCCCTTAAAAACGACAGTGCTGTGCAAAGCAATTGGCATCCCTTCAGATGATTGAGTAATACTAGGCCGCAATAGAAGCTTCATCAAAGTATCTATACCTCCCTTCTCCACAAATAACCGACAAGTTTCTGAATTTTCCATCGTCCGGTGTACCAGTACCATCACATGAAATATACATAACTGGACAAACTGTTCATTACTGATCCCATCAGCAGTTGAGTCAATAGTACTCATCAAATCATGTCCATTTAATTTGTCTTCAGCATCTGTTTCCATGGCTTTATTCTCATCCATTTTCCCAGAAGATTCAGGAGCTTTGCTGTCTCCTATAGACGCAAGTTTGTTAACAATTTCAATAATTATATCCACACCAGTACTTCTTAATGTGGATACATGTCGAAGAAGCTCCTCAACAGCATTTGCTAAAAGTACAACACCTTCATTCATTGCCACCAAATATCTCCTGGTTGTGAATGTGTCTACGAGAAACCGCAATGCAGAAGTTTCTTTGACTGCTTCCAGTCCTTTGTTATTGAGGCAGATTGCACCGAGGCCACTAGGAACACAAATTAGTGCTTTGGAAGAAGGGAGTATCCCAGATACCACTGACGACAAAAAAGAATCTGGAAGGCCAGATTGCTGCAGAACAGGAAAGCATGTAGGGTCCTTGTGTATAATTTCCCTCATAAGAGTGACTGCTGAAAAATACAGGTCTCCTCCAAATCTATGTATATTTTGAAAAATTAAAGATAAAGAAGATGGCAAGGATCTATCATGGGAGTTCTGAGATCTGGTATAATTTGCTGGAGAATATGTAGCTGAACCTAGTGCCTTAAGCAAAGCCTTTATAAGACGCCTTTGGTAGTACAAATGATCTTCATTAGATTTTGTCATATCACCAATGATTATATCACTGTTATACACATCAACTCTGCCAATGACTCTGCGGACTTCAATCTGTAATCTCTGGGCCAAAAATTCAACTCCCCCTAGGTCTTTGAACAAGGATACAGATGGGCTACTGTACTCCATAAGCTTCTGGAGAGTTTTTACAGCTGAGAAGACGAGATGAATATGGGCTGAATCAGTGTCCTGAAGAAGTGGTAAAAGAGGGGGAACTATTCCAGACCCCCTTACAGCATTCCCAGAACTTGAAGAAGATAGGACGTGAAGCAGGAAAAATTGCAGAAGAGCATCAACAAACAAGGGAGAGGAAGGATCATTGGGGTTACTAAGTGATATAACTGCTTTCTGAAGGACGCTTAATAACACCATTCGGTTTCCCCCAGCAGAAATAAAGGTAGAACCACTCAGTAACCTAGCCCTCTCATGCGACGATGCATAAGCTGCTAACTGGGCTCCCAATGCAAGCAAAGAGAGTGCCCTTATAGTTGCAGGGACAGATTCTTCTGAACGAACAAGCCTAATCAACTCATTTGTGTATTCAGGTTCATTGGCAAAGAAAGATACAAGTTCGTCATTAGCATCATTTGACTGTACCAGAACAGTGAAGGCAAGAATGCAGATTCTAATGTAAAACCTACAAGTTTTTGGAGAACGGAATGAACGTGCATATCTAATCCTTGTCAGCAATGAGAACCTATGCTCCAAGGGTACATTGTACTGTTCAACGAACTGCTTCAAAATGATCAAGTCATCCTCCTTACGCAGATGAAGATCCGGAATGTGTATGACACTTGAGGTAAAGGATTTGCTTCTCTCACAGGATTCCTCAGAACTTTGTGAAGCAGCCATGTTAAATTCAAAATGTAGTGTCGAACCGACTCGATATTGGGTTCCATCACATTCCTTCTCCACATCTGGTGGGAACAAGGACAATTGTTCGTGTTGGTCTCTCTCATTTGCAACCACACATGAATGCAACCCCAAACCTTCTTCTTTGCTGCCCCAACCCTGCGCTAGAGACAGAAGATAGTTGTTCATAGAGCCACATCCAATTAGTTTCCCACTGACATGCAACTTAGAAGGATTTATTTTCACCAATGCTGATAGAGTCTCCAAAGTAGCCATCAAAATTTCGGGATCCGTTGATGCAAGTAGATGCTTGAAATGCTGTAAAAGAACGAAATCAAATTGTCAGATGTAAGGTGCAATTTAAGCATGTCTGCACAGTATCTATTCTTATCAAAGAAATTGACCAAATGCGCACAAGACCACAGAAACCAAAACACACACAGATCGATAAGATAACTCTTGGTTTCTTTAAATGAAGTATGATGTCATACTATATTTTCAACATACCTCTAAGCCACTGAATGAGCTCTTATTGGGGCAATTTTCCAGAATAATCTGCATCACTCTTAAAATCTGTAAAACAGTGTGTTTGGGAAACAACTCCTCCTCCAAAACATTATCAGATAGAAGAAGATCATTCCTACTAGATATGAAAGTCTTGAAGTAAGTATCGAAATGCAGGAACAGTGGTCTCCAGTGATGGAAATTTCCCTGAAATTATGGCCACAAAATACGATAGGAAGTCAACAGTCACAAAACTAAATGTCGTGGAAGATCTAGTAAGAACTTCTGTACCTTATTATACTCCCAGCGAAAGCCTGAAAGAGGTATGGCTATATCACGTAACGGACTTTTAATCACCCGATCAATGAAAGCTTTAACTTTTGGTGGCTGCAGGTATACCCAGAGGGTAATCAATCAAATATTAGCAAGTTATAAAAATGTTTGTTTTTAACAGTCACTAATGTTCATGAAAAGAAAAAGGGAAAATGCTCATGAAAAGAAATTGAAAAAGAAAGTATAAAAAATAAAACATAAAATAAAATACAGGACCTGGTATCAGGAGAAATGGAAAATAATAAATTCAAATTATGATTTTTACCTTACAAGTCTGAAACATGTTTATAATTATAGTATAAAACTAGAGATATCAACAAGAATGAATTATCCTCGACTCTCATACACTAACTCTCCTGACGAAGCAGCAAATATTGGTGTCAAAAGGTTCAGAAATTCAAAATAAACTCAGTATAAGTGACAACAAGCTATTAAACAAACCTAGCCAACGGTAGCTGACATGCACATAACTACTGTAATCTAATAAAAGGTTTTACATGTTAGATAGAAAAACCGTTGGTCCACAAAAAAGAGTTATGATGCTCAGGTGAGGTTCGTCAAATTGGATTTTGGAATCACTGTGGTTGTGGTTCCAAAATCACAATCATAGCGATTATAGCCAAAACACATTTATTTTCCAAATCCCTTCTGATTTTTGAATCACATCTAGTTTGCGATTTTGAAATCACAATAGCTTAGAAAACAATTTTTTGTATCTCTTTGTATCTTACATTTTTTTAAATATATGTATACTACAAACTCTTTTTTAATAAAGTTGCATGATTTAAGGTGTCATTTTTTATAGACTTTTTTCCATCTATACGTGTATTCAACTTATAAAACAATTAGTTGTTATTGTTTCATGAAATTCTAGTTCATAACTTCGCCAGATTTGTATTTGCGCTAGCGACAATGGAACTTGAATAAAAATAAATGTTATTTTATTTTTTACTTCAAAAAATCAACCTTTTGTGACTAAAAAGAAAAAATCAGTGGCACCCGCAACTTTATCTGTCCCTCCACTTGAGTATTCCCCTCTATGCATCTTCAGTCTCCTCGCTGCCACCATAATGGATACATGGATTTGGATCTTCACCTCCCAATTCCTGAATCCTGGATGTCACCATCTGCAGAATCCTAAAAGCCGCCTCCTCGTTGCCACCACAACAGCTACTTGGATTTGGATCTTCACCTCCCAATTCCGGAATCCTTGATGTCTTCATTGACAGAAACCTAACAGCCTCCTCCAAGTCGCGGTTGCCACTGGAAGGAGGAAGAAGAGATCCAATATTGGAACATTTAGTGCCAAGCATCATCCTGTTGTCCTCAGTCGAGGCGAGGTGAAGATAGCCTCTGCAATATGACTTGCAACACGATGATGGGAGTCAGATTGCGACAAGCGGCACGGAGGACTTACCTAGAAGGCTGCCATCCAGAAGAGACCAATGATACCAGGATCGTAGGTCGCTTTGGTATGTGGTACGGGTACGCGGTACGGTACCTCAACCGGTACGCGATGCGGAAGGTGTAGGCTTATTCAGTACGCTATTTGGGGTCGATGTTCGTTTTTATTTGGGTGAAGCAGCACTCAAAAAATCAGGAATTCAAAATTTCAAAAGGGGTTCGAACCCGAATTTTTGGGTGAAGACAAAAATCCATTGTGCAGCAGCACATTCTTAAAAAAAAAAAAAAAAGAGAGTGCAGCAGCACTTAATGTTCCAGACTGCTCACGTGCCCCCCCCCCCCCCCCCCTTTACGGTGCAGCACCATGTTCCAGACCTCGTTGACTGCAGCAGCACATTCTTCAAAAGATAAAAAATAAAAACTATGCAGCAGTGCTGCTCTTCAAGAACGAGAAGAAAAACAAGAGAGAGAATGATGGAAGAAAGAAAGAAAGTGTGTAAGAAGAAGAAGCAACAGCAGCAAGAGCAAAGAAGAAGAAGAAGCGCTGCAGGAGCAACAACAGCAAGCCAGCAGCAGCAGCATCCCCACCTTCCGTAGGGGTCGCTAACTTTGACGAACGGGTCGCGAACGCACCCCGTTCAAGTTCGTTCATCCCAATTCGTGGGACGTAGGGGGGTTGACGAATTAGGCAACATTGGAAGAGAGAACCAGATTCTGGTGAGACCTTGGAAAGGGAGGAAGAGTTGGCACATTATAGAATACCGTGTTGTCAAATAAATGAGAACAGTCAGGTTTCTGAAGATGAAGCAGACATAGATAAGATTTGATAATCACATATTTTCTAGATGTGATTTACGCTGAAGAGACCGTGAAGGAAATGGCCAATACGGATTCTAAAACCATATTTTGTGCTTTTACAATCTCAAATGACTAATAAGTGAATTTAAAACCGCATTGGCAAATGCTTAGGGTCTGTTTGGTTAGTTGTTTAAACTCAGGTTTCTGAGTTTAAAAGTAACATTGGTTGTAAAAATTGTTTGGATGCTGACAACCCAATCTCTTTTCTAAAAAAAATTCAGAAAACTTGAGTTTAAACTCAGTTTTGAGAGGGGTCAAAATCTCATTTCCCAAAAATTTTAGATGGTAGCCTCCCTCCATCCCTCTCTCTCTACCTTCCCAAAAAATTTATCTTCCTTTCACTTTCCACCTTCCCGAACTCGAGATCCGATGTTGATCCCAACCTCGAAGTCTGCCGTTGACGCCACAAGTATCCTGACCTCAAGGCTCATCAGCTGATGATGGTCAGGAAGGAGTGGTCCTGGGGCCTTCTCTGTTGGACACTTAAGGCCAGTCGGAGAAGAGGCACTTTGTTAGCAGCAAGGCTAGTCAACTGATGATGGTCGAAATGGATATCGGGGAGGAGAGGTTGTGGAGACGACCAACGCAGAGGTAGTCGGTAGGAGATCTTGACCCCGCTACCTCTTCCACGTCCTTCCTACCAGGGAGAAGTTCGAGGAAACGAGCGACGCAGCGAGAAAATTAGGGTTAGGATTTGGGAGGGGAGGGGGTTGGGGGACGGAGGGATCGCATCTTTCTAGAAACTTCTCGAGGAGTCACTCCGATGGGCTCCGGTTCATTGTGTTTCGCTCGGATACGCTGGCAGAGGGTGACGCGACGAGGGACGGTGACCAGAGCGGATTGAATACTTCCCCCGCGGTGTTGGGGACGGGGAAGAAGGATTAGATTTTTTTAGAACAGAATCAATGCATCATTCAATAAAGAACCATACATTTATTTTTTTTTCTTTTTTTGCTTTGAGATTTAATATTAAAATAAGGAAAGAAAGGAAATTGAAATTACTTCCTATCGAGAGCAAATCGAAATTATTTCCTAAAAATATTTCCTACTCAAATTCCAGTTCCCATTGACAATTATTTCCTACTCAAATTATTTCCTAAAAATATTTTTACCAATTGAAATCTTTACACTTTTATTTCTTAAAACCATTCTTCAGATGGAAGTAACAAACGGAATCTTCAAACTTTTTTTTTTCTGAAAACAACTTTGTAATATCTTCTTTGAAAATTGTTTTCAGAACAAAATTTCAAAAAACCTATCCAAACGGACCCTTATCCACTAACACTTGATTTTTGAATCACATCATGTGATTCTGAAATCCTCTAACAAACTACCCCTCGATGAATGCCTTACCTCGCACACATCTATGATCTACACGCATTCATGCAAATCACTTACCAAGAAGAGATGATAAGCTCAAAGGAAGGGATTAACAATCCTAACAACATATTGTGGTGAAGAAATTGCTCCTTTAAGAACATCTCAAAGTCGAATACATGGAACCTTTCACTTAAAGTGAATAAATTCCACGAGCATGACAGTACAACATCATTTCATCTCTTAGTGTAATACAAGGCTTTACAAAGAAACTAACCTTTGACTTAATATCATCATTCGAGCTTTCTCCCATCAGAATTTTACAAAGTAACTAACCTTCGACTTTATATCAGCATCGACATCATTCGAGCCTTCTCCCGTCGGGATGAGTCCTCTATGGAGCATAAAAGAAAGCTCCATTATATAATTCACAAAGTTTTTATAATTGGTTGTCAACCCTCTATATCAGTGTCAAATTCACAGCCAAGGTAGCTACGAGCATGAGAGGGTCTTGCCATAAAACCTAGAAGCTCAGCTAGCAGCAAGTATACCTACCTTTTTTGGTGAAGCAATTTAAGCTCATGCAACCAACGAGCACCCTCCAGATTCCCCTAGACAAAAAGGTAAGATGATACAATCTGCTATAGGAAATGCATTCATCTCTAGGACATTAGATTAAAGAATGAAAGGAACAACATTCCCAAAACACTCAAACAAGATTCAGTGACATTACTTTCAGACTAGGAAGCACCGACACTCCAAAAATGTGGGTTATGTCGTGTCGGACTTGTGTCATGCATGTATTGGACACTCGAACACTCCAAAATATACTTGGATACACCAAAATAGGTTTTGTGTCCATGTCGCCTTGACCAAACCATGTCATGTCGTTTCGTTCAACATATGATGAGCACATGTTATCGTGATACGGAAAATAAATAAAAGAACAATGAACCCTCCAGGTTGCATCAATAGTAGTAGGCTTAGCTTTGTGGCTCACAAAAAGACCTAAGGGGGTAATCTATATGGGCCAATTCAAGATAAAGAACTGAGATTTTTGCGGAAACCTAATTATGAGAAAAGATTATTAATGATCTAACCGGTACCAACCATAGGGGGGCTTAGAAATAGGGGTGCAACTCGGACGGGTTGGGTCGGGCTTGAGGTCAACCCGAGCCCAATCCGATGAATCATAAGCCTAGCCCGAGCCCAAGTCCGACCAGACTTCGGGTTCATCATATGAAGCCCAAGACCAAGCCCGGAGGATTGGGCTGAGCTCGGGTTGGGTCGGGTCCATCGGGTTTATCGGACTATAATATGATATTTAAAATAATTTTAAACAAAAGTAATATTAAACACATAATCAAATAGCATCAAGTCTTGATCATTACAAAATACAAACTGAAATATTATTTAGGATAAGGAATTGAAGAGTTTGGGTGAAAAAAATTTAGGATATATATATATATATATATATATATATATATATATATATATATAAAGTCAGGCTTCGGGTTTCTTCGGGTAACCATACACATGAACCCGAGCCCAACCCAATTTTTGATCGGGTTCAAATATTTTAACCCAAACCCGAGCCCGAACCCAAGTATCTTCAATCCTAGCCCAACCCATTAACGGGTTTATCCGACCGGGTTATGGTTTAGCCCGCCCGAGCTGCACCCCTACTTAGAAATTAACAATAGAATTCAAGAGATGAAGGCACGGGGTTCACCAAAGAGTCACAAGGTCGATTGACACATCGAAGCCGTTGTGTCCAGAATTTATTTCAGGTTTCAACAACAGATTAGAAGATTAAACCAAATATAAAAATACATCGAACACAGAACTTTGGGTTTCAAAGTCTTCATTCGAATTGGAGTGATACGACCAAACAGATGTTTGTACTTTGTAGCAGAATATATGACCAATTTCTTATAGATTACCTAGTGCAAATCCGAATTGAATAGATAGGTGAGCTGGCAGATTTTTCAGGGTCTGGATTAATACAGACAGTCCCTTGCAAGTTCTGGTTGGGCGCTGGCAGAATATATAACCGATTTCCTACAGCAACATAGTGCAGACCCATAGCTGCAAGTGCAGATCTGAACCTGATTATAGGTGAGCTGACAAAATTTTCATAGCTACAAGTGCAGATCGGGAACTTGATTAGATAGGTGAGGTGACAAAATTTTCAGGGTCTGGATCTGTAGGGACAGTCCATTGCAGGTTCCATCGGGCGTAAAAACTCAAAGTAAAGAACAACAAGAATAGAATTAAGAAGAGGGGGGTAAATAGGGTATTTGGATTTGGAGAAAATAGGAATCTCACCACAAGCTTAAATAAAATCTCAACTCATCACACTGGAAATCAAATACATAGTACATTGTTTATATAGACCACAAACTTGGCCTCCAAAAAAGAAATCCTAATCCTAAACATCAAACATAACTGATCCTAAAATAACACAAATCCTAATAAATCATGTCCATAAATACGTAAACCAAATGCACCAAAAAAATGTCACCCAAAATAAACTCAAAGTCCAAATTAGTGCCAACTGGACTTGAACTCAAAGCAAAGTCTGGAGATGTCCTCCATCACTTTGTATCCATAATAAACCCTTTGCTATCTCAGTCAACAGACTCGCATTGGGGCTCGTAGAAGAGATCATGGTATCGACAATCAACCTAGACAAGAGGAGCGGTCTACCAAGGCAAAGGATCGTAGTACCGATCGTCAACCCGAGTAGAGCGTGCGGTGGAGATCAGTCCGAGCAATGGATCGAGGAGTTGCATTAGACACGATATATCGAGGATGGACATGCAAAGAGCCAGACCGAACATAGTCCAAGGCCATGTTTGTCATAAAAGAGCCAAGCTTAAGCCGGGCAGTAGATGTAAATTACAGTTCCAATATAATCCAAGCCTTAATCCAAATTATTTCGAGCCGGCAAAGGTACTGGTAAACAAAATATCAGAAGACATGTGACTTTTCTGCATCCAACAATTTGGTTTGGACATGTGCAACACAGTCCAATAGGTGTTCTCGTAAGGAGGCTATGTTGTCACAGACGACGCCTAGGCGCGCCTAGGCCGCCTAGGCGTGCAGGTTGGAGAGGACTCGCCTCGACCCGAGAAAATTTTCCCTGGGTGAGGTGACGCTTGCCTAAGCGCGCCTAGGCGTCCGCCTAGGGTCGCCCAGGGGAAAAAAAAAGACCCGCCTAAGGTCGCCTAGGGCCGCCCAATTATGCTTAATATCTTTACTTACGTTGAACATTGGTTATTTCATATCTTTTGCTTCTTATATTACTTTTATGCTTATTGGTTAATGTTTATTGCTTATTATTTATACTACATATTTGTTGTATACATAAATGAAATTTTTTTGATTCAAGAGCAGCAGATCATGGGCAGGCGCCTAGGCAACGTCTAGGCGCGCCTAGGCGAGGCGGGTGGCATGTCGCCTCGCCTCGCCTAGCGCCCAGTACAACATAGTAAGGAGGACCGATAATATAATAGACCTAGACCCGCTAGTACTAGAGGTAGACCTAGACAAACATGGTGTGTGTGTGTTTTGTCAAATCGATGTGTACCATGTATTAATTCAATAAGTATTTTGTTGTGCATTGTACCATATATTATTCCACGGCATATTTAATTTTGAAAGTTAATATAACCTCACAAGTATGGATAAATTGAACACATTACGCAACAATAAGGATCTTAAAAAGTGACAAGTTCCTCGTAAAGTAGATATCAAGAGCAAAAAATATAGAATTTGCATGGTATTATTTATGATTACAACATCATTGCATCCATAGGAAGTCGACTCTTAAAGATAGGGTGTTGACATTCAAAAAGAAATTTGTTGTGCATTCTACTTTCTAAACAATATGGAATTGGCATTCTTTTAAACTATTTGGCTTAATATATCATAGAGTTTAATGCAATTCCCTATCAAAAAATTGCATCTTCTTTCATCTTCATCTAGAAGCTCAATGGACTAGGGTAACTTGGATGGTGCTCATTGGTGGCATGAGCTTAATTGCATATCCAAAAGGTAGGTTTACATACATTCCAAATGGCAGCCTAGGTTTACCTACCTACCTACCTTGGTTGTCGCCCTCCTTCCAGGGGGGCAGCTATCAGAAATTTTGCACCACCAACATAGAGGGTTGACGTCATGTTGAAGTTGGTCATAAACACAGACAAATCTTGTATGGAGCTTTTTTATGCTCCATAGTCGGCCACATTCTTACGGAAGAAGGCTTGGATGACTAAAATTTCTAAACAATGTAAGTTTGTAAGAGCCGTAGAAACAGATATGGAAAGCCCTCAAAGCAAAGAACCAAAACAGAATATAAAAATTGTTCATAACTCCAAATGAAAGTAGTAGAAATAATAAACAAATGTTTCTATTTTAAAGATAGATGTAGTTGACGAGGATGTTGGACATCATCTCGAGATACTAAAAGTCATGAAGGACGTCAAGAAAGAAAAACTTATCTAAAGAGTTTGCTCAAAAGATGACGTCATTGAGAAAGTTGTAAAGTTTTTTAAGGGTTATGTGGGTACTCAGGTCAAGCTTTAGAGTTGTAGTGTCAGGTTACATAAAGTATAAACATTAAGTTCTAAAACACTTACAAGTCGGGTTTAACCTGTTTAAATTCAAATTGAATCGATCATTTTTGTACCGCATGATACCTTAACGAGTGATATGTATCGTATCTTAGGATACATGAAGTGGATAGTATGATAAGTTGTCTCCACCGTATCTTTCAACAAAGCATATTGTCTGTGCGTCTCATGTGGACAAGTAGGCGTCTCGTGTGGACAAGTAGAAGTTCTGGCACCTACTTATTTTAGATTTCAGAATACCTCATTGTCATCTTAACCAACTAAACCGCTCTCCCAAAATAACACGAAAATATTGCACTCCAACGGGCGACTTCCTAGTGAAGCATTGTTCTATGCTAGAAACAACCACAACTTAAATTCAAAAACATGCTGTAAAATATAAATATGAAATTGACCAAACCAAAGACGAAACCAGGGACAGTTGCCCCTCTACACCAGTGCTCCCCTACTTCAGTAAAAATCCACCCCAAGATTTTTCACATTGCCATCCTATTCCTATTCCAATGTAGATTGTCCACTCTCCTTCAAGATTTTCACATTGTCATCCTATTCCAATGTAGATTGGCCCCCATTCTTTGGAGCTCCATGAAAATTCCCTTCCCTTAAGGGTAGTCTTCGGTCGGTCTATTATCTTAACAACAAAAACCACATATGAAGATAGACAAAGACCAGACGTTCCTGTGCTCTGACCTCTTTCTCTTCATCATTTCACTTTTTGAGCTTTCATATCTATACCAATGAAACCCCTAAAACTACAATGAACACGGTTCCCAAAATATGGTTCCAAAAGAGTGCATTTTTCAATAAAATAAACCACACTGATAATTACAAGACCTTGTGCACAACTTATTCAAATTAACATCCAGTTATTAAATATCATCACCAGCTCATCTTTACCCATTAAACCCCCAAAACGACGAGCATATTTCCCAGGGCCACTTCCAAAAGAACCATCATTTTCAGACAACCAACCAGAATCAGTAAAGCAACAAAATGACAAACAATACGATCCGACTGAACATAGCACCAGAAATTGCCAGCCATTTGGGAAAAAACGCATCATCCCATTAAACAATGCTATTCGGTAACTTTTCTAAGAACTTTTCTCATGCTAACCACCAGAACCCAAATTTAGTTCTTGGGTTCTATGCAAAGATGCATTGTTTTCAAATATGACAAGGCGCAATACAAAAGATACAAAACAAAATGTAACAAACCTACTAATACAGATAAACAAAGGCCATTTATTCTCTTACTTACTATTTTTGTCATTTTTTGCTTCTTGAACTCCCTTATTAAACCATTCTACCCACTATAGACCCCTCAAAACCTAAATTTAGTACCAATGTCTACTTACCTTGGGAATCATTCTCTACAGGCAAAACAGAAGCTATACCTACAAGGCTACAAAACATAACATGGACAATATACAACCAAACTGAATTTATAAGAAACCCCTAAACCCAGATAGAGAAGGCCACATATTTCCAACTAACTTAATTTACAGGGTGTTCTACTGGTGAACCCCAAGAAACCAAAACATTCCTAAATTCTACTTCCAATTGATCACCCTTCTTCAATACAACAACCAACCAGAAGATAAATTTGAATAGTTAGTAAAAATCAAACAGACCTTCATAAAAAAAATTAAAAAAATAACACAGAAAAACAACAAAATCTCCCTGTTAAATCATTTTTACCCATTAAACCCAAAAATTAAATATAGATCATAAACAAGACAAAGATACCGAAAGAATAATATTGTCGCCATTGAACTCTATAAATAAATTCTGTAATAATGTTGTTGCGAAACCACCTATATTATACACATGAAAAAATAAAAGACTCGTTCTTATCCATTATTTGCTTCACAAAACCCACTTAAACCACATAAATGGCCGTAGTAGAAATACCAGAGAATCATGTTTTCATATGCAACCAACCAGAATGAATTATTATGCAGACTACTCTAACAAATAACAAATAACTGACTTCTACAACAACAAAAAACATCTAACTAATATTAAAAAAAAGACTTCTACAAACTTATATACGAAAATCCAAATTTAGTCCCTCATAGAACGTCCCTAATTCAAACTCAACCAACCAAAACCCATAACACAAAAGAGAGACCATTTTTCTCTTGGGAAAGAAGCACCAAAGTACCCAACCAGAATCGACAAATTGCAGAGTATGTCCTTACTAGTAATACCATCAACATTGATCTGTAAACCAAACCCACAAATAAACCCTAGAATAGTGATGTGCAGAAATATCAGCGGTATAAGTAATATTGTAATTACAGATATGGACACATGAAGCCTCATCTTTATCCACTATTAGGAAGAAGCATCTTTTCCAAAACCAACCAAAACCAAATTATATAATGCACCCTAAAAATCATAGCATCAGGAATTGATCTGCAAACCCAACCTTTCAAATCTCTCCCCCAAACGCTAATCCCGAAACCGAACAAAACTAATAACATCGGGAATGGACTCACTGGCAAACAGTTCGTGTTTCATCAATGACCTAATAAACCCTAGAGTTATGCAATGGTACAAATACCCAATAATAGCTTCTTTTTTCAGATACAACCAACAAGAATCAACAATTGAATATCAATGGAACCTAACATTTGCTTCCCAAAGATGCAATCTTTTTTCAGAATCAAACCTTCCATAGTCGATGAATAATTACAACAGTCAGCAATTGATCTGCAAAATGCAAACCCATCTTCCAAATCATTCCTGAAACCTAATACCCAAATCGAATCTAACACATCACATACAAGGGGAGTGGACTAAGGGGCTCGGGTTCTAGTTTGATCAGCACAAACAAAACCCCATAATAAACCACTAGAGTTATGCAATAGAGCAAATACCAAATATATCCAACAAAAATCTAACAATTAGACAACCAACTCTAACCAACAACAATATCAAAGTTGCTTTTTACAACAAAACCTCCAATTTTTTCGGTGCAGCCAACCATAATCCAATGTTTTCTTCTGAAAGATGCAATCTTTCCCACCAAAATCGATAGATAACACAGCATTCATACTGCTAACGTAATATACAGCGAAACCCTAATCCACAAATTTTAAGAGGTGGCCAAGGGGACTCACAGGCTCCGATTCGAGCTTGAGGGAGGGGGAGACTGACCTCCCCCCGCCGCCGCCACCTCCTCCTCCGGATAAGATCTGCTGCAGCCGCAGAGGGAAGTTGGACCTCTGGCCCGCCATCGACGAATCTTAAACCCAATTCTTCACAAACCCTATTTCCCAAAAAAGGATATTTTGTTAGCAATATCAACAATTAGGTCAAACTCAGTATCGATATATATAAAGAGAGTAGGGTAGAGCTATACTAGGGTTAGGGTTTTCGACTGGGATAAGAAGACGAAGATGGTTGTGGATGATGATATTGGATGCATGCATACGCACCGGACGAATTGGAGAAGGGGGAAAAGGAGAAGGAAAAAAGAAGTGAAAGAAGGTTAGTAGAGTGGGAGTTTATTTGTATAGGCCACAGTTAGTAAATTATTATGGGCACACACAAAAGTAACAGGGCACATTTCTTTTTAAAAAGGTTTTTTCTAACGGCACCACACAAATTACTAGAACTATTCCAAAAAATTTTAAAAAATTACAAGTTTGCCATCAAAATTTTTTACTTGGGACTAGCCCAAAAATTGATATAAATAACAACTCAATTTTATTTCCCAACTCTTCTTCTCTCCCTCTACTATTTTCTTCTCCTCTACTCTTTTCTTCTCCTAAAAATTTCTAGGTCATAAAATTGTAAACCCTAACCAAAATTATCTCCCAACTAAGGCATTGTGAAGATTTAGGGTGCAAATTTTTGTTACAGTGTCATCGACTTCTTCCGTTAATGGGTATGTCATCTAATTAATATATATATATATATATATTTGTAGACTTTCCAACAATAATTTCACATATAAATTATGATTTATATGTGTTTAATTTAGAAAAAAGGAACATGGAAAAACTCAGATCATCGAATGTAGTAGACTCCCGTCCCGATATGTCCGAAGAACACAATTTTGCTTCGGATGCACTCTTGGTAAGTAAATTTTTACATTCACGTCGGGTGAAATTCGGGGTTGTGACAAACAGGACTGCCACTACACTGGCAGTCCACCTCTAAATAAAGGACTGTCCAAACATCTGCAGCCCTTTAGACCAGAAGGACTGCCAGAATGGTGGCAGTCCTGATTATTGCAAGGACTGCCAGAGTGGTGGCAGTCCTGATTATTGTAAGGACTGCCAGAGTGGTGGTAGTCCTGAGTATTGCAAGGACTGCCTTTCCCTCTGCAGTCCTACATATTGGCAGCAGTTTTGCACATTTTTGGTGTTGTGTTATTTACTTTTATTAATTTCAAGTTATATTGTAAGACTTATCATCTTGTGGTATCGAGCTAGCTGCTCCAATTGGCGTCGATGTAGGCCATTTATTTCGGACTGATATGTGTTTTGAATCAAACGAAGGTGCGCTAAATTGGTGCCGAGAAGTTGGACGGGCAAACAACATAGTTCTTGTGATATCTAGATCGGCCCGAAACCGTCCGGGACAACAGACTACGGTGGTTTCATGTGAACGAGGTGGTGTGTTCAGAAGCCATAAAAAAGATAAAGATATCCAAAGTAAAGTTTCAAAAAGAAATGTTGGAACGAGAAAATGTGGTTGTCCATTCAAAATCTATATTAGAAAGGATAAAGAAGCAAAGTGGACAGTCAAAGTCAAAAATGGAATCCACAACCACGAGATTGCCGAAACACTATTGGATCATCCGTTTGTCGAACGGTTGAACACTACGGAGAAGAAGATAGTCAAAGACTTGTCAACTTCCGGAGTTGCACCGAGACAAATATATTTCGTCATACGACATGAAAATGAGAAGAACAAGTCTACAATGAAGTCAATATACAACGTCCTATCTTCTTCTAACACCATTCGGTCGAAATTGAGAATGACGATACAAGAAGTGCTGAAGTTGCTTGGAGATAATCATTATGTTGAGCACCATAGAAGACATCCCCAGAGCAATGAAGTTATTTCAATCTTTTGGGCTCATCCCGATTGCACACATTCGGCTCGGTCTTTCACCGACATGTTAGTTCTTGATTGCACGTACAAGACCAATAAGTTCAAGATGCCGCTCTTTCATGTTGTCGGCTTCATCTCTACATGGAAAACATTTCCAGTTGCTTTTTGCTTCATGAAGAGTGAGAAACTTGAAGACAACACATGGACGTTGGAGAAACTGAAGACACTTTACACCGGTCATAGAGAGCCCTCTGTTTTTGTTACCGACATAGAGTATGCTCTAATGAATGCTATTCGGATTGTGTTTCCTCAAGCGGATACATTGCTATGCACTTTTTATGTAAATCGTAATATACAATCCCAATGTAAGTTGAAGTTCGGAAAAATGGATGGTAAACTTAACATGCAAGTTTTTGACGAATTCAACCATGACTGGAATTGTGTATGGCGAGCCAGTACGATAGACAGTTACGACGCCGCATGGCACTTGTTCAAGAAAAAGTGGGAGGGGAGGGAGCCGGCATGCATTTCTTACATCAAAGAGACATGGCTTGAACCGCACAAAGAACAATTCGTCTTAGCATGGACGAATGTGGTGAAGCATTACGGTACGACAACTACCAACCGCGTTGAAGGAGCACACTCAATATTAAAGAGGCATTTAAAGTCATCCCAAGGCAACTTTGTTTCGGTTTGGCAAGCGATGCATCTATCAATAGATCGAACGGTGAACGAAATTAAGGCATCATTTGAGATGAGCTTAAATATTGTCAAGCATGAGCATAGAAAGGAAGTCCTTTTGGATTCTTTAATGCGTGTCCTTTCTCACAAGGTGTTGGCATTAATATTTGAAGAGATTGATAGGTCAAAGTTTGTCGGCTTTGATCCTCAGGTTTGCGGGTGTGTACATCGACATACACTGGGCCTCCCTTGTGCCCATGAGATTAATGAATATCGTCGTCAGTCCATTCCTATTCCAGTAGTTGATGTCGATGAACGTTGGAGGCAGTTGTCTATAATGCCCGTGGTGAAGACAGACAATGATTTCTTCTCTTTGCCACAAGTGAAACTTCTCCACACACGGTGGTATGCCTCAGTAGGAGCAGAGCGGGAGTGCATTGAGGTTAAAATCCAAGAAATTGCATGTCCGGTGACTACTAGAATGCATGAGCCTTCCGTTGTTTCCAATCCTAAGGGCATGCCTCAAGCAAGAATGAGTAGTTCACAGAAGAGAAGGCTTGAGTCAACTAAGAGAGATCCATCATCCTTTGAGCATAATGAACGAAGCTTAGAGCAAGCTCAGCCTGCACGGAAGAGCAAGCTTATCATTCGCCGGAAAAAGGAGAAAACAGATATTGCAAACAAAGATACTGTGGATAGACAAACGTTGGGTTTGTATATCCACCATTTTCATCCAGAGATTCGCAGTTACATCTGGTCTATTGTTGATGTCCCGGGGGATGGCCATTGCGGATTTCATGTGCTTGCAATACATCTTGGTTATTCTGACAAAGACGGATGGAGTCAAGTGAGGCAGGAGCTGTACGAGGTATTAGAGAGTCGTCTTCCATTATACTTCCGCATCCTAAGCGAAGAAACAGTTACAAGTTTGTTGATAAGTATTCCTTGCACTGACAGTGTTACCGGGCCAGACCACTACATGTCTGTCCCGTCTGCCTTGTATTTATTTGCTAATCGGTACCGGATCCCTGTTGTACTTTATTCGGCGGGGATTCGTAATACTTTTTTTCCGATGTGCGCTCCTCCGGCGGAGCACAGACAAACTAATCTATGTACTATAGGTCAAATCAAAGATCACTTTGTCATGCTAAAGATGATCGGTCATTCTCCGATTCCTCCACCTACAACAGTTTGGTACAAACTAGCACCGGGAGAAGCAAAGTCCTGGACCGAACCTTTTGATCATCAAATCAATCATTGTAGGAAACTGTTGAAGATGGAGGAGCCAAGAGACTTACCGATTGGCTACTACGACGTCGAAATCGACTGATACGTCTACGACTGAAATAAAGTTTTCACATTTTGTATATGGATGACCCATTTTGTAAACATTAAAGTATATCATTTTGAAATCAGAAGTCAAATATATGTTTTTTGTTTTTTACTTTTTACTTTTTCCTGTCTGCTATACGTGTAAAAAAAATATCTACTTGTGTGCATTATGTGTGCAATATGTCCCTATTTGTGTGCAATATGTATCAAAACTCACACACAGTGAGTTTTGATCAGGACTGCCAGGCCACTGGCAGTCCTAATGTGCCAGGCCAATGGCAGTCCTGATCGAAACTCACTGTGTGTGAGTTTTGATCAGGACTGTCAGCCCACTGGCAGTCTTAATGTGAATCAGGACTGCTAGTGGTTTGGCAGTCCTAATATGAATCAGGACTGTTGGTGGTCTGGCAGTCCTGATCGAAACTCACTGTGTGTGATCCAAACTCACACACAGTGAGTTTTGATCAGGACTGCCAGCCCACTGGCAGTCCTAATGTGAATCAGGACTGCCAGTGGTCCGACAGTCCTGATTCAAGTCAGGACTGCCAGTTGATCAAAACTCACTGTGTGTGAGTTTGGATCAGGACTGCCAGACCACTGGCAGTCCTGATTCAAATTAGGACTGCCAGACCACTGGTAGTCATGATTCATATTAGGACTGCCAGTGGCCTGACAGTCCTGATCAAAACTCACACACAGTGCCAACAAGTAAACATCACAATATTGCGAACCAGTAAACAACACAATTTAAACATCACAAAATACAATTTAAACAAGTTTTTTCACATATTGCCAACAAGTAAACAACACAATTTAAACATCACAAAATACAATTTAAACAAGTTTTTTCACATATGGCCAACAAGTAAACAACACAATTTAAACATCACAAAATACAATTTCAACAAGTTAAACATATTGCCAACGTATCCAAGTTAAACACAATTTAAACATCACAAAACATCCATCGTAATACAAAACACATCATAATACAAAACATCCATGTATCCGAGTTAAACATCCATCATAATACAAAACATAATCTAGTGATCATGTCGGGCCTTCGTACGCGCCTCCCGATTTTGCATAAAAGAAAATTCGACAGTGTCGTCGACGTGCTCCAACTGGTTCGCGATATTGACACATTCATCGTTCTGGCAGCCCGATCGGAGGGATTTCGCCAAAGCCTTCACCCGAGTAGCCTATAAATGACAAAACGTTAATTAAGAGAGTTAAATTTGAAAATATTTACAAACTATAATTTATAAACTTACCATCTTGACCAATGAAGCACACAAGACATTTTTTGAAGGAAGAGGTCCTAGAGCTCTAACGGCAACGGGCCCTGGATTGCTAGGGTTCGACAACTTAGGATGTCTGACTGCCAAGTAGTACGGTATGTACTCGTTGCTGCAGTCGTGCATCTCCTCCACCGGTTGTCGAAGTTCTTCCCCAAGCAAATGTCGTTGCCACTCGGAGTAGCAGTCGGTCACCCAGTCGAAATAGGGCGGCATGTAGTTCAAAGGTTGGGTCCCGCACGGAGGCTCCAATAACCTTAATGTGCGCTGCGGCACAGTTTGTACTAGGCCAAACTGACGAAGTACTCTATCAGGCATGTAAGGCTCCGTAATATCATAGCATGTGATCATACCATGAAATAGAGATACTGGTTGCAGATGGCAATTTAACTCCCGGAAATCCCGGTATGGGTACCAAACTATCTGTAGGACAAAAGTTAAAAGAAAATGGTCAACAAATAAACATACCAAATAAATAGTCTATGCTATCTACACGCTATCTACTAACCTCTTCTGGCACCAAATTATCCAGAGCATCACGAATGGAAACCAGCGTTTCATGATTTTTAGTTTCCAGCTGAGTTGGCTTCCATTAACACACTCTAGGAAGGTGCTCCTGATAGCGTGGGTTCAGCTCACCCTGCTTGAGCATCGGAAAGTGCTCGTATATCCATGCCTACACAATTTGTAAATAAATAGTCATTAAATTAACAACAAAATCTAGCTAGTATATTAGTTTAAAAGGTTAGAAATTTTTTTACATGGAGTAGAGTCTGGCATCCCGCCATGGTCTTGGTTTCGACACGGGATGCTATACCAAGCTCGCGGTAAAGATTAGCAAGTATACCGCTGCCTAGGATGTAGCTCCTACGTCGTCTATAACAGATAGGTTCGCAAGATACCTAGCATGTATAGAGGTCCCCGACTTGTCTGGAATGGCGACCGATCGATGTATGAAGAGCATATATGCCCGGGCCACCCTCTCAACGGTTTTATCATCCGCCTCATGCGGGCCTTTGAAATTCTGCACCAACCATAACAGAGGAATTCCGTAGGACTTCTTGAAGCCCGGCAGGGTTGTAAAGGTAGTGGCCTCCACCCCAAGGTTTTTTTCTATAAAATCAACTATACGATTGTACTACTCGAGATCTTTCTCAGTACATAAATATTCATTTGTCATGGCGCGCCCCTCCACCGACAACTCCAGTATCTGATAGACGTCATCCAGGGTAATGGTCAACTCCCCGGCTGGAAGATGAAATATGTTGGTCTCCGGATGCTATCTCCCCATAAAGGCCGATATGAGAGCGATGTCCTGCGTCTTGTAGGCATATTTAGCCAAATTATGTAAACCGGTAGAAAATATTTTGCTCTGGACATCCTCGGGTAAATGGTTAAAAGACCAGGCAACACACTTCCTCCCATGGCTCACGGCCCTAAGAATACGACAGCTATCTGTAGGCCTCAAAAATGAAGTCACGCTGAGTTGATCAGAACAAGTCACGCAGAGTGATCCGAGAAGCAGCACAAAAGATACGCTAAGTTCTGCCTGTCCATCTCCTTTAGAAATCACGCAGAGACAGCTCAGCCATACGTCAGAATCATAATAACTGACAACACAGCAGTCGAGAAACGTCTCCTCGTATGCCACGTATACACAGAACTCGAGAGATCATCGCCGTCTTTTGCGTGATTTTCGAAATCTTCCTTAGCAAGACTCACTCTTCACCAAGATGGCGTGACTTTGGGTCTTATCTTTATTTAATGCGGCTGACAATATAATCAATGTCAGAGATTTTGTGTCAGACGAAGCGTGCCAAATCAAGACAGCTAGCGGTTTGCGTGGATTCTGAACCTTCTCCTTCCTCAAGTTTGCGTGGATTTTTGAGTTATTCTTCTCAAAGCCTGCGTGAATTCTGAAGTATTCTTCTTCAAAGCTTGCGTGGATTTCGCCTTCAACGAGTCTGCGTCAACGAAACTGCGTAGATTTTTGCCTTCAGCAAGACAGCGTGGATTTCATTTCAACTGGAGTACGTGGCAGCCATGCCACCGATCTCTCTCTCGCGTGCCCAGTAACTTACACACGACCCATGCACTAATGCCATGTGTCCAACAGTTACGGGCCACGTCTAGTAACTACTCACTAACCCTGCGTGTATTTAGAGTCTGCGTGACTTTTCAAATACACCAGTGGTTAGGTAGTTATCTTTTCAGTTACTGTTTTGACTCTATAAATAGAGTTCTTTTTTTTCATTCATTGTACAGATACATTGATATCTACTGTCAAAATTTTGAGAGCTTTTCTTCTTCGCATAGTCCAAGGGATAAAGCGATCGTCTTCTAGATCGGATTCCTACAGTTGTAATTTTCCCAGAAACACAACAAATAAAGAGAATTTCTTTATGGAAAACAAATTGGCGACTCTGCTGGGGAAAACCATCTCCTCTTCTGAGATGGTAACAACTCAATGCGACACTTCGTCAATCGGCTCGACGAAGAAGGTGATGACGATCAAATTCGATCAACTCGCCTATGAAGAAATACAGCGGGCTAAGGGTGGCAAGCCCATTCCAGCCTCCATCATCACTGCCAAGTCGAAGGGACACTCTGTCTATGTCCCTAAGAATCAGTTGGCAGTCAATGGTGAAGTCTCTGCCACAGTGTCTACTCCTAACACTGGCAAGAACTCCACTGCAAGCACGCACACTCTTGTGCGCTCGAAGATGACAGTAACTAAAAGTCACGTTGACAGTACTGGCTCCTTAGCCGAATCTGTTCCAGCGTGCAAATTCAATTCTAAAAGTCACGCTGACAGTACTGGCTCTTTAGCCGAATCTGTTCCAGTGTGCAAATTCAACTCTAAAAGTCACGTTGACAGTACTGGCTCCTTAGCCAAATCTGTTCTAGTGTACAAATTCAACTCTAAAAGTCACGCTGATAGTACTGGCTCCTTAGCCAAATCTATTCTAGTGTGCAATCCCACATTCAAAAGTCACGCTGACAGTACTGGCTCCTTAGCCAAATCTGTTCCAGCGTGTAATTCTAAAATCAAAAGTCACGTTAACAGCTCTGGTTCTTTAACCAAGTCTGTTTCAGCGTGTATTTCATCAGAGAAGAATAACTCCTTAGTTATCTCTTCTTCTTCACCGAGTTCTACTAGAACTGGGGTGGTCTTCCACACAAAGTCCCTTCGAAAAGGAATAACTCTTTAGTTGTTTCTTCTGCTCCTGTAGTTTTTACTCCAGGAACAGCTTTGACTGATACTTTTGTTAGTCAAAGGAAAGGAGATGGTCTTTTGACTACTCTTCCTTCTGGACATTTTATGTCTCAACATCTGAATGAGTCTAAGAAGAAACATTCCTTAATGTCTTCTTCTTTGATTTTTTCAAATTGGGCACAGAATCTGTCCATTAAAGAGGGTCTGTTACCAACTCCTAATCAAGGGAGTGGTTTAACTCTTCCTTCTCTGCAAATATCCAGATCAATGGAAGGAAAACTCCATGTTTCCAAAATTAATATGTTACCTTCCACTGATTTAAGAACAAAACTCAGCACTTCTGGTGTTAAGAAACCATACCAATTGGATATGAAGATAAAAGATCCAGATGCAGAGTATGCAAGAAATTATGTGGCTCACATTAATCACTCTTTGTATAATCAAGAGCCATCAAGACCCAAGAACAGGAAGTATATTCCTCAATCTTCACAAACAGATTTATGGAAATATCTTCAACAGAAGAGAAGGAGTAATTCTATATCAAAGGAACATGCTGAATGTGACTTCTATCCAAGAGTCATAATTCAGTGCAGATGTGAATCAACAGTTCAAGACCATGGTGATCATGAATGTGACTTCCAGCCAAGAGTCACAATGCAATACAGATGTCAAAATAAACGACAGTCTGTCTTTAATAGGATTCAGTATGAACCTATGCCTGATGAAGATGAGCCTTTGTTTGCCTCTGTCAACATGACTTCTCGAGACACCGGGGGTAGAGTTGATAGTCCAGATGGAGTATATAAAAACACCAGAGCAAGAGTCCTGGCTTCTAGTCAAAGAAATTTGATCCCTGAAATTGATTCTGAATTTCTTGGAGAATCTAACTTCCCACCTCTTCCTACTGGGGGTAATTCTCCTATAGTTGACTTTGATACACGAAGCAATGATTCAGAGCATACAACATCTACTAGTTCATCAATAATCCCTCATACAGTCACGACTTACATGGTTGATGGGAATACTGATGAACCTTCTTCTTCTCTGACTCCTCAAGATCAAAGAATTGCTTCTTTGGAACAGCAAATGAAGTCTATGACTGACACAATGAAGTCAATGTATGAACTCATGACAGCTCAGTTGCAAAATCGACAGACTGTATCAGATGCCATACCAGTTGATACTGATATAAGTCCAGTACAAGTTCCTCCAGCAGTACAATCCAATACTCCTGGACCTGCTCAACCAAATCCTAGTCTCTCTGGGGCTGGGGGTAGTGCTTACAATGCTGTTCCTCCTCCCAACTATTCTCTACAAGCCACAACTCCACAATCTTTGGGAGTTGTCTCTGAAGAATTGAAAAATCTCAAAACTCAATTCGAGGCATTCAAACAGAAGGATGGTTTACAAAGGTTAGGCATCAAGCAGCCTTATCCGATAGAATGGAAGCAAGTATCATATCCTCCTAAATACAAGCCTCCTACTATCTCATTCTATGATGGAACCACTTCTCCAAGTCAGTTTATCAATCACTTTGAAGTGATGACTGATCAACTACAACCAAGTGATGCCCTCCTTACTCGGGTATTTATTGGATGTCTCAAGGGAACGGCTTATGAATGGTATAGAAGTCTCCCAGATGGGAGTATTACCTCATTTGCTAGTTTCAAATAGATGTTTCTTGAAAGGTTCTATGAAGGGCTTAATGACATGACTATGTCTGCTCTTATTAGAATCAAGCAGAAAAATAATGAATCTACAGAGGAATACATTGAACGGTTTCGAAGAGAAGCTCTGAAGATGCCTCTCCTGATGCTGTCACCATTGACACGTGCAAATCAAACTTGTTGCCAATCATCAGTATGTGGACAGGGTCCACTCAATTTCAAGATTGGCCTTCCTTCATAGTCAGTGCTAAAGCTGCAGAAATCAGTGCTGAAACCTTCAAAGGTTTAGGAGTGCAGATGACTCCTAAAGAAACAGGACAAGGTGCTAACAATAAAAATAATGCTCGTAAAGGAAAAGAAACTCTTGAAGTTAATCTTCAGAGCAAAGATGCATCAAATGTTCAAACTCCTGCCTCTACAACTCAACAATCAAGAACACCTCGCCCCAGAGAAGAATATTCTTTTGATGACGACGATGTCCTTGGTATCTTTGAATGTCTGCTGAAAGGTAATAAAATACAATTACCAGAATCAAGAAACCTGATGAAGCTGGTAAGACAGATCATCCTAAATACTGTCCATATCACAGAATGCTGGGTCATACAATTCGTACATGTTATGTATTGAAAGGAAAGATCCAAGAAATGATTAAATCTGGAGCTATCTCTTTTACTCCAAAAGAGAAGACCGTCACCTCCAACGTCGTCTCTATGCAATTTGGAAATTTCCCTCCTCAACTCCTTGAAAGTGGGATTATTCATATTCCCAAGGCAACTCTTGACATAGTGAATCTTCCTCCTCCACAGTCTGAAGGATTAGTGCCTATCACTTTAGAAACAGGGGAAATCATGTGGATCCATCCTGATCTAGTGGCAGATTTTGAATCGCCTTCTCCTCAAAAGATTTCTTCTCAAAAATTCAAGAAGGCTGGAAAGATCAAGTCATGTCATATGACTTCTCTTGGGTCTACCTCTGACACAAAGCCAAAAGACAAAGAAGAAGCACTTGTTAGTGTTACTCGAACGGGGAAACCTTGCCTAAAGGATTATTCTAAAAATCTTGAAGATCCTACTGATATCCCTTCAGATGCTAAAGATGCTCCTAATGTTCCTCCCGAAGAAGAACCATCTACTGAACCTGTTCCTCCCAAGCCTACGGCTCTGGAGAAAGGCAAACAACAGGCTCGGTTTGATAAGCCAATCAAGAAGTCTTCTCCTCTTGGACTTCAGAAGCCTTACAACTTCGACATTTTGGCTCAGCTTGCTAATACTCCCGCTAGAATGTCCCTTTTTGAACTTCTACGTCTTTCCAAAAAGACTCGGGAGACGTTAAGTGAAGCACTTCTACAAGCTGACTCTTGTCTTGCACAATTGAAGAAGCCGGATGCGGAACCTGCCACTTGCTTACATTGCAACAGTGTACTGGAGATTATCCCAAATATCACCTTTACACAAGACGACATGTTACTGGAGGATAATCGACATGACCGACCTCTCTACTACACTGGTTATATTGATACGATGAAGATAGATCGTATTCTCATTGACCCAGGGTCTGCTATAAGCATGATGCCAAAGAGTTTGTTGGATGAACTAAAAATCCCTCTTCACAAGCTCTCCAAGACGGTTACTACTATCTTGGGATTCAATCAAAGCCGAAGTGAGCCTTTGGGAAAGATTCATCTGAAGCTTCAGATAGGTGATTTCAGATCTAAAGTCACTTTCTATGTGATCGAGATCGCGGGATCCTATAATCTTCTTCTGGGGAGGCCCTTTCTTCATGAAAATAATGTGGTGCCCTCTACTCTTCATCAATGTTTTAAATACATTGATAGCAATGGAAGAGTACAAAAAGAAGTTGCTGATATAAATCCCTTCCATGGGGTTGAAGCTTATTTCAATGATTCCCGAATGTACAAAGAAGAGTATACAAGGATCATACAAGCTATGGAGAAAGAAGATGCACAAAGTGAGACTTTAATAATCCCTGTTAAATGTCGAACTACTCAGCAACAATCTCCTAAACCCTCTGGAGAAGATTCTTTCATCATTCCAGTGAGTGGACGGATCTCTCCGTTACCTCAGTTATCTACTCAGAATACACTGACCATTCCTGTCAGTGGGCGTACTACAGTTCCTGTACCTTCACAAGATACTCTGCTAATTCCAGTTGGAGGGCGGACTACTCTTCCTACTCAAACTTCAAGGGAGCTCACCTCTTCTGAGCCATTTATTATCGATCTTAATCGAAACAAAGCTTCTTCTTCTTCTCCCCCTTTAGTCATTGACTTGGCTAAAATCTCTAAGGCTCAGCCTTCTCCCAATGTAAATATTGTTGCTTTTATATTTAATAAAAAGTCTCCACCTTTGCAGTACGTTGATGTGTGTAATTATGTTCATAGTTATTTACATCTATTAGATGACTTGAACACAATAACCATAGGAGTTGTACAGACTGTTCATACAGATGTATCTCTAGAACCTGTACAATCTTCATACTTTCTAGTTCCCAGCAGAAAGCCAGGAGACATTCCAATATTCTTCTACAAAGGGCCTCAAAATCCTTCTGATCTTGAAGATGATGACAAAAATGATGATACTGGAAGATTACAACTACGTCGTTATAGTCAGCAATCTAGAGACATCATCAAAAATATGGGCTATGACTTCAGGACTGGCCTTAATAATGAAAAAGGAAGAAAAATGCCTGTCCGGATTCCTCCTTTGAAATATGGAAGGACGAAATGCAGATTGGGTTATACTGCTCCTACTCCTTTCATCAACATTATCCATGAAGATCTTGAGTCTGACGAAGATAAGAGATCTGATTCTTCTAGTACCACTTCTTGGGATTCCGATACGAGTATCGGTGACTTCTATTGCAACCTTCTGTCTTCTAACATGGTTTCCATTGACCATTCTGAAGAAAGTGATAAAGACGAAGAAGAGTTTGAAATCTCACCTGAATCAGAACAGTGGGCCCAAAGATTAGATAATCAATGGGAGTTCCGTTTCGAGCAAAAAGAACCTCCGACTGAAGATAAACTTGTTCAAATAGATGTTGGTGAAGAGGGGTCTCCCAAACCAATATTCATCAGTAAAAGTCTTCCAGAAACTGATAAGAAAGACATGATCAAACTCATTCGTGATTACATCGATGTCTTTGCTTGGAGTTATGAAGATATGCCAGGGCTTGATCCTCAAAATTGTAGCTCACAAGCTCAACATCTTGCCGAATGCTAAACCGGTCAAACAACAACAGCGACGATTTCGTCCGGACATCATGGATGCAATTGAAGCTGAAGTCAATAAACTCATTACCTCTGGGTTTATTAGAGAGGAACAACATCCCGATTGGGTGGCTAATATTGTTCATGTTCTTAAAAAGACTGGCAAGATCAGAGTATGCATAGACTTTCGCGATCTCAATGCGGCATGTCCTAAAGACGAATTCCCTCTACCAATCACTGATGTCATGGTTGATAATACCTGTGGATTTGAACGAATGTCATTCATGGACGGGTATTCTGGGTATAATCAGATCAAAATGTTCCCAGAAGACGAGAAGCACACTTCTTTCAGAACGCCGATTGGTACATACTGTTATACAGTTATGCCATTCGGTCTCAAGAATGCAGGAGCAACTTATCAACGAGCTATGAGCACTATATTCCGTGAACATTTGCGAAAAACAGTCGAATGCTATGTTGATGATATTGCAGTCAAAAGTCGACAAAAGGAGGATCATATCCAAGATTTGAAGACTATATTTGATCTAATGCGTAAGCATCAATTAAAGATGAACCCTACTAAGTCCTTCTTAGGCGTCTCTAGTGGTAAATTTCTCGGCTTCGTCATTACCTCTAAGGGTATACACGTAGATCCCGAGAAGATCAAAGCCATCCAAGAGATGCGTCCTCCACGCACCTTAAAAGAGCTACGAGGATTTCAAGGAAGAATCGCTTATATCAGGAGATTTATCTCTAATTTATCAGGACGCTGCAGACCATTCAACAAACTTATAAAGAAAGGTGTCTCTTTTGTCTGGAATGATGAATGTCAAAAAGCATTCGATGATATAAAATAATATCTGATGAGCCCTCCAGTATTGGTACCTCCCGTCTCAGGAATACCGTTCCTCCTCTATACTCGAGCAATGAGTCATTCATTGGGTGCATTACTCGCTCAAAAGAATCAAAATGGCCATGAACAGGCCATTTATTATCTCAGTCGCACTATGATCGGAGCTGAACCTCGATATTCACCGGTTAAAAAAGAATGTCTAGCCTTGATGTTTGCTGTCCAAAAGACACGTCATTATATCGTTGGCCAGACTATTCATGTCATCTCCAGGATCAATCCTATACGGATCAAGATGAAGAAACCCAGTGTTTTGAATTCTCGATTGGCTAACTGGGGAATCCTACTTGCTCAGTATGATATGCATTATATTCCTCAGAAATCAGTCAAGGGACAAGCTTTAGCTGATTTTCTGGCTGCTCACTCAATTCCAGAAAATTCAAAACTCTATGATGAAATCCCAGATGAAGTCCTAGATTCAAATCAAATTGCTGAAGAAGATCCTACTTGGCGTCTATTCTTTGATGGAGCATCAAGAATTGGTCCTAATGGCGATATTGTTGCTGGAGTTGGAATTGTTCTTGTATCGCCAGAAGGTCTTGCCATCCAAAGAGCTTATTCTCTCGATCAGCCGTGTTCAAACAATGTAGCTGAGTATAACGCATTGCTTATTGGTCTTCAACTCGCTAAACATCTGAATATTCAACATTTGGAGCGTATGGAGACTCTAAACTTATTGTCAATCAGATCAGGGGTACTTATGAAGTTCGCCATCAAGATCTGGTTCCTTATCATAGAGTGGCCATATCTATGGCCTCATCATTTAAGGAATTCTTCATTGAACATGTTAGGCGAGCATGTAACACAGAAGCTGATGCCCTTGCTAATCTTGCAGCGGTGCTGGCTATCCCAATCAGACGGCAACAAATGATTGTTGTTCATAGTCGAGAATTATTTCATCTTAAAAATAACCTGACTCTAGGACTTCCAGTTGACATTGAAGAATCAACATCTCATGACGTCAACACAACAAGAGGATTTGGATTTAGTCGTAAATCGATATCATCTTCATCCGATTCCAGCATGGAATTCATCTTCAGTAACTCGACTGAGAATCAGAATACGGATAAAGATTGGAGACTTCCTTTCTTAGATCTTGTATTGTATGATATTCTTCCGGATGATCCGAGTGAGGCAGCATCTATCAGACGACGATCACTTAGATTCTATTACAATCATACAACAAAGACCTTATATCGTCGAGCTTATGATGGTTTACTCCTTCGGTGCATTGCCGGTGATGAAGCCCAACAAGTTATTCGTGAAGCACATGATGGAATTTGTGGAGCGCATCAACCTGAGCCAAAACTTCAAGACCGTATTCGATGGATGGGTTATTATTGGCCAACTATGGTATCAGATGCCATTGAATATGCAAGGAAATGCAAAGCTTGCCAAATCCATGCAAATTTTATACATCAACCTTCGAAATTTCTACATCCGACGGCAGCATCATGGCCCTTCGAAGCTTGGGGCACGGACATTGTCGGCCCGATCAATCCTCCGTCATCTAAAGGTCATCGGTTCATTCTCGCAATAACCGATTACTTCTCCAAATGGGCCGAAGCTATTCCTTTATCTGAAGTTAAGACGTCTAATGTCATCAGCTTTATTAAGCACCACGTCATTTACAGATTTGGTGTTCCTCGACGCATTGTTCATGACAACGGACCACAGTTCGTCAGCCAGAAATTTACTCGATTCTGTGACGATCACCGGATCAATAATGTTGCTTCTACCGCATATAATCCAGCAGCTAACGGATTGGCAGAAGCTTTCAACAAGACTATCATCAAACTCCTAAAGAAGTTTGTCTCCACTAACAAACGTAATTGGAGTGACAAGCTCGGGGAATGCTTGTGGGCTTATCGCACTACAGTCCGTAATGCTACTAAGTGTACACCTTTCTCTCTGGTGTACGGATCTGAGGCTGTTCTCCCATTAGATATTCAAATTCCTTCTTTAAGGATAGCAATCGCTAATGAACTCACTGCTGAAAATAATGATCGTCTTCGACTTCAAGAATTGGAGGCTCTGGATGAAAAACGGTTATCTGCTCAACAGAATATTGAATTCTATCAAGCTAGAATTTCAAGGGCTTTTAACAAGAAAGTCAGAATTCGAACATTTCAGAAAGGAGAACTTGTGCTTACTGTCAGACGCCCGATGACTATGACACACATGAGTAAGGGCAAGTTTGATGCAAAATGGGAAGGTCCATTCATTGTCAATAAGATCTTTTCTAATGGGGCTTATCAACTCACTACTCTAGATGGTAAAGCCACTATGATGCCCATTAACGGCAAATTCTTGAAGAAGTACTACGTCTGATATTTCTATCAAGATTGTCCTCCCATCACTCTCCAGCTGTTTCATTGTTCTTTCCGAAGAATCATTCTGATATCTATTATCCCCAGTGGAGATAGGTATTCTACTTTGTATCATTTTCTCAACAAATTTGATATCCAGAAAATCATGTCCACATTACCTCTGAATTTTCTATCTCAATATCATATTTATGAAAATGATATTTAGTCTTTCTGATTTCTGAGTCAAAAGATCAATGAATAAAGACAAAAATATAAAGTGGGAAGGATATATCGTAAACAAAGTTTCCTTAAACGGAGTTTATTTGAGACAAATCCCTCAAGAAAAAAAAAGAGTACATCATCATGGAAGATCACTGTGATCCCTTTCATATTTGGGACGAGGACCACATACATAATCAGCAAAAGAATTGAATACATCTTTTCCTGACCGCACCAAGAATTGACAGGCAGCCAGCCTCATTGCTTCTTCTTCTTCGGTTTCTCCTGGTTCGACCAGGAAGTCCAGGATATCTTTTGGCGGCTTGGGAGTAGACGAGCTTTCGCCCATTTCCTTCTTCTGCGGAGGTGAATGTTCTTTAACACCTTCAGTAGCTTCAAGGGCGACTTCAGCCTTCTTCATGTTCTCTTCAAAAGACATTATGGATAAAATGCGATCCTTCTATTCAAATATATGCTCTATTTATAGGCATATGGTTACAAGGATCGAAGGGACGTATTCTTTCCCGATATTCAGTTCATCCATTCATTTCTCACATTCATCCGACGTTTCACATGTTCATTAATACTTGACGGTTCGTCCGTTCATTTATTACATTCACTCGATAGTTCATCTGTTCATCGTTTCTTAACGGTTCATCCGTTCATAATCTTCTATCAGTTCATTAAGTGAGGATTCATTATTTATCATGTTTTCATAACCTCTGAATCAATTCCGAATCTGCTTACTCATTTGTCATGTTTTGACCTCTGCATAGAAATCAATCTATTTTCTTTCGAGTTCCTATATATTATCATGTCCATAATACCTCTGATAATATCATATACTCTAAAAACAGAAAAAATGATTTTATTATCTATCATGTCCACAATTCATCCACAAATACAAATTATTGAGCATAGAAGAAGTGTCATTTCCATTCCCATTTTACCACAAAAAGTCTATTACATTTTCTTAGACTTTCCTACAAATCATAATGGAAATCTATTACAAATCTTGGATTTTCATTCTATGTACAACTGAGATCTATTTCTTCTTGGATCTTCTCTGGCAATCTCGTTGTTTGTGGCAATTCCTGGGTGTCCAGCAGGAATCAAACTCTGGTCTTATCTCTCAGACGAGAGGAGAACCACAGAGTAGGGCAACACGAAAACGTGTTGCTGCCAATACAACTGGTGGATGGGGGTGACCTTTCAGAGGAGACAAGAATGTATCCAACCTTGGGATACAATTCCTAGTTCTTCCGTAAAAGGAACTCTACTACCCAATTTCTCGGTAGTAGAGTTGACTCCACCATCCAACTCTCGTGTATAAAGGCTCTTCCTACCATCTAAGGAAGACCCTTCTATCTCACGAAGAGTTCTGAGTTGTCTGATTTACGCGTCAAAAGCGTATGAGCTCCCTGATGTGGATGTCAGAAGAACATTGTCCACAGCATCCACATCACCAATGCCAGTTCTGAAGAAGGTTTTCAGCCAAAATTCTGCAAGAAACAGTAAAGAAAAATCAGTCAACAAAAACTGGCCAAGCAAAGACAGATGCATTCTGTTCATTTCAGGAAGATGAATTTGTCCTTAGCAAACAAAAAATTCGATGCATGTATATTGAACTTACCGCTGAGTTTGCTGCTAAGGATTGACAGATCCATGTCTGGTAGCGTGCACAGAGATTTGACATCAGACAACATGGCTTTCCTATTTTCTTCTCATAAAAAATTCATTCTCAGAAGAGAGGAAGAAGAATGGGAAGATAAGTTTGCGTGGAGTTCATCCATCTATTTAAAGGGTCAAGTGTAGGTCTATTCTTGGAAAAGATCCGCATAAATAGCGCTCGTAAATTGTGGAATGAGTGTCACGTGTACTTCGAGAGACCGTGCAACATTGGAAACAGTCAAAGAGTGCTAATTAATATTCTTCATTAAAAGGCACGCAGATCAAACACAAAAGTTGTACTTCATTCTTTAAACAGGCACTGATGGCCTTACAAAAAGACAAAAAAGTGCAACAAAAGCGTAGAAAGTTACGCCCTATTTTCCAGAGCGGCTAAGTTTGATGCCTAACTCCTCTACGCTCTTAACTCCCAGGCGATGCAATAGAGTCTCGAGCATTTCACGCTTCTCCATAAGGCTCCGCCCATCAGAAGAAGACGAGCCATCCAATCCAAAGTAGTTCAAGAGATTCTTGGCTAGCTGCGTGGAGTCGTCCTTGAGCTCGATGACGACAGGTTCGGGTTCTTTGCCCCCAAAAGTGGGGTCACCATGGGAACAAAAGCCCAACTTGTGTGCTTCCTCTTCGGCTGCTTCCTTTGGGGTCATATTTTCGAGAGATGAATGTCAAAGCTGAGAATCTCTTCCTGTTTATATAACAGATCTCGTCGACAGTTCATATTCCACTATAAATTGGACGCAATCAGTCTCGAAGAACGAAGAGTCATTATGACATTTAATAAGTTCATTTGGATGTTTTCAAAGAACTTCGAAGTCTTTTCGACTTCCGAAAAATTTTGGAGCCATCTCAGCGTGACTTTAACTCATTTCATCATCTTTATTTTCAAAGTATTTCGAAAATATTTTATCATTTTTCGAAAACTTTGAAGGGGGTTTTGTAGGCCTCAAAAATAAAGTCACGCTGAGTTGATCAGAACAAGTCACGCAGAGTGATCCGAGAAGCAGCACAAAAGATATGCTAAGTTCTGCCTGTCCATCTCCTTTAGAAATCATGCAGAGACAGCTCAGCCATACGTCAGAATCATAATAACTGACAACACAGCAGTCGAGAAACGTCTCCTCGTATGCCACGTATGCACAGAACTCGAGAGATCATCGCCGTCTTTTGCGTGATTTTTGAAATCTTCCTTAGCAAGACTCACTCTTCACCAAGATGGCGTGACTTTGGGTCTTATCTTCATTTAATGCGGCTGACAATATAATCAATGTCAGAGATTTTGTGTCAGACGAAGCGTGCCAAATCAAGACAGCTGGCGGTTTGCGTGGATTCTGAACCTTCTCCTTCCTCAAGTTTGCATGAATTTTTGAGTTATTCTTCTCAAAGCCTGCATGAATTCTGAAGTATTCTTCTTCAAAGCTTGCGTGGATTTCGCCTTCAATGAGTCTGCGTCAACGAAACTGCGTGGATTTTTGCCTTCAGCAAGACAGCGTGGATTTCATTTCAACTGGAGTACGTGGCAGCCATACCACCGATCTCTCTCTCGCATGCCCAGTAACTTGCACACGACCCATGCACTAATGCCATGTGTCCAACAGCTACGGGCCACGTCCAGTAACTACTCACTAACCCTGCGTGTATTTAGAGTCTGCGTGACTTTTCAAATGCACCAGTGGTGAGGTAGTTATCTTTTCAGTTACTGTTTTGACTCTATAAATAGAGTTCTTTTTTTTCATTTATTGTACAGATACATTGATATCTACTGTCAAAATTTTGAGAGCTTTTCTTCTTCGCATAGTCCAAGGGATAAAGCGATCGTCTTCTAGATCGGATTCCTACAGTTGTAATTTTCCCAGAAACACAACAAATAAAGAGAATTTCTTTATGGAAAACACTATCATGTATGTCGGACAACATAATAAAAATACGATTATGAAATACATATATATATATATATATATATATATATATATATAAACGAAGGATCGACATCAGAAGGATCGACATCGGGCGAACGAACAGGATCCTCAGAAGGACCAGCACCCGGTGTACTGACAGGATCCTCAGAAGGACCGGCACCAGAACCACCTCGTGCTAGAATTTGGCTGATAGGTACGTCGTCCTCGTCATCGGAAGAAGACGGAGGACTAGAGTAGCTCGTTGTTTCGAATGAGTATCCGGGTGTGCTTGTTCCCGTTGTCGCTGCGGTTCTGAAATTCGGATTGGTCTCTCAACAGGACGAGGCCGCTCAGTACGTTCCCTGCGCAAGGATACGGTGGGGGCCGCTTTCTTTTGGGAGCGGCCAGAGGACTGCAGGACAACATAGGATTAATATTATAGGGTTAGAGTCATTAAATAATTGATGTAAATTAAAATAGACAAGCAAGCCTTAAGGACTGCCATGATCCTGGAAGTCCATCATTCTTTCAGGACTGCCAGAGAGATGGCAGTCCTGTTTTATAACAGGACTGCGAGCCTTCCTGCAATCCTATTTTATAATAGGACTGCCTGGAACATGGCAGTCCATTTTGGCAGCAGGACTGCTCGTTCTTCGGCAGTCCTCAGATATGACGACCACGAGCAGGCTATTTCGTGTTCTAGGGTTAGGTTTAAACGAAAAAATGGAGCATTGTCGAATTTGAAATGTACTTTGAATTATTATAACCTAATTTATCATAACATTTAAGAGATTTAAAAAAAATTCTTTGAATTGTAAAATAAAATATACAAAAAATAGGGAAAACATACCTAGCTTGTGAGGAGGGTTTCTTCCTTCGTGCCATTGATGAGCTTTGAAGAGTACGGTTTTGGAGAGAGGGTTTTGGAGAGTAGGGTTTTGGAGAGAGGGTTTTGAAGAGTAGGGTTTTGGAGAGAGGGTTTTGAAGAGAGAGAATTTTTTATGAAAATGAAATGAAAGAGAGGGTTTGGGGGGTGGGATAGCCCCAAGTAATTTTCGGGACGTCTCCAGTAAAAGTTCCTAAACCTGGGTTGTCCCCTAGTAAGTGATAGCCCCTAGTAGTTTGTGTGGTGCCCTTACAAAAAGCATTTTAAAAAGGGTGTTGCACTGCTAAAATATCATTCAACACTACTTTTAATTTTTAACATTCAAATTTTAAATCTATTTTTATATTAAATATGACATTAATTTGTGCATACATGAAGGAAGGAGTGTAGGATAACATTTTAGGAGTGCCAATAATGTTAATACATGGACAAATTTGAAATTTGAATGTTAAAAAAAATTAAAAATGAGTGTCGAATTACATTTTAGGAGTGCCAATAATGTTAATACATGGACAAATTTAAAATTTGAATGTTAAAAAATTAAAAAGGAGTGTCGAATGACATTTTAGGAGTGCTAATAGCAACATCCTTTAAAAATTATGATCATTTTTTAATACCTAAATTACTTTTCAAAAAATATTAGAAATTATTACAATTTTATTTTCTCTTCCTCTCGTACTCCTTGCTTTTTATCTTCCCCATTATAGAAGTTTGGAAACTTAAAAATCGTAATAATCGGGTTGGCAAGCTTTCAAACACCTATAATGGAGTTCGAAATCATCAATAATGATGTTCGAAAAAGAATTAGGTTGCAGGAGGAAATTGTGTGAAAGGAAGAAGAATCTTGGTGTTTGAAATGGTGTGTTGTCCCCTAACAAATTATGTGTTACCCCTAACACTTTCTCAACTTAAGTGTGTTACATGTGATAGCTCCTATCACTTTGTGTGTTACCCTTAGTAATTTTCAACTGTTATTGGCACCTTAGTTTCATCTTTTTTTTTTTGAAGGGTGAATACTTTATTCATTCAAATGTCTTAACCAACATCAACATCCACCAATACAAGTTCATCATCACTTAGGGCCTGGTTTAAGAACCCAGGGATACAAGGAAAGGTTTCATTACTACTTTCTTGAACCACATATTTGGCGAGTATGTGAGCAACCTTGTTGCTAGATCTCTTCACATAAAGCAGGTTAGGGATCTTAGTGGTTGAGTCATTCCTGAGAATTGAGATAATTTCGTCATAGCACCGCCATGGAACAAGCTTCCTCTCCCCTCTATAGATATCCATTGCAACTTGGGAGTCTCCCTCTATACAGATATTGCTCCAGCCGAGTTCTCTTGCAAGCATGAGCCCAACGTGGATAGCATGAACTTCTGCCAGTAACCCAGAATATGCGTTCCATATGTAGCACCCCGCTTTCGATAGGCGACGGACTTCATAATATGCTTGTGCCAAGTTAGATCGGTTGGAAACTTAGATGGCCAAATGACTCGATCGTTGAGCTTGGTAAACGATAACACCTTGCGGCATCGATCAAATCGATTTAGACGGATGTTACGAGAATCGATCCAACTAATGGAACGACTTCTGTTGGAATAAGTCCTAGATGAAGCAGGCTGCGTCTCGACGAGTGAGCTCTATATAAGAGTCCCTTCGATGGGACCAGACCGCTGTATGGTTTTCTTGGAGCTTTTGCCGCTTGGTTTTGATGAAGTACTTTCGCGTCGTTTTTTGAATGCAATTTACGAATTTCGAAACGAAGGAATAAAGAAGGAATCCTAACTAAGTGTTGGTGCCATTACAGGAGCTCGCGTAACTAAAGCTTGGACATTGCAAAGCGCTTCGACGGTTGGCACGATCAAAGAACTTGGTGGGTAATTCGGCCCCTTCTTTTCTACTTTGTCCCGCAAACAAAATTCCTTTGCCTCGAATTCATTCAAATCGATGATGCCAAGTTAAATGCATGCCAATCCACTAAGGTCAAGAACTTGGGGAAAACGTATTAATTTAGAGTAATCTACTCTAAAAATACAAGTTTCTCATATAAACGAGAAAGTTTAAGGTTCTAGTAAGAAGATAGACTATTTCACGTGCTGTAAAATAATATGAAACGTCGATCGTAGGTTATGATGCCTCGGACAATTTGGTGCCTACGGGATGCTAAATCGGGAGTACGGCTTTGGAAAAAATGAATCGTTGCATGAGTTGGGAAAAATGATAATGCCGTTTAATACTGTCCGCGCTATACAAAACTGTTTGCATATATTAAACTGTTCACGCATTGGCATGGTCATGGACAACTTGTGCACAAGTTTGATTTTCCTCGAATCGGTATCCGAGGCATCAGAATCGAATCGACCTAGAGGGAATGAATAATCGTGCTTCGGCACTGATGCATTGTGGGACCGTCAGTCAGGCTTGTAACCTAGACTGAATGGGCCGAAATGCCATTGAGATAGTCCCAAGTGGTGTGTAACACCAGTGACCACACATATAGGATAGTAGCATGCTCACCTATTGTCTTATGCAGGTAGTAAGTATTATCTCTGTTTTTATGCAGGGACGAGCACGGCCGTGGTAAGAATTGTGATAAATTGCTATATTTTACTGTATGCTTTATTACTTCAAAGATGGCTATCGATATGAACTGAATTCATTTAGTTCTAAATAGAAAGAAAACTCTAAAGCATGCCTACCTTAACAATCAGAGTCGGTTTAGACGAGTGGGTTCATCTCATCCACTTAGCAAGTATGCTAATCCCCTCCCCCAATTCTCCAGGTGCGGCGGGAGCTCTAAACTGAAGCTGAAGTGCGAAGAGGCATTTTGAAGCTCTTTCTATTCTGAAGTATTTTGAAGCCAATTCAATCAAAGGCTTATGTATAAAGGGGCGAATGTATGGAACGACAAGTGTTAGTTTATACAGCTTGTCGAGTATGTTTCTTTTGTTTTCAATCAATGTAGCTGCAACGACATCCAATGTAATTACGACTTGCACTTGTAACTTCCCTTCCCAAAAATTGTAAAATGTTTTTATTATTAATTCATTTTATTTAAATGGTGATTTTTAGACTGTGCATAAAGGGTATATACACCATTATTAGTTTATTGATTTTTGTTATTATTATTATTATTATTATTATTATTATTATTATTATTATTATTGAGGTTATTTGTATTTCAGGAGGATTGTCATATAAACATATGTGTGAGTGTATAAATTGTGTGTATATATATATATATATATATATATATATATATATATATATATATATATATATATATATATAAAATATATATATATATATTTATATATATATATATATATATATATATATATATATATATATATATATATATATTATATGCGTGTACGTATAGATAAATATATATATGTAAATGTTGGTAAATGTATATATTTATGTATTTATGTAAATAAGCATTTATATATAAATATAAGTATATGTGTATATAAATATAGATATGCATGTGTATACAAGAATAGACATATTATATAGGTGTGTATGTATAGACTAATATATATGTATATATATGTATATTTATACACATGTAATCATATATACGTAAATGTATACATATTGATAGAAGAAAAAATAATAGCAAAACTCCAACTGGGCCCAGCCCATAGGCCGAGCCCGACTTCCCCTAAGTTACTAGCATTTGCTAGTAACAGAACAAACCACAACTCTCTTCCCAGTTGCAAACACCCGCACCTATAGCTCTCGGCCCAGCCCGAGAGTAACCCCCTGTTGCGCGCAGCCGAGAACTAGAAAACCCCATATATAAGAGAGATCGAGAAGGATTTTTCCTAAAACCCTAAATCAAACCTGCATGCCACCACCCACCTGGGCGCACCCCGCGCGCACGCGTGCCTCTGGCAGCCACCGCCGGCCGGCCACAGGCCGGTCAAACCGTGCGAAGCAGAACTGGAAACAGTGACAGCAGCGGTGGCAGTGATCGGAGAATTTTAGGTCATATTTTCTCCCACATCGCTCGACGATTTCCCGAACCGATTTCTCTGGTACAATCCTAACCTATCCAACTTCGATCTCCTTATATTAGTTTGAATTTAGAAGCCCTGGTTTGCTAGATAAATCGAGACAAACTTCATCAAAAACTGCTTATAAATAATTAGAAAACTGTCCCAATCGCGTGTTTTGGAAGCCGAATTTCGATATATGCTTTAATAGTTTTCAGAAACTAATTAAACACAATTAAAGTTAACATAACCAAGATCAAAACGTAACTTGTAGTTCTGTTTTTCGATACATGTGCATGAATTAAATCATGGATGAAGTTCAACAAAAACCTGTTTTTAAAACTGTAGAAAACTAGAAAAGCCTTCGATACGACGTGCGTCCCGCCAAACCGGGCGACGTGGTCGCGAACCGAAAGCATCGAAAGGTGCGAAACGGCTTGGAGGTCGTGTGGGCTTTGACGGAATTCAAATTGGTCGCGTGTGCGCGACGAATTTGATGCGTATCCGTCGAAATTTACCGTATCGGCCTCTGTGCAAGTTTTCCAATTACTTCGTGCACGCTCATCAAATCGAGACGAAACTTGCGCCAACAGGACCATATCATTTTTCTGGTCCTGTATGCCAAGTTTGGTCCGATTTTGAGACAGTTGATTGGATCGCCGTTTTGCGGGCTCCACGGTCCGACTCAACGGGCGATTTTGTGCACGGCCTGCGAAAATCCAACTCTGGACAAACGGTTGGGTTCGTATCGAAGAAACGGACCTGTAGATATATAGTTTGATGACTTTAGAGATCGTTGACTCTGGCATGCTTTTCGGTGCAAAGCGGGTCCAATGGCGGACACCGTTTTGACCCAAAATTATTGTTTTGCCCCTGTGTCCAGAATTGGACTTAAGGACAGACAATTCTAGCTAATTTGACTATTCTAAGAACGTAATTGGTAATGTTTATTTCAGCATCTGAAGACTTTTTGCATGTGTTGACTTTAGTGATTCATCTGATGTGGTTGTACTATCGGTTTCTCCAGCTAAGGACCTCAGGCAAGTGCACTTTCTGATTGCTTTCGATTCATAGTTGTCTTCTCATTTCATGTTTATACATATATCTTGCTGCTTGTTGACACGCTCATCACACGGAGTAGTCGGGAGGGGAAATATCTTAGTAGACATGTGGACTACCCAGAAATATCCCCAAAATGTCGATTCTTGCCTGATAGCAGCTGCACACGACACGTACAGTGTACCGGATTTACCCCCTAGCCGTTTACATATCGAAACGGATATTTCACACCATATAGGTAGTTGTCTTTTATTTATTTTTCCTTGTCTTCTTCACCGCCTGCCATGTCATCAGTTACTTTCTAGCTTTCATATTCCATATGTTATTTTCATGACTTGTTAATTCTATTATTTTTCGCATTACCGTCGGTTTGTGTACTTGTTCAATTCCTGACTGGAAACTAATATTTTTCAGGTTAGCTGTGGCTCCTCAGCATTGGAAGATTCGGGTGTACTTGTAGACAGAAACCTAGTGATAGATAGTGGTTGTATCATTTTCAGAACTTTGTATTTTCTTTAAATATAAATGTTGTTAATGTTGTAATAAATCGTAGAAATGTGAATGAGCAATAAATATTATTCTTTTGTGATTTTGAGCATCTTGGCCGTGACATCGTTCTACCGCCGACTCTGCGGCGTAGGCTGGTTTAGACACGTTTCGTATCCGAAAAAGCGGGTGCGGGTCGTGACAAGTTTTTGTGGTGGCTCATGCAGGTCAGTCTTCGCAAATTGTGCAAATTCGTGGTAGTACCATATGAGTCGTACTACTGCGAGCCTGCGACTAGTAAATGCTCATTCACAACTAGGAGTAAATCAATTTTAAGAGAATGGTTACGACTAGGAGTCCCTAATTTAAATTGACATTTGGGTATTTAAGGATGCTACATAGATCTTACTAGATGGCTTTCATGGAAGGATACACTATTGTATTTTGATTTGACGGTATTTCTCATGAGGGTAGATTCGTAACATCTTCCCGAAAGTTTGAAAAATAACCTCTTATTTATTTATTTGAATTAAAATATGATTTTAGAATTTTATAAATATTTATTATAGAAGGCCTTAGTCACGGTTAAGTTTTGGAGTACAAGATAACCAAGAATTTTGGCACTGAGAGTGTGGACGAGAGCTTTGACTAATACGTTAGCCATGGTAGAGAAGGCTGAGTCATAGGTGTATACTAACTAGGAAAACCAGGCCAAGCTGTGACTTGACCCAAAATATTTGTCTTGACTCAATTGTCTATAGATCAAAATATGCGCACTGGCGAGGCACAACCCATAGAATTGAAATTATTTCGAAGAATAGTAGGTTATGGATCATTGCTAAAACTATATCCTTGTTGACTTGTTTTGGCCTTGTGTCAATATAAGGTAGAGTACCTGATAGCATATCACAGCTAAATCACGGAACCAAGAGTTTACTGCCGCCCGAGTATACGGGCGAGGCATAATTCTCGGTGAAATGACTTCAGATGTGATTACAAGTTTAGGATATTATAGAGGATAGAAAAGTGCCATGTATGCCCTCTAAGATCCAAAGCCAATACTAGTAGAAGTTCTGTAGCATGTCTCCCTACCTCGCATTATGTGGTCATTGTAATCTATCGACGAGGTAATTGACTAACACTAATAGGTTTACTTAGAATATAGAATTCAGAAGTCCATAACCCATTAGTCGACCAAGGCCTTATAGATAGAAGATAGTAGGATGCCTATATAAGCAATGACACCATGTAAGGTTTTAATTCTCTCAAAACTCGAACTACTTGAATCTCTTTTCAAAAATCTCGTATACTTGTATTTTGAATACCTTGACCAAATGCTGCTATTACAGCCTAGTTTTTGCAAGCTTGCTCTTTTATCGAGCTTGATTCGAGACATATGTTTATTGGGGACGCCCGCTAACATATTATCTAATCAGAATCATTGTATTATGGTCTGATCAACCATGATGCATTTGGTTCGCTCTTCATCTAATTACCCTACGTGGATTGAGATGTAAATGTCTCTAGGATCTCATCCGCGATTGCTTTGACAATTCTTCTTGAATTATGCATTCGCCTTTGAATCACGTAATTATATTCAGCGACATCTCTCTTGAACTCTATATTGTTTTTGGTCTTTCACTAATTTGGAAGGACGAACGCTCGTAATTGATAGATAGATACATAGTATCCCCATGACAATGATAGTTGTATACGCAAGTGTAGCTACCATCGGCCAGTCCTGTGACATGAACCTTGTCATGAGTTACTCGTTCTCCTTTCGACCTTCAAGCTACTATTGGGACCTTCTAGCCATCTGAATTTGAGGAACGATCCTTGGCTTGACAAATATCTACCGTATCTCGTACGTCGTGCCTTATTTTCTGTTAACCAAAGTCGGGGTACAATATCCAGACTTTGGAATCCTCCTAACCACGTCATTCCTAAAACCATGTCCTAGTTTCTAAGGAGGGTAGACTGTAAGCCCTAAAATTTCGGGATATATGAAGATTACCGATTGAACGAAATAATTTCCATAGGCTGATAGTTAGTGCCCCATGGACTCCCACTTTCCATTTAGATCATTTTGTGTCCCCGGCCGTGTCATTAATATTCGGAGCACATGACCAGCTGTTACCTTCCAACAAATTTTATATGCAAGATCTAGATGAGTCCACATTCATCTAGGTATATCATGTCTTACTCAAACCCGTCCCCTTGTACTCTATTTTTGTGCTACGACTTTCAGGTTAAAACGACTAGCTACAACCCTTACCATAGTACCGGTATACTTTCTGACTTCCATTAGAGCCTCAACCTCGACTCAATTCATTCAACCCAATATATGGTAGTGATCTACTCGAAGCCCACTACGCTCAAGCCACTAGTATGCCACCCAATTGAGGTCTCATATTCTACTTAAACACAAAAGTCACCGAAGGCACATTTTGAGCTTTAGGGACCTAGCTGACCAACCTGTCTAGCAACTAGCTCAACCACTTGGGTGAAAACCTATTCTAGGGTACCCTAACCTAGTAGAAGTAGTTTTATCATTGGGATCTTGCCCAGTCCATATAGATTGAAATTCAAGGTTCATCCAACCAACGATTGATGTCTAATTAGGGAACCCATTAAGACCTAGTAACACCCCTTAGAATGTGAATCCATTCGTAACCTTTATTCCATCTACCTGAAAGTCGCGATACGATCTTTTATTGCATTCATATTCTTTGCTCGTGTGTTTAAATAACCACGAAAAAGATCACAATCTTGATTTCTCAAATTCAGTCCTATTTTGGAATGTTGTTTAGAACTTCGAGAATAGAATTTCTGTATTGCATGGATTGCAAGCCCTCTAAGAAACAAGTGTTCTTCGATTTAGCAGGTGACTGGACTAGAGTAGCTCATCTAGCAAATAAGTCAATGGTTCATAAACATTCTTTCTATCTGTATTATTGGATACGCTCTACCGCCCTGAAACTTCATGATTGCTCTCGATTACTCCTCCTTATCTTCCTATTTGAGAGCGACGAATGATCATACCTATTAGAATTTATTGATATTTCTTAGCTACTTGTATAAATTTGTGCTTGTTGATTTTAGGGTTGCGTGATAGATAAAGGAGAATTATAGAGGCCATAAGCAAGTAGATATCTATTGGTAGAAATTTTAGCAAGTAGTTGAATGATTATAAAGCTGTAGGGACATACCTCTGAGGGAGTAGTGTGACCAAATGTGGGTAGAAGTCCTCGAGTATTCGGAGTTATAAATAGCTAGAGAAGGTTATAAAATATTTTGATGAATTAAAATTTAAGGAGATTAAGGTTAAGATAGACTTTCTTTTTGAATTTTAAGAATAGTTACGAATTAGAATTTCGAGGACGAAATTATTTTTAAGGTGGGTAGATTTATAGCTACCCTTTCCGAAAATTGTAAAATATTTTTATTATTAATTCATTTTATTTAAATGGTGATTTTTAGACTGTGCATAAAGGGTATATACACCATTATTAGTTTATTGATTTTCGTTATTATTATTATTATTATTGAGGTTATTTGGACTTCAGGAGGATTGTCATATAAACATATGTGTGAGTGTATAAATTGTGTACTTATATATATATATATATAAATATATTATATATGCGTGTACGTATAGATAAATATATATGTAAATGTTGGTAAATGTATATATTTATGTATTTATGTAAATAAGCATTTATATATAAATATAAGTATATATGTGTATATAAATATAGATATGCATGTGTATACAAGAATAGACATATTATATAGGTGTGTATGTATAGACTAATATATATGTATATATATATATATATTTATATTTATACACATGTAATCATATATACGTAAATGTATACATATTGATAGAAGAATAAATAATAGCAAAACTCCAACTGGGCCCAGCCCATAGGCCGAGCCCGACTTCCCCTAAGTTACTAGCATTTGTTAGTAACAGAACAAACCACAGCTCTCTTCCCAGTTGCAAAAACTCGCACCTATAGCTCTCGGCCAAGCCCGAGAGTAACCCCTTGTTGTGCGCAGCCGAGAACTGGAAAACCCCATATATAAGAGAGATTGAGAAGGATTTTTCCTAAAACCCTAAACCAAACCTGTGCGCCACCACCCACCCGGGCGCACCTCGCGCGCGTGCGCCTCTGGCAGCCACCGTCGGCCGGCCACAGGCCGGACAAACCGCGCGAAGCAGAACAAGAAACAGTGATAGCAGCGGTGGCAGTGATCGGAGAATTTCAGGTCGTGTTTTCTCCCGCATCGCTCGACAATTTCCCGAACTAATTTCTCTGGTACAATCCTAACCTATCCAACTTCGATCTCCTTTTATTAGTTTGAATTTAGAAGCCCTAGTTTGCTAGATAAATCGACACAAACTTCATCAAAAACTGCTTATAAATAATTAGAAAACTGTACCAATCGCGTGTTTTGGAAGCCGAATTTCGATCTGTGCTTTAATAGTTTTCAGAAACTAATTGAACACAATTAAAGTTAACATAACCAAGATCAAAATGCAACTTGTAGTTCTGTTTTTCGATGCGTGTGCATGAATTAAATCATGGATAAAGTTTAATAAAAACCTGTTTTCAAAACTGTAGAAAACTAGAAAAACCTTCGATACGACGTGCGTCCCGCCAAACCGAACGACGTGGTCGCGAACCGAAAGCATCAAAAGGTGCGTAACGGCTTCGTGGTCGTGTGGGCTTTGACGGAATTCAAATTGGTCGCGTGTGCGCGACGAATTTGATGCGTATCCGTCGAAATTCATCGTATCGACCTCTGTGCAAGTTTTCCAATTACTTTGTGCACGCTCGTCAGATCAAGACGAAACTTGCGCCAACAGGACCGTATTGTTTTTCTGGTCCTGTATGCCAAGTTTGGTCCAATTTTGAGACAGTTGATTGGATCGCCATTTTGCGGGCCCCACGGTCCGACTCAACGGGCGATTTTATGCACGACCCGCCGGAATCCAACTCTGGACATACGGTTGGGTTCGTATCGAAAAATTGGACCTGTAGACATATAGTTTGATGACTTTAGAGATCGTTGACTCTGGCACGCTTTTCGGTGCAAAGAGGGTCCAACGGCGGACACCGTTTTGACCCAAAATTACCGTTTTGCCCCTGTGTCTAGAATTGGACTTAAGGACAGGTAATCCTAGCTAATTTGACTATTCTAAGAATGTTGGTAATGTTTATTTCAGCATCTGGAGAGTTTTTGCATGTGTTGACTTTAGTGATTCATCTGATGTGGTTCTACTATCGGTTTCTCTAGCTAAGGACCTCAGGCAAGTGCACTTTCTGATTGCTTTCGATTCATAAGTTCAGATAAGTGAAGTTAACGATGTTAACGATGTTAACGATGTTGAGACACCCAAACCTATCTACATACCATATATGCATTGCCGGCACATAAGTTCAGATAAGTGAAGTAAGTTCAGACTTGAATTCACTTGTTCACTGCACCATTGAATGCTTGAATTCAAGTCTGAACGTATTCAGAGTGGAATGCTTTACATGTTATGCACTATGTTATGCACTCATGTATAGATGCTGAATATTTATTTTCTGTTGTAGGCCAAATTTGACTTGGATCCAAATAGCCAAGCCTTTGTGTTAGCATCCATGGCTCGGAGTTGGAGGGCATTCAAAGGTCAACTCACCAAGCATTGGATTTATCCGAATGAGGGCAATCGTGAGCTTCTCAAGCACCCTCCACCAAAGTACTCGGGGATCTTGAAACAATCTGTGTGGGAGGAATTCGTCAAAAGCAGGCTGTCTGCAAGTTTTAAGGTTAACTTGTCAAAATTATTTTTTTATGCATAACAAGGATGACTAGGTCCCTATTATATATATATATCTTATTTCTTCTCTACCTTCATGTGTTGTAATCATAAGAAAATGAGCAAGGAGCAAAGTGCACGGAGAGCCAAGGCCAAGTTTCCTCATCGTTTAAGCAGGAAGGGATATGCCGGTCTTAAAGAGGAGCTGGTAATGCATATGTGTATATCAGTTAACATGATTTACATGTGGAGCAATGTCTCTGATAACATGGTTTTTTTCTTTCAAAACAGCGACGACAGTTGGGAGAAAAATATGTAGATGACAGAAGTTTTTTTTGGACAAAGGCACGAGTTACTAAGGCCGGTACATTTACTGACGATGGGACCAAGGACGTAGCTATGAAAGTGGTGAGTATATATCGTCCAGTCTATTAAGAGGAATCCTGCTTATCAACATGCTTATATTTCTAAAACCTTGTACTTGTTATAGGAGGAATACACCAAACAAAAGGAAGATGGGAGTTTGGTGACCGATGGAGCTACGGACATTCTAACCTTGGCGTTGGGCACTCCCGAGCATTCGGGACGTATTCGGGGTTTGGGATTAGGTCCGACACCAACGACCTATTTCAAGCTTCCAAAACGGGGAATGAAAAAACAAAATGAACTGCTCAAGTCCCAATTGGAAGAGGAGCGTCGACGGAGACAAGAATTGGAGACCATGCTCAAAGAATTTCAGGCCCAAGCAGCTTCACAAACCTCTGAGAAGGTTGCTTCCAATACCAAAGGAAGTGGTAATAGGAAATATATAATGTCTCCTAAGAAACGCGAGTCTCCTGGAAACAAGAGTCCATCATATGGTTCTAAGGTAATGATTATTACAGTTAGTTAATACAAAGTTAATGTCTCCTAAGAAGGTTGTCTAATATGTTTATTCTAACATGCTTTTCTATCTTCTTTGAAAAGATGAAACAGAATACAAAGTTAAGCGAGCAAAAATTCATAACATATCCTACATCAGACATTGGCATGGTAATTACATATATTCAATACATAATCTTTATTCAACAACTTAATTATAACATGTAGTAATTATATCGAGAAATAACTGTTTCTTATTTTGTTTAGGGAACCAAATGCAAGCTAGCAGTGGGCACAAAAGAAAATATTGTGGCCGAGGGAATTGTCTTTGAAGGATGTGGACCAAATGAGAAAATTCATAATGTTGAATTAGGGGAACATAATGTCAGGGTTTCAATTATGAAAGCCCTTCAACCTACTGTGAGCCTTCCCGTGCCAGTTGATGGAGAAATGGAAGTTGTTCAAGATGCAATTGGGTCTTTAGTAGCTTGGCCCAAAGAGTTTATTGTTGGTGGTCTTCAGGTAATATTATTTAATGCTAGTGTCAATATCTTTTATGAAATTGTTGAAAAAAATTCCAATTTAATCTGACAGTGTTCAACCTTTGAAGGTTGCTGGCTGTGGTAGGGAGTTAATTGACACTTTTGGAGAGATGGTAGAAAGCATTAAGGATACCGACCCTCATCTTAAAATACCATTGGAAGGAATGTTCGGAACCTTTACTCCAAATTGTTATCTTTCTAAAATCGTTCTGCAGGAGTTATGTAGGATGGCATGGCTAGATGTGAATCCTGTTGTTGCCTATATGAGGTAAGAAATATGAAATTTATATTTTGAAATTTATATTTTGCGATTGACACCATATTCAACTATTCTTTTGGCTTTAGGTTTTTGCTTGATAAATTTCCAAACTCTCGGGAGCTTTTGGTAATGTTCAACCCTTCTGCTATGAGTAATGCATCCGGGCCTGCAATAAGCAATCTGGTTAGAGAAAGGCTCCAAGAGGCTAAGAAAACCCAAATTTGCTTCATTTCCTTCATTTACAAGGAGTAAGGAGTTTTAATCAAGTAGCAAGATTTTTCTTTCCTATTCAATAACCAAATTGCTTTATTCCATTCATGTTCCCTTTAATGTAGGAAGCATTGGATTCTAATTGTTGTTGAGCTCTCTACCTTTAATGTTTACTGGTTGGACTCGCTGTGTTTTAAACCGAGAGAAGACATTAAGTTGTTTTTCAATACGTGAGTGAAATTATTATTATTATTGTTAATATTTTAATAAATATGTATATTCTGATGTTAGTATATATAATTATTTTCTACTAGTGGCCTCAACACAGCATATATTGGTGGTAAAAGATCAAGTAGAAGTCCTACTTGGAAATTACCCAAGGTAATCAAACTAATATATAACTTATTATAAACATGGACATTATATTCTCTTACAAATAATATCTTCATGTAGGTCCCGAAACAACCTGGAGGTTATGAATGCGGATATTTTGTTATGAAATATATGCGGGATCTCATGGAAGACCCATCTCCTACTATTGAGTCAAAGGTAAGTTGTTCATTAATTAAATTCTTAATTACTTTTCTGAAATTATACAAACTAATGTAACTATTTTTTGACTTTTTAGCTAAAAACATTGGCTGGAAAATCAACATACACGCAGGAAGAAATAGATGATGTCCGATGCGAATTCATCGAATTCGTTGCCAATCATATGGATGATACATGAGGGTCAAGGTACTCATTTCACTCATTTCCATTACTGATACGAGACACCCTACTGTCACATGGACACAATACACTCAAGACACTCACTAAACTATGACTGATAGTCCTACCCTCTGTTCTGTTTGTCGAACATCAATTTGTGGTTATGGAGTTTGTGGATTTGTTGTGGATTTTGAAACATCATTTGGGAATTTCTTATATAAAGGAACTGGAAATGTTTCATGTGCTGTTTATGCATCTCTTGTATGATCAAGTGGTTCAAGTTGGTTTGGATATTATTGGCTGTCGAATTTGTTTCTCTGATGCAGTGAGTTGATACTTCAAATATCGGTTGATACTTCAAGTATCAGTTTGATGTTCAGATATGGGTTTTATATTTCATACATGAGAGTAATTCTCAGCTTTTATTATGTTAAATTGGTTCTCCATTTTGGAAGTTTTGAAATTGGATTTCAAGTTGAACTCAGGTTTTAAACCGAGCATAAGTTCAGTTTTATATTGTGAACCTTGAACAATTGGTTTTACTTGTATCTCAGGATTATTGGTTTTGTTTTAAGTTCACCTATATTGATTTGGGTTTGGTTTCACTTGTACATTCTCATATTGATTTGGTTTGGGTTTTTGATGTATGGTTGCATATGAATAATTCTGTCTGGTATACCTGAGACTTGTTCTCAGGATATCCATGTTCTCAGGTTTTAAACTGAGCATAAGTTCAGTTTTATATTGTGAACCTTGAACAATTGGTTTTACTTGTATCTCAGGATTATTGGTTTTGTATTAAGTTCACCTATATTGATTTGGGTTTGGTTTCACTTGTACATTCTCATATTGATTTGGTTTGGGTTTTTGATGTATGGTTGCATATGAATAATTCTCTGTCTGGTATACCTGAGACTTGTTCTCAGGATATCCATGTTAACATTTTGGTTGTTTCACCTTCAGTTTTATCTGTGAGCTTGGATTCCTTGATTCTCAGTTCAGTTGGAAATGTAGCCTACCTGAAATTTCTTATATAAAACATTTTTGAACTGGAAATGTAGCCTACTGCTTTGGCCTGTGGCCTGCTGCCACTTGCCTCTACAGCAGGTCAAGCTGGAAAAGGGGGGGGGGGGGAATGAGTGCCCTGCTGCTAATGTAGCCTACTGCCACTTGCCCTACCTGTAGGCAATAGCCTCAGGCCTTATAAGCCAACATCTTTTTGATAGTACTTACATTATATATACACAAGATGAATCTGACAGAAACTCCACACAACAGTTTTCCACAACATATGTTAAATTGTGATCTTATATATGTGTGTTTTTAATCATGACTTATATCATTATATCACATTTATTAATCCTTGTTTTATCTTTTGCAGGGTACATGTGCTGTGGACACAGGTCTTTATGTGAAGTTGTATGTTATGGTGTGGGATGTGTGGATAGTTTTGATGTAAAGTGTACTAGCTATAATGGATACTGATCTATAGATTTTTGTGAAGATGTATATATATATGGCCTGAGAAATATGGAATGATAGCTAAAGTGTACTCTATTTTAAGACAATGGAATGTACTCTATTTTGAGACAATGGAATGTGGTTCTATTTTGAGACAATGAAATGCAGATTAATGTTACATTTCAATATTTTGTTGTGAATATGGTTCAAATTAAGTGGTTTTCGAATTGAAATGAGCAGGATTTGGAATTGAAATGAGCAGGGTTTGGAATGTATAACATGCAGTATAGAGCGTTATAAATGTTTGTACATGACCAATCATAACGCTTTCAAAATGTCCTGACCCCAACCATACTAAATTATTCATAACGTTTTTACATAACTATCTATAACGGTTTGAAAATAGAACGTAGTAGAAATTCATACTATTAATGACGTTTTCGGTCAATTTATCTATAACGCTTTGAAAAACATTCATAACACCCGATTTCATAACGCTTGGATGAAGAAAAAAACTGTCATGGTATGTCATTAATGACGGTTTTTAGCCGTCATTAAATGGTATTTCTGTTGTAGTGTATGATTTGTGAAGTTTCAACTTGGTGTTTCAATATAAAAATCAATGTAACGTTTTTTTTTGCCTTGTGTAATTCCAGACTCGTACGGCATCACGCCTTAGCGAGGACGATCGATTCGACAAAATAACACCGGGGATGAACCGTTTATCGACTCAGGGCGTGACAAATTGGTATCAGAGCTCAGTTATGTTTCCTCAAATTTTCGAAAGATGTTTCATTGTTGGAATGTTCGTTGCGAACGCTCGATTAAATGCTTGTCGACATGCTGCGTGAAATAAAAGTTCCATACAGGTAAGCCCGTAGATATTTTTGAAAAATACTAACGGATTTACTCTGTTTTGTAGGAATGGCTAAGAAAAATAAGAACAATCCCGGCACAACAACCCAAACTGTGGACAGTACGTCGAGTTCAAAGAGTACTGGCCCTAGCGAAATGACGATGGAGAAAATGCTACAGTTGATGGAGCTGCAGCAGCAACAGCTTCAGATGCAAATCAAAGCCCAATTTGATGCGCATCAGAAGCAAATGGACGACAGATCGTAAGCAAGATGCTGGGCAATACCAAAGCAATGGTCGTGGTACCCGAGGAGAGGAAAGATGAAGACAAGGAAGAAGCTCAACCGCAAATGATAAATTCTTCTTCCTTGTTCAAAGCAAAAGAGTTCTGCAAGATGAATCCACCTAAATTCAATGGCCGAGCAGAGCCTGATGTGATAGTGGGGTGGCTCGCAGAGATTGAGGACTTATTTAATCTGCTTAGCATTGGAGGGTCCCAGAGGGTAACATGTGCAGCGTTACAGCTACAACTGAGGGCTTACGACTGGTGGGCAGCGAAGAAGTATGAAATCTACGAAGCCGATACGGATACCACGATTTCTTGGAAAATGTTCAAGGAAGCATTTCTTGAGTAGTACGTTCCTCGTGCTGTCCTTCGTAAAAAAGAAGACGAGTTCATGATGTTGCGACAAGGAAATATGTCAGTCGACGATTATGACTCGAGCTTCTCGAAACTGGCAAAGTTTGTCGGCGCCTTTCTGCCCAACAAGGAAGCATGGTGTAAACGCTTCCAACAAGGCCTAAATGACGAACTGCGAAGGGACGTCATGAATCAAAGGTGTCGAACCTACCAAGAATCCTACGATGCCGCTCTCGATAATGAGCATGTCTTTGGCCGTATGTCGCATAGAGCCGTGCCTGTCGTCCGTAACCACTTCAACAAGCGTCCTAACGACACCGGGGGATCAGGAATATCAAAACGTCCGAACACATTTGATAACTGGGGCCATGTCGGACAACACTGCAGCAAATGCGGTAGGCGTGGGCACCGAACCACCGATTGCATCACGAGATCTTGCTACAATTGTGGCGAGGTAGGCCGTATAGTTACATTTTGTCCGAAAAATGTTCCAAATCAACACAACCCACCAAGGAACGTTCCGAATCAACATAAAGCACATATACTGCAAGGCGCAAATGCGGTGCCCGTCAACCCAAAGAATCAACGCCATGGAGCTCAAGGCCGAGTTTATGCATTAACTCGGGACGAGGCGTTCTCATCCGATACTGTTGTAATAGGTACTCTACAAAATATACCTGCTCAAGTACTATTCGATTCGGGTGCGACGCATAGTTTCATATCTGCTGATTATGCGAAATAAAATAAAATAACCATGCAATCACTAGATATGAACATTAGCGTTAGCACTCCATCGGGTGTCGATATGCCTGCAAACTTTATTTGTAGGGATGGCCATATTTACATCGGAGGAAGAAATCTATCCTTGGATGCCGTCGTACTAGATATCAAAGAGTACGACATAATCCTTGGCATGGATTGGTTGGGCGCTTGTCATGCAACGATCGAGTGCGCGGAGAAGAGAGTGGTGTTTCATCTTCCTGGTGAGACAGAGTTCTCATATTAGTGCGGTACAGTCTCGAAGACGATAATGATGGTATCGGCAATCTCGGCGAGGCGTATGTTGTGTTCCGGTTGTGCGGGATACTTGGCATCAGTTCGAGACACGCGAAAGGATAATACAAACACAATGCAGACTGATGTTGTGGCAGATTTCCTTGACGTTTTCCCTGATGAGATGTCCAGGATGCCGCCAAATCGAAAAATAGAATTCAGCATCGACACCTTTCCGAATACACGGCCGATATCAAAAGTGCCTTACCGAATGGCTCCAGTAGAACTGAAAGAACTGAAGGTACAATTACAAGAGTTGCTAAACCGCGGATTTATTTGCCCTAGCATCTCTCCGTGGGGAGCTACCGTATTGTTTGTGAAGAAGAAGGATGGATCAATACGGCTATGTATCGACTATCGTGAACTCAACAAGGCGACTGTGCGGAACAAGTATCCCTTACCACGAATCGACGACTTGTTTGACCAACTACAAGGCACGTCAATATTTTCAAAAATTGATCTTCGTTCAGGCTATCATCAGTTGAAGATCAAGTCCGACGACGTATCGAAGTCTGCCTTCCGCATTCGATATGGTCATTATGAATTCCTAGTCATGCCGTTCGGTTTGACGAATGCCCCAACCGCTTTCATAGATCTGATGAACTGAGTCTTTCGACCCCAAATCGATAAATTTGTACTCGTGTTCATCGACGATATCCTTATCTACTCAAAGAATCGAGAAGAGCATGCAGAACACTTGAAGACGGTATTGCAGACCCTGCGTAAAAACAAATTATATGCCAAGCAGAGTAAATACGAATTCTGGATGAGTAGTGTAACATTCCTCGGACATGTAATGTCTGCCGAAGATGTCGCAGTGGACCCAAAGAAGATTGAAGCGGTGGTAGATTGGAAACGACCTACCTCGACTAGCGATATTCGGAGTTTCCTGGGCTTAGCGGGCTACTACCGAAGATTCGTGTGGAGCTTTTCAAAACTAGCGTCGCCTCTGACTCGCCTCACCCAGAAGAGAGTAGTATTTGAATAGAGTGATGACTGTGAATCTAGCTTTCAAGAGTTGAAGCAACGACTCGTCTCAGCTCCAATCCTTGCACTTCTAGATGATCTAGAAGGCTTTCAGATATTCAGTAACGCTGGTAACTGGCCTCGGGTGCGTACTCATGCAGAAAGATAAAGCCATCTCCTACGTTTCACGACAGTTGAAGCAGCACGAGAAAAACTATCCGACGCACGACCTAGAATTTGCGGTGATCGTGTTTGCATTGAAACTCTGGCGGCACTACCTCTATGGTGTGGCTTGCAGAATCTACACAGATCATAAAAGCCTGAAATACTTGTTTACGTAACGAGAACTCAACCTACGACAGCGACGTTGGCTCGAACTCATAAAAGACTACGAGCTAACGATCGAATATACGCCGGGCAAGGGAAACATTGTAGCCGATGCGCTTAGCAGAACGTTTATGAGATCACTGGCCATAAATAATGAGATATGGTGAGACCTTGAAGCGATAGATATCGAACTCGGTATTGAGTATCGACATCTGCACCTAGCTCAGTTGAAGTTAGGATCGAGCTTGCTTAGCAAAATAAAGACTACATAGAAGGACGATTCATTCCTAAAGAAGATGCGCGAGTTGATTTCAATAAGAAGGGCGACTGACTTTGCGAAAGACAGACGGGACGATGCGACTAAAAGGAAGGCTCTGTATTCCTGAAACTGCCAAACTCAGAAAAGAAATTCTGACGGAGGCATATTATGCAAAGTACTTGTTACATCCTGGAAGCACCAAGATGTACAAGGACTTGCGCACAAACTTTTGGTGGCACGGCATGAAGAAAAACGTGGCTACTTTCGTGTCGCAGTGTATGGCATGTCAGCAAGTGAAGGCAGAATACCAAAGGCCAGGCGGAGAGTTGCAGAACCTCGCCATTCTCGAGTGGAAGTGGGACAACATCTCGATGGATTTCATCGTGGGATTTCTGAAGACGCCGCGGGGAAATGATGCGATTTGGGTCATTATTGATAGATTGACCAAGTCGGCTCACTTCATCGCAATTAAAGTAGGATGGAGCGTCGATCGGTTAGCGCAAATCTATATCGACGAGATTGTTCGACTGCACGGGATAACGACCTCAATAATTTCGGACAGAGATGGGCGGTTCCTGTTGTGTTTTTGGACTAGCCTGCAAGCGGCGATGGGGACCAAACTAAATTTTAGTTCTACGTACCACCCCAGACGGATGGTTAGACGGAGAGGGTAAATCAAATCTTAGAGGATATGTTGCGTCTGTGTGCGATCGATCTAAAGACTAGTTAGGATACGCATTTGCCGCTTGCGGAGTTTGTATATAACAACAGTTATCAGTCGAGCATTCAGATAGCTCCATATGAAGCGCTCTATAGGAGGAAGTGTCGTTCTCCAATATGCTGGGACAAAGTCGGAGAGCGACAAGTGCTCATATCAGAATTGGTTGAGCAGGCCGTCGAAAAGGTCCGCTTAATCCGAGATAGACTCCGTATCGTACAAAGTCGACAAAAGAGCTACGCAGATCTTCATCGACGATCGCTAGAATTCTTGGTCGGGGACTATGTGTTTATGAAAGTAATGCCCATGCGTGGTGTAATGCGGTTCGACGTTAAAGGCAAGTTGAGTCCGAGATTTGTAGGCCCCTTCGAGATCATCGAGCGAGTTGTAACGGTTGCTTATCGGATCGCACTACCTTCTTCCTTGGCTGATGTGCATGATGTTTTCCATATCATACAACTTCGAAAATACGTGCACGATCCAAGTCACGTGGGTAGCTTCGATCAGTTGGAGCTACGTACTGAATTGTCTTACTCGGAGGAGCCTATTCAAATTTTGGACCGTAAGGAGAAGGTATTACGAAATCAGTTGATGTCCTTGGTCCACGTGCTTTGGCAGAACCATTCAGTTGAAGAGTCGACGTGGGAAATGGAAGCGGAGATGAAGGAGAAATACCCTTCATTGTTTGTCTAGTTTAAGGTCAGACCCTTGTTCTTAAGTTTCGGGACGAAACTTTTTTTTAGTGGTATATTATGTAGCGTCCCGCTTTCGATAGGCGACGGACTTCATAATATGCTTGCATTGAGTCAGATCAGTCGGAAACTTAGATGGCCATCTGACTCGATCGCTGAGCTTGGTAAACGATAACACCTTGCGACATCAATCAAATCAATTTGGACGAATGTTACGAGAATCGATCCAACTAATAGGACAACTTCTGTTGGAATAAGTCCTAGATGCAGCGGGATACGTCTCAGCGAGTGAGCTCTATATAAGAGTCCCTTCGACGAGACCGAACCGCTGTATGGTTTTCTTGGAGCTTTTGCCGCTTGGTTTTGATGAAGTGCTTTTGCGTCGTTTTCTGAATGCAATTTACTAATTTTGAAATGAAGGAATAAAGAAGGAATCCTAACTAAGTGTTGGTGCTATTGCAGGAGCTCGCATAACTAAAGCTTGAACGTTGCGAAGCGCTTCAACGGTCGGCACGATCAAAGAACTTGGTGGGTGATTTGTCCCCTTCTTTTCTCCTCTGTCCCGCAAACAAAATTCCTTTGCCTCAAATTCATTCAAATCGATGATGCCAAGTTAAATGCATGCCAATCCACTAAGGTTAAGAACTCGGGAAAAACGTATCGATTTAGAGTAATTTACTCTGAAAATACAAGTTTCTCACATAAACGAAAAAGTTTAAGGTTCTAGTAAAAAGATATACTATTTTACGTGCTGCAAAATAATATGAAACGTCGATCGTGGGTTATGATGCCTCGGGCAATTTGGTGCCTACGGGATGCTAAATCGGGAGTACGGCTTTGGGGAAAATGAATCGTTGCATGAGTTGGGAAAAATGATAATACCGTTCAATACTATCCGCGCTATACAAAACTGTTTGCATATATTAAACTGTTCACGCATTGGCATGGTCATGGACAGCTTTTGCACAAGTTTGATTTTCCTCGAATCGGTATCCGGGGTATCAGAATCGAATCAACCTAGGGGGAATGAATAATCGTGCTTCGGCACTAATACATTGTGGGACCGTCAGTCAGGCTTATAACCTAGACTGAACGGGCCGAAATGCCGTTGAGATAGTCCCAAGTGGTGTGTAACACCAGTGACCGTGCATATAAGATAGTAGCATGCTCACCTATTGTCTTATGCAGGTAGTAAGTATTATCTCTGTTTTTATGCAGGGACGAGCATGGCCATGGTAAGAACTGTGATAAATCGCTATGTTTTACTGTATACTTTATTACTTCAAAGATGGCTATCGATATGAACTGAATTCATTTAGTTCTAAATAGAAAGAAAACTCTAAAGCATGCGTACCTTAACAATCAGAGTCGATTTAGAGGAGTGGGTTCGTCTCGTCCACTTAGCAAGTGTGCTAATCCCCTCCCCCAATTCCCCAGGTGCAGCGGGAGCTCTAAACTGAAGCTGAAGTGCGGAGAGGCATTTTAAAGCTCTTCCTATCTTGAAGTATTTTGAAGCCAATTCAATCGAAGGGTTATGTATAAAGGGGCGAATGTATGGAACGACAAGTATTATTTCAGGCAGCTTGTTAGGTATGTTTCTTTTGTTTTCAATCAATGTAGCCGCAACGACATCCAATGTAATTATGACTTGTACTTCGTTGCAAGCTATGAATGAAAAGCATATTTCTATCTTCCTATACTGCGTCTCAATTTGATGTGATTTGTGAAGTTTCAACTTGGTGTTTCAATATAAAAATTAACGTAACGTTCTTCTTGCCTTGTACGAGTGCAATTCCAGACTCGTACGGTATCACACCTTAGCGAGGACGATCGATTCGTCAAAATAACACCGGGGATGAACCGTTTGTCGACTCGGGGCATGACACAATATGAAGGCCTTCCACCATATTTTTGCTGCCACAAAGGCCCCCGTCGCATTTCTAGCTACTGCACCTGCGCCAATAGTGGTAAATGAGGTCGCACCATCAATATTGATTTTGATTACGTCCCCCGTCGGTGGTCTCCAGTGAGAAGAGAGTCTAGAATACGGGTTAACAATTGAGTTAAATCTGTCTGCGAAATCTCTACGATAATCATTATGAATTTTGTTAGCCAATATGGCGATGCAGGTTGGCGACGACGCAAGTTTGCGGTAGATACATTCGCCCCTTGCCTTCCACAGGGCCCACAACAAGGCCGCTCCCAACTTGAAGGCATCATGACTGTCCTCCTCCTGAAGCTATACTTCTATTAGACGCTGGATGCCGTATGGTTGTCTACTCGCAGACCAATCGGGCTAATGAACCAAGCTTCCTTCGCAATAATGCAATGTAGAAAGAGACGGTCTAAGCTCTCCTCATGGAGAAGGCAAAATGGGCATTGAGGGTTCATTGAGGGAATTCTTTTATTGATGGTGGACATCAAGGGGAGTGCATTACAGGGAAGGCGCCAGATGAAGGTTTTGATCCTCGATGAGATATCATGCATTTTCCAGATATTCTTCCAAACACACTTGTCATATGGATTGCCCGAACATGATGGCTTCTGACGCCGGATAGTTTCATATAAGGACTTCACGAAAAACTCCCCATTCTTTGAGTTCGTCCACAGGAGTGAGTCCATCCCATCTTCATCTTATAGGGAGATTTCAGTAATGGCTTGACACTCCATTGGCGAGAATAATGTCGACAGGAGATCAGTATTCCACGTCCTGTTAACTGGGTCCATGAGCTCTCTAACCTTAGTTGGTCCAGTAGGTCGTAAACCGTTCACCTTGATTCTATGGCCCGGGATATTGGGGATCCAAGGATCATCGTAGATGGTCGTCCAGCCTCCTTTAATCTTCCAACATACATTGTTTTCCATTATGCTTCTGACCTTAAGCATACTAGCCTATTTCGGGGAAGCACGCTTTGGTCTGGTAGCTGTCCAGAAAGATCTGTTCTGTAGATAGACACCCCTAAGAAGCCTCGCCTATAGCAGCTGGGGTTGATTGAGGAACCGCCATATTAGCTTCCCAATGAGTGCTTCATTCACCATATCTGGCTTACAAATTCCTAAGCCGCCTTCACCCTTTAGTTTAGTGAAAGCATGCCACGCAAGGAAATGTTGCCGACGATCATCTGGTGCCCCTACCAAAAATCACATTACTGTCTTGTCAGACCCTTCGTCACCAATTTAGGCAAAGAGTAGTGTCACACCCCAATACCAGAATACTGGCAATTGGGGACGGACATGGCCAGCTATGCAATACCAAAGTACACCAGTACTCTGAAATCACGTATAAGCTATTAAGACACGGGGGTTACTTCTGCAAGCCAACAGTCGATCCTAGGTTAAAACAATCCTAGATATCTCAATCACAGGCAATTATACAAGGTACAAGAAGTATGATCATCAGACATACAATAGTAAAGCGTCCCAAACTATATATACATGGATGATCATGAAGCAAGTAATACAAAATGGAGAAACTAGCAAGAGTATTAGTCATACATGATAGCTCTAGCTGCAGTCTAGAATACGCACATCATGTTTATGCCTGTAGGCTAAAGGTCAAGGACCAAAATACGAGCTAAATACGTGCTCAGAGGCTAAACGTCACAAAAGAATAATGTACATAACCAGTGGGAGAATAAAATAAAAAACCCACTTGGGTACTCTCGTGCTCTGGATGGTCACCGTTGAGTAGATGGTGCGGAAGATCCTCTGGGCTTCTCTATCAGATTTGGCCAAACAAAATCAGTAGGGTCGGACCCCCAATAACAAGTACCACAAAGGAAGCCAAACTATGAACTAAAACCAGCAATAACTAACATATCAATGGTTAGAGATATAATTAAGTAAATACAGATCGGGACTCGTGCACTACCAATACACTTATCCCGAACATAAAAAGACAATAAGTAAAGTATCCCGGAGCATAAAGTAATTAACATGTGACATAATGTAAATTGTAGACTTGTGAATTAAACAGAGAACTTGTGATATAGCTAAACCATGTGAGAGAAATGGTACATACGAACATGTACGGTAAGTGGAACATGTGAGCATGTTAGATAACTGAGACTTGTGAGCATGTAGGAATTATAGAAAGACAATGATAAGTGGACTTAGGAACTAATTCAGAATTCACGTTACAACCCTTAAACCAAACAAGGACCTGGGTTGTAACCCTTCTCCTGAACAGAACTTAGTCTCTAATCATTGTACAACATAAGGATCATGTAGAACATGTGAGTACTAAATAGGATGACAAAGGATATGATAACTTAGGAACCATTTCGGAAGCCAAGTTACAACCCGTAAACCAAACAAGGACCGAGATTGTAACCTTTTTCCTGAACAGAACTTAGCCTCTGATCATTTATCGACAAGGTAAAGCATAAACCATAGTGTACTGAAATAAACATACGGATACTGCTTAGACAAAACTAGACTGGACTGGACTGACTCCATCCATCAATCACGGCCAAGCAATGAGTACGGCTTGATACTTTAACTAACTAGGGTTATCATAAGCCTAGTTACTAACAAGATGCAAAGAGATTTCCAAGTCCAGTTACCCGCCTGCTTCTACCGGAGTGACCCTAGCAAAAGAAAACAAGTATATCAGACACACTGCAGTAAGATACATGTCCTAAGGAGGTGCCCCACTTGATGGCGGGCTGGAAGTGTGCTCATCATGACAGATAGCTCCAAATCCCATGTGTGTATATATATATATATATATATATATATATATATAAGGCCGGGATCAAACGGGCAACAGGTAACTGGAAAAGTCTCTTCATGAATTGTAGTCTCCCGTTCCGCTCAGTCAATCGGAGGAAGCAAAATGTCGACGGCGTTCGAACTTAGCCTTACAACGGCTACTCGGAGACATCGCTCGGTCGAGACGACCGCTCACTCAGGTAGGGTAGTTTCGGTGAACTTGCCTCATCTTAGCCTTCATATAATAAATTGCATGTTTTCAACTTGCACAAGTAGGCTTGATAATAAAAGAGACAAATCCACATAGCTAAAAAGAATAATTCCGACGGGTCAAAATGAGTGAGAATATGGAAAGGTCCAATGGTCGGCTTAGAGTTGGTGCACGGCGTGCTTTGAAAATGACACTCGGTCCTTCGTCCTGCGGCTTTGGAGAAGAAAAGTTGGTCTTTGATACAAAACCCTGAATTAGCGTAAGTCATAGGCATCGCCCACGTAAATGTTCGATAAAGCATGCGCGCTTCCTCGATGCAAGGCTTGGCATAGCCTTTGCTCGTCCCTTGAGTTAAGTTGTGGGCTCGATTAAGTTAGGCAAAGTTATGTCGGTCGACCTAAGTCATTCCAAGTGCTGTCCCGCTCTTTTTGCGGTTGTCAAGTTAAATAGTCCTACGATCCCAAGGCCCGTCATATGAGGTATGACTTGGGCAATAGCGTTGCGTAGAACACGAGTTGGTTTAAGGCACGAGCCACAGTTGGATTAGTGGAAAGTTAGCCACGGTCTGTCGATACTTAAGAAGCACATTATGTTCAAGTTAAGTGGGAAGGCTATGCAGCAGCCGTTTTTGGAGTTTAAAGAATGTTAAGTCTAAGCGATGGTTAGTCGCCGAGAGGAAATATGTAGAGATTGTAGTTCAGTCGCCGAGGCAACCCTAGTTTGGGCTCTGCAAAAGAAGTATAAAAAGTGGAAGAAGTAAAGCAAAGGAAATAAGTGATGATGATGAGACCATGCAATTACGTTAAGTCTTGAAGTTAGCGTAGGCGCGTGGTCATGGACAACTTGTCGACAAGGACGATGGTTCTTCGAGCGACAATCCGGGGCCACGGGACCGACTCGGCCTAGGAAGAACAAATTATAGCCGAGCTGGGTTTGAAGCAACCGGTAGTTCGGGGACTTGCATCGGGAATCGCTACCTGCGGTGCAAGGGTCCCGATTGCCAGGCTATGTCTACGATGGCTAGTTAATACCAGTGACCATTCATATAGATGTGTCGGCACGGACGACAATCCGCATGTGTGTGCCTTTGGACTGAGTTGAGTTGAATGTGTATGCGGTTAGAAGACACAATATCTGGGCCTAAGATTTGGCTACAACGAAGGCGGCGTGCTTCGGCATGAGATGTGGCATCGAGTGTTAAGTCGTTGGTATAGAGTTGCGTGAGTTAGACTTGAGCAGTTGCGAGTTAAGTCGAAAAGGGTCGTAGGGCAAGTTGGGTAAAGTTACGTTGAGTTGCTGGATACGACCTCGAAATGTGAGGCACGGCCTTGTTGTCAAAACTAAAGTATAGGCAAGACTAAGCGAGGAGGCACTGCCTCAGAGATATTAAAGCACGAATCGATTTTATGGCACGACCGAGTCGTTACGTCAAAGAGTATGGCATGAAAGACAAGTATGAGTCGGTGCGTTGACAATGCAAAGCACGAGAAAGGTCTAGAGGCAAGGAAATGGAGTCTATCGTGTAGTTGCGTCTCTGATTATGACCGTAAGGCAAGCACGACTTGATAGGTTAATGTTGTTGAGTGGACGTTACTGTTGCAAGCACGGGATGGTCCTTAGACATAAATATGCCAAAGCGTTTGTCATAAAACTGATCCTAAGACAAGACTAGAAAGACAATTGATAAGAATAGACTATGTTGCACAAAGTAAATCAAACGTGTTGGTTTTGTATGGGTAGGCGAGGAGCTCACTCCACCAGTACAGTTGAGTACTGACACCCACATAGTTTACATGTGCAGGCACAGGTAGAAGCTCGTGGCACAGAGCTCGCTTGGATGCGTCGAGTCACGGAGTCCCTTGGCGATTCGAAGCGTGCGGCCGCATGGAGTCAAGACTTATACGGGACATAATGTATGGACGTCGCCTTCCGAAGCATCCGCTGGCTCATGCATTGTAATCGAGAGATGAGAGAGAGCAGAGTGACTTGTATAATGAGAGAAAAGTGAGCACAAGAGACTTGTAATCATGGCTTGCGCCTACTGTAATCTGAATGTTCAATATCAATAAAGAGTTCTTTTGAATAACTTGTGTTTTGATTCTAAATTTCCGCTGTATGTTCAATGTTTCTGCTTGGGACTTCTGTGCGACGATCCCGTCGCCGCCGATGTAAACGGCCGTTGTGAAATTGCCTTGCACGAGCGTAATCTAGGCTCGTGCGGCATCACGCCTTAGCGAGGATGATCGCTCCTATGGGAGCGGGGCGTGACATAATGGTATCAAAGCACGGCTTTACGTCCTTGGACTATCGATTGAATTATTTAACTATGATGTTTTCACGAATTCTGAAGTATTGCTGTCGTAAAGTTGTTATCATTGGTACGCTCTCTCTCAATTGTCCCACGGGATATCCATACAATAAGTCTAATATTTTTAAAAGCTCGTACAAGTGTTCAATCGAACGCATCGATATGCGATGGCCTTTGAGCCGAACGGTGTCGACCTTGAGTTGATAGAAAATACGTGCTAAAGTTAGCAAGTCGCGTGCGTGCCTAAATAGTCCTACATCGACGTTAGCAAATGAGCGTGCAAAACTCGGAGTATAGTCCGTGCGGGATAGCTATGCACACGGTCTTTTGGCTAAGTTGTGCCGCGTGTCATGCACCTCGACTTTTTGGTGCAATCAAATCGCAAGCAATATTATGTATCGCTCAGTCGAAAATGGAGATATACTAGAGCGTTTATCGATAGGAACGCTATCGAACTAACGTTTAGGCGTACTCGAAAGATTGATTTAGATTTTTTTTGAGGAATAATGTGAACGACTTAGTACGTCAAGACGACGTGCGCGATTATGTTAGAGATTCGTCGAACGAATCTGAAGAATGTTTTAGCAAATAATGCAAACGTGATTATGGCCTAGATCGGATGGCTCGAACCCTGAGTGCTGTATGGACGAAACTAGAGGATTTACGGATAGTACGAGTATGTCGACAAGCGATGATATCGCAAAGCCTTAGAACGAGTAGCGCTTAGTTGGTCATGATTCAAGAGTCGCAAACGAGATATCGTTCGGAGATTTGTGAATGGTAATGTGAGTTACGAAATGGTTGCATGGAGATTCTAAACGGTAAAAATAAATGGATGACTTGATCGAATAAATTGACATGGATCATATACGAAAAGTTAGCACGACGGGAAGATAGCGTGCTTGAAAGGTTTGATATTTAAGTTACGTGAATGACTCTAAGGATTGGAATGAATGTCGTTCGATGATTGAGTTAGCAAGGAATGATGCGAATTGAGAAAATACGTTGATCGATGACTTAAGATAGACGGATGAACGATACGTGAATTTGGGTTTGAGGAAATTGATGTTGTGAACGATTCGAGGGGTAATGATCGAATTTGAATTCGAATGTCGAGGACGTTATCCAGTCGGACGCTAGCATCATTCGTACGACTCAAAATTCGTTACAAAAGAAGATCGTCAGGTTACGCATGTTATCGATGGTATTGAGGTGTATCAAAGATCTATATGCGATAACTCGGGGGTACTCTGATACGGTGAATGACGATCGTGCAAGTGTTATCATTCTGATGGATGCAATACTTAGGATTTTGATTGAGACGAATGTTGGATGAAAGTGATCTTGTCTTGATGGTTACGTTGATAACCACAACGTCGATGATCTTGTCTTGCACAAGCGTAACTCTAGCCTCGCACATGCGTTGCGTCGGATTTGGGACGATCATTCCGCGTGAGCGCTGACATGGTGATTCATGTCGCGGGAATGATCGAACTCGAAAAATCAGGATGCGACAACTTTGATTGTCTCGACTTGTTGGTTTGATGCGAAGGAAAATTCGAGGATGTTTGGACTTGCGATTGATGAATGAAACAAACTTGAGGATTGAGTAGATCCAATCCGCGTATTGAGAATGAATTAGTCTAGACACAAAATAAGAGTTACGTCCCGATGAGAATGATTATCTCGTGGGAGCGTGCATGGTGATTCGTTTCTACCATGGATAATCTGACTAGCGTGAGATCGGGGCGCAACATATTATTAAGTCGGACGACCTTGTGATCGATTACGTGAATTGGGATAAATGACCTAGGGAGTATGGAATATGAATTATGGCTTAGCGATGAATTGTGTCGTGTAGGAACGAAATAGTAAAGCGTAATACTCTAGAGGGGGGTGAATAGAGTTGGCAGCGGAATAATGCTAATTAAAAATGTTAGCAGCACAATCACAGAATATTAATCACAACTGAAATAAAGTAAAGACAGAGTTAAGAGAGCAAACGCAAAGACAGCGATGTATACTGGTATCCCTCTGTTGAGGACTAATCCAGTCGGTAGAACTCTTGCTACCAGTTGAATCCACTATTGGAAAAACCGTAAGTTTTCTTACGAAGTCCTTGCAACTTCTATAACGCGAGCTTTGATACGAAGAACTCGTCCAACTTCAAATGTGAAGAGGTATTCTTCAATCAAGTCTTCTGATTACAATCTCTCAGAAACTTCTAGACCGTACCGCATTGGCAAATCGACTAGAGGATTGTAATTGGCTTGGGATCTGAAATTTGAAAGCTCTAGAAAAACTTTTTGAAAGACTGAAAGCTTTAGATAGAGAGAAGATTGAAAGTGAATGAGTGAGTTGAAATGATCGAAATCCTTCTCTATTTATAGGACTTTCAAAGGCAGACTTCTGACAGAATTCGGGCAGAACTCTATGAGCAAATCTCGGTCAAATCTGCAACTGCAGGAGGACCAAGTTCCAAGGATTCAAAATCACAACGGCCACTAACCAAACTCTGGCCGAACTCGGTCCGAGTTCTGTCAGGGTTTAGTCAGGGTTTAGTTAGGGTTTTGAAAAAGCTTTTAGGTGATTTTTGAAAACCTTTTTGAAAACCTTTTTGTAAACCTTTTTGAAAGGTTATTTTAAAAACATTTTGAACTCATTTGAGGGTATCCTATTTGCCAGTACGACTCGGTGTACAACATATTCCTAGACTCAAATAAAATAAAAATATATTGTATAAGGAATTACAGACTCGAGTAGGCAAACAGATCTTCGGTCTTGAATTCAGTGGATAGCCATTCTTGATCATGTTCAAGAGTCCGAGATGTCCCGACTAGCTTTGTATATCCAGACAGAGTTTATTCAATTATTAAAATCAGGTTTGACCATATGACCAAATGGTCCAACAATCTTCCCCATTTTGATAATTGACAAACTATGAATGATATAACATTAAGCTTGTTCAAAAATCAAAAAGTAGAATTGTTCATATCCTGTATTATCTCAAAAGAAATGTTAGATCTTTAATTTTCTCCCCCTTTGTCACTTAGCAAAATAATTACAAAAGATAAAGCTCCCCCGCAATCAAATGCATAAGTAACAAATAGTGAGAAAACATATAAAAAAGAAATAAGGCATAAAATGAGAGAAATATCACAGGCATGTATTGTCTCAAAAAAAATCATCACAGGCATGTAATTTCATAGGCAGTTATAAAGAATGAAGCAATATAAGAAATAGTGCTATCATAAACTGAAACTGAAACAAAGTGCTGAAATAAACTGGAATGCCATAAACTGAGGCATAATAAACATGTCCATGAAAATAAAAGAGTACTGAAGCAAACTAAAAAGTGCTAATAATAAAAAAGTACTGATAATAACTTGGAATGTCGGAGCATTTCCAAGTGCACAATAAAATATCACTCAAAATCATATAGTCACATCTCCTCATCATCATTCTCATCATCATCATCAGCAGCTCGACCAATATGTCCTGAAGTACCAGCTCTAGAGGTACCAGCACCAGAAGGATATGGAGGGGCGCCAGCATAGAACTCACCAACATAATCACGATGTGGAGCACGGTCAGGACGGTATCAATCATAAGCGTTACCGGGCTGGAAGTAGGCATGAACAGCCTCATCCTCACAGCGGTAACCGGAGAAAGCTGGATCTCTAGGGATGGAACCGGCTGAATGACCAGTCTGGGCGAAACGAAGATCAGCTAAGGAGTTTGCAAGCGCCTGATAGCGGATGACATCGCGGAACTCACGCTCGCGAGCCATGTTCGTCATCGAGACGTGCAAAGCAGATAACTGCTGATGTATGCCCTCAAATGTCATGGCATACTGATGAGGTGGTGGAGGATGTGCAGTAGGAGGAGCAGGAGGTAGAGCTGAAGCAGTCATGCTACGACGAGATAACTGAAGAAACTTGGGCTCAGGGTCCTGAGTACAAGTCGACAGATCGATATCGAAGCGCTGAAAGATGCGTGGGAGAATCATCGCGTAAGAAAGATTTCTATCTCTTGCACGACAACGACCCATCATCTGAATCATGGTCTTAGGGGCAGAAAATGGAATCCCCTTAAGAATGTGGTACATGGCGGACAGCTCAAGAGAAGTCACATCATCCTTTGAAGTGGATTTTGGAAGGATAGTGGAATAGATAATGCGATGCAATTCATAGTTAAACAAGTTCAGGTTGTTAGCCTTGAACTTTCCAGAGCGTACTCTATCAGGTGCACAGAGTTCCACTTTGAAACTGGCGAGTGTCGTGCCTTCAGGAAAATCAAATTCAGTGATGTCAACTAGCGGTGCACCTTCGTTAGGGATACCAAGGATCTCCGCTAAGAGGTCATCATTGAAATTGATATCAATACCTCCAACACGAGTGCTCACATCAAAAGTGTTTAATATGAGATTGCAATAAAATAATCTAATGGCATTAGTTGCTATAGGGAAGCAGATTTTAACAAAAAGATGTAACCCTAATGCCTCAAATAAATGACGATGATCAGGAAATACAGTCCATTTGACTGGAGCGCCTGTGCATATGGATCTCATGGAGAAGTCTCCATACCACAGTAGGGCTTGGTCTAGGGTTTGAAAGAAAAACTCGTCGAACGCACCGTCGCTCGTTTGGACCGGCGAGAAGAGAGAATCCGTATGCAGATGCGAAGATGACCCTTCCTCACTAGGGTTCGTCTTCTTCCTCTTTGATGGATTGAATTTGGGTGCCATTTGTGCAAATTGAAATAAAAATGTACTAATTAAAAAGTGGAGAAAGATGGGGTTATACCTCCCGAAATCAAAGTATGTCGAAGAGAACGGCGAACTCCGTACGAATCCAAATTTTGGATTGATTTTACCACTTGGATTGGAAGAAAGAGGGTAGTGAAAAGCTAGGGTTCGGGGCTCCTTCGCGGCTGCTGCTGCTGTTGTGAATAGTTTGGAAGCAATGAAGAAGAAGGGCTGCTCGGGTTCTGTATATATAACCTGATACCCTCAATCGAACTCGGGCCGAATTCGGTCAGAGCTCTGGCCGAATTCGCCTAGGGTTCTTTAAAGTTGATTTTAGCCATTCTTTTTTATTGTCTCATTTCAAATATTTAATTCAAAGATTAGTCATTTCAACTTCAATTAACATAATTTATATTATTTTATAGATTAAATGTCGTTACACAGCGACTGTTTCAGATTAGCTGTAGGAGTACTGTCCCAGCTGGCGGAGGTTCACCGGGGAACTCTTAAGTACCGCTTCGCTTCAACCATAGTTGTGGTGACAGACAGACTCTTTATTGGCTTGTCTCTAACACAGTTTTTGCGTAATGATATATAATTATAAAACAAAATTAATTAATATTATTGACGTCCAAAATTCCTAATTCTCGACGTAAATAATTGAAACGATCTTCCGCTAGAGGTTTAGTGAAGATGTCAGCTAGTTGATTTTCAGTATCTATGTACACAAGGTTTATATCTCCATTTTGATGATGATCTCTAAGAAAGTGATGTCGAATCTCGATATGTTTAGTACGAGAGTGACATACTGGATTCTTAGTCAAATTAATAGTGCTCGTGTTATCACAGAAAATAGGAATATGTGTGTAAAATAAATCATAGTCTTCTAGGGTTTGTTTCATCCATAAAATCTGAGCACAACAACGTCCTGCGGCGATGTACTCAGCCTTTGTTGTTGATAGGGCTACAGAATTTTGCTTTTTACTAAACCATGAGACTAAAGCCTTGCCTAAGAAATGACATGTGCCACTGGTACTTTTTCTATCAACTTTGCATCCAGCAAAATCTGTATCCGAATAACCAATAAGGTCAAAGGACTTAGTTTTGGGATACCACAAGCCAACGGCAGAAGTGCCCTTAAGGTATCAAAAGATATGCTTAACTGCGGACAGATGTGATTCCTTTGGGTTAGCTTGAAAACGTGCACACAGGCAAACACTAAACATTATATCTGGACGACTAGCAGTTAAATAAAGTAAACTACCAATCATACCTCGATACTTATGTGTGTCGACTGGCTTGCCTTGTTCATCTGAATCAAGCTTTGTTGAAGTTGCCATTGGAGTGCCAATAGGTTTGACATTGTCCAGATCAAACTTCTTTAGCAAGTCTTTTGTGTACTTGGCTTGATTTATAAATGTTCCATTATCAGTTTGTTTGATTTGCAATCCGAGAAAGAATTTCAGCTCTCCCATCATGCTCATCTCAAACTCATTCTGCATACACTTAGAAAATTCTTGACACAGAGATTCATCAGTAGATCCAAATATAATATCATCAACATAGATTTAAATTAAAAGAAGTTTGCCATTAAAAGACTTAATAAACAGTGTAGTGTCAACCTTGCCTTTTAAAAAACCGTTGTCAAGTAGAAAAGAGCTTAAACGATCATACCAAGCACGAGGGGCTTGTTTTAAACCGTATAAGACTTTCTTCAACTTGAAAACATGATCAGGGTTTTTGAAATCCGTAAAACCTGGAGGTTGTGCTACAAAAACTTCTTCTTTTATAAAACTATTTAAAAAAGCACTCTTGACATCCATTTGAAATAGTTTGAAATCATGAAAACATGCAAATGCACATAACATGCGAATGGATTCTAATCTCGCAACTGGGGCATAAGTCTCATCGTAGTCGATACCTTCTTCTTGATTGTATCCTTGAGCTACGAGTCGAGCCTTATTACGAGTCACTAAACCATTCTCATTTAGTTTATTTCGGAATACCCAATGGGTGCCAATGACCGGATGATCAATAGGCCTGGGAACAAGTTCTCAAACTTGATTCCGTTCAAATTGGTTTAATTCCTCTTGCATTGCATCTATCCAAAAACTATCACTACATGCTTCATCAATAGTTTTGGATTCTAGCTGTGAAATAAATGCAACACTAGAAACAATATCTCTACTGGATGTACGAGTACTTACTCCTTTGGTAATATCACCAATTACCAAATCTTTTGGATGATCAGCTGTAAATTTCAACCTTTTCGGTAAATTCTGAAGATAGCTGGTTCCTGGATCTTCTCTAGGAGGTTCAGCTAGTGCAGAGCTTGGTTGAGGATCGGCTGATATTGAGCTTGGTACAGTTGGATCTTCGTCATTGTCATCGATCGTCATCTGATTTAGTTCATCAAAGGTGACGTTGATTGACTCTTCGATGATCATGGTTCTTTTGTTGAAGACTCTGTATCCTTTGCGCTTAGCTGCATAACCTAAAAATATACCTTCATCGGCCTTTTCATCAAATTTTCCCAAATTGTCTTTTGTATTAAGAATAAAACATTTACAGCCAAATATTCTAAAGTATGAAACATATGGAATTCTATTAAACCATAACTCAAAAGGAGTCTTCTTTGATTTGGGTCGAATTAGAACTCTATTGAGTACAAAGCAAGCTGTGTTGACAGCTTCAGCCCAGAAATATTTGGGTAGACTAAACTGGTTTAACATCACTCTGGCCATTTCAGTTAGAGTTCTGTTCTTACGTTCCACAACTCCATTTTGGTATGGAGTCCTAGGGCAGGAGAACTCGTGTACAAAACTGCGTGTGTCACAAAATTGCTCAAAATCAGCATTCTCGAATTCGCCTCCATGATCGCTTCTTATGCGAGTGATCATGTAACCTTTTTCATTCTGTACCTTCTTGCAAAAGGCGACAAATTCGGATAATGCATCATTCTTGCGTGTCAAAAAATATACCCACGTGTATCTAGAGAAATCATCTACAATTACGAAAGCATAAAGTTTACCTCCGAGGCTAGCAACTCTGCTAGGACCAAATAAGTCTATATGAAGCAATTGTAGAGATCTAGTAGTACATACTGCGTTTACTGACTTGAATGTGGGTCTGGTAGCTTTGTTCTTTTCACATTGGTTGCATACCGAGTCCTTCTTGAATGTAATGTCCGGTAAACCGCGTACTAGCTTCTTTGTGGATAATCTTGAGATCGTATTCATATTAGCGTGACCGAGTCTCATATGCCATAGATGACTCTCATCACTCTTGGCCATTAGGCATCTACCTGAAATGTTAGTTTCTTCTAACAAATAGAAAACATATATATTGTCTTCCCTGATACCTTCAAAGATAGTACTACCAGTTGAGCTATCAACTATAGTACATTTGTCTTTGCCAAAGTTGATGCCATAACCATGATCAGCTAGATGACTTATGCTGAGTAGATTATGTTTCAACTCGGTAACCAGACAGACATCCTTAATCACAGGATAGGGAGACTTACCAACATCACCGATACCAATAATATACCCTTTCAAGTTATTACCGAAGGAGACATAGCCTTCCTTCTTTTTCTTCAACAGTGTTGCAAATAGGGTAGCGTCACCAGTCATATGCCGTGAGCAACCGCTGTCGAGGATCCATTTGCTTCTAGCATGTGAAGGGTGTTCCACCTACAAAACAGTTTGCAGATGAAACTTTTGGTACCCATTTCTTGTAGGGTCCTGTATTGTTAGCTTTAGGTATCCAAGCATAAACATTTAAATCAACAAGCTTTCTCATTCTACATGCAGATAAAATATGACCAATGAGGCCATAATAATGACATTGTGCATGTCGAGTGTTGAAAGCTGAGTGGTGTGCATGGTTGGTAGGTTTAGGTTTTCTAGTATAGAAGAAAGCATACCTATAATCTTGTTTGGGCTTAACCTTTTGGGGTAAAGGTTTTATATGGTTAGGTCTGACAGTGTTTGGCTTGGGAATGTTCCGATTTTTCTGTAAGTGACACGTGTTAGGGAAGGAAGTAGCAGGCGCAGGATGTTTTTCTAACCTAATTTCCAATCTTTTGGAAGTGTCATACAACTTAGTATAATCAGAAGTGAGTGATTCCATTCTGATTTGTGCACATCGAAGACTTTTCTTCTCTATAGAAAGTTCTTCCTTGAGTTGGTCAATAATTTTGTCTTTCTCTTCAGATGACTTGGTAGTCTCGTATAATAAGAGCTTTGTTGAAGAAAGCTCACCAGACTCACTAACATTATTTCTAACCTCAGCTAGTAGGTCGGTAAGTCTACCTATTTCACCTTTGTACTCCTTGAGTACCTTCTTAGCGGTCTGATACTTGCTACGTAGTTTTCTGTAATCAGTCATCAGGTCACTGAAGGCATCTCCTAATTGCTCAAAGGTGAAGTCATCATAAGTATCAACTACAGGTTCAGTAGGTACCTGATCGGATGCCATAAAGCATACATTTGCAGCGTCTTCTGATTGTTCGTCTTCTGAGTCGCTGGCTTCACTTTCATGCCATATGCTGGTATTGGCATATCTCCTAGATGTTGATTTCTTCAGGTTCCCTTTTTCATACCTGTTGCTCTTCTTGCTTGATGATGAGTTTGTGGGACAATCCTTCTTCATGTATCCCTTCTTCTTGCAACCATAGCAAACAGCATCTTCTTGATACCAGTTGTTGCTGTTGTTCTCTTTGACTCTCTTCTCATGTCTCATGAATCTTTTGAACTTTCTTGCTAGGAGTGCTTGATCTTCAGCGTCAGATCCACTGCTGTCTGAGTCACCTTCAGCAGCTTTTCTGTGCTGAGCCTTGAGAGCGATCGTCTTCTCCTTTGGTGCAGGCTCTTCAAAATCTTGTAGTTCCAGTTCATGAGTGAGTAGCTTACCCATGAGTACTTCGAGGGACATAGTTGTGAGGTCGTTCCCTTCAATGATTGCAGTAGCCTTCGGAATCCAGTTCTTGGTAAGTGCTCGCAGGAGTTTGCGAATCTTTTCATGGTTACTGTAATCTTTGCCTAAGGAGGACAAAGGATTTACAATATCCAGGAATCTCTCGAACATTTGTGTAACTGTTTCGTTGGGCTTCATCTTGAACGCCTCATACTCTTGAGTAAGTCTGCTGACTTTAGATTCTTTGACTTGAGTCGTGCCTTCATGTGTGACTTCAAGTAGCTTCCACACTTCATTAGCCGTTGTGCAGATAGACACCCTGTTAAATTCAGTTCTGTCTAAAGCACAAAAAAGAGCATTAATGGCACGTGTGTCAAGACTGGCCCTTTTTCTTTTCTTCCTCTGTATATCTGCTGTGGGGTTTTTCAACTAAAACTCCATCAATATTTATACGAGGTGGCTTTTGATAGCCATCAAGAACAATGGACCATAAATCAAAGTCAAGTGATTTCAAGAAGAAACTCATCCGTGTTTTCCAATAGGTATAGTTCGTACCATCAAACAGTGGGGGTCTGTTTGTGGCCTGGCCTTCACTTGTGAATTTCACAGTTGCCATGTGTTGTGCTGTGATCTATATAACAGTTAATCAAAATGAATAAATAATTGCACTGTTACCTTTGCTTTACCTGTAACACCCGCTCTGATACCAATTGTAGGAACGAAATAGTAAAGCGTAATACTCTAGAGGGGGGGTGAATAGAGTTGGCAGCGGAATAATGCTAATTAAAAATGTTAGCAGCACAATCACAGAATATTAATCACAACTGAAATAAAGTAAAGACAGAGTTAAGAGAGCAAACGCAAAGACAACGATGTATACTGGTATCCCTCTGTTGAGGACTAATCCAGTCGGTAGAACTCTTGCTACCAGTTGAATCCACTATTGGAAAAACTGCAAGTTTTCTTACGAAGTCCTTGCAACTTCTACAACGCGAGCATTGATACGAAGAACTCGTCCAACTTCAAATGTGAAGAGGCATTCTTCAATCAAGCCTTCTGATTATAATCTCTCAGAAACTTCTAGACCGTACCGCACTGGCAAATCGACTAGAGGATTGTAATTGGCTTGGGATCTGAAATTTGAAAGCTCTAGAAAAACTCTTTGAAAGACTGCAAGCTTTAGATAGAGAGAAGATTGAAAGTGAATGAGTGAGTTGAAATGATCGAAATCCTTCTCTATTTATAGGACTTTCAAAGGCAGACTTCTGATAGAATTCAGGCAGAATTCGGGCAGAACTCTATGAGCAAATCTCGATCAAATCCGCAACTGCAGGAGGACCAAGTTCCAAGGATTCAAAATCACAACGGCCACTAACCGAACTCTGGCCGAACTCGGTCCGAGTTCTGTCAGGGTTTAGTCAGGGTTTAGTTAGGGTTTTGAAAAAGCTTTTAGGTGATTTTTGAAAACCTTTTTGAAAAACTTTTTGTAAACCTTTTTGAAAGGTTATTTTAAAAACATTTTGAACTCATTTGATAGTAGCCTATTTGCCAGTATGACTCGGTGTACAACATATTTCTAGACTCAAATAAAATGAAAATACATTGCATAAGGAATTACAGACTCGAGTAGGCAAACAGATCTTCGGTCTTGAATTCAGTGGATAGCCATTCTTGATCATGTTCAAGAGTCCGAGATGTCCCGACTAGCTTTGTATATCCAGACAGAGTTTATTCAATTATTAAAATCAGGTTTGACCATATGACCAAATGGGCCAACATGTCGTAGCGTGTTTGATTTGAAAGGATTGATAGGCGGATTATGTCGAACGTGTTCGAAGAGATAGACTATATAAAATGGCTTGTTGGTCGAGCGATATTGATGTATCGAAGATTTGGTTGAGTGAACTTATAATAGGATGGCTTTGCTGAATGACTCGTACCCGGTGCGACGAACGTTCGGATGTGTGTAGGAAATCTATGCTCGAAGTTTAGAAATTGGAGTGATGCGAGCTTGGGTAGAAAAACCCCGTACTATCAATTTGGTTTGACCTTAGAATGGGGTTAGTGTTGATATTGTTGTTTGGGAACTATGATTCCAATACTGACGGATGACCTTAGCCTAAAAGACATAGCCTAGTGGTTAGACAGACGTGCTGGTACGGAGCGATAGGAATTATAGGAGGCACCACTCACGAGACTCGGTTGACATGCACGTATATCAGGGATGCCCAAATATGTGCACGATCCGACTCGAGTGGTGATGGCGGATTCTCTATCACGAGGCTTGGCTGAAATACATGGATTTTGGGGACGCCTAGAATAAGTGCATGATCCAACTAAGTGATACGTTGAATCAAGTGAGACTTAAGGAACGAAAAAGTGTCGAGGATTTTGAGATTACGAGTTTTGAAGAAATGATTGAGGGTAGCACGAGCGTGGCTTGAATTCGAGGAATGCATAGGAGAAACGTGTGCGACAAACGTAAGATGTTGAAACAAGTGATAAATCGATAAGTACGTATTCAGTTAGTTTTGAGGATGAAACTTTTTCTGAGTGGTGTATAATGTAGTGCCCCGTCCCGCTCAGTCAATCGGAGGAAGCAAAATGTCGACGTCGTTCGGACTTAGCCTTGCAACGGCTACTCGGAGACATCGTTCGGTCGAGACGACCGCTCGCTCAGGTGGGGTAGTTTCGGTGAACTTGCCTCATCTTAGCCTTCACATAATAAATCGCATGTTTTCAACTTACACAAGCAGGCTTGATAATAAAAGAGACAAATCCACATAGCTAAAGGGAATAATCCCGCCGGGTCGAAATGAGTTAGAATATGGAAAGGTCCAACGGTCGGCTTAGAGTTGGTACACGGCGTGCTTTGAAAATGACACTCGATCCTTCGTCCCGCGGCTTGGGAGAAGGAAAGTTGGTCTTTGATACAAAACTCTGAATTAGCCTAAGTCATAGGGGTCGCCCGCGTAAATGTTCGATAAAGCATGCGCGCTTCCTCGATGCAAGGCTTGGCATAGCCTTTGCTCGTCCCTTGAGTTAAGTTGTAGGCTCGATTAAGTTAGGCAAAGTTATGCCGGTCGACCTAAGTCATTCCAAGTGCTGTTCCGCTCTTTCTGCGGTTATCAAGTTAAATAGTCCCACGATCCCAAGGCCCGTCATATGAGGTATGACTTGGGCGATAGCGTTGCGTAGAACACGAGTTGGTTTAAGGCACGAGCCACAGTTGGATTAGTGGAAAGTTAGCCACGGTCTGTCGATACTTAAGAAACACGTTATGTTCAAGTTAATTGGAAAGCTATGCAGCAGCCGTTTTTGGAGTTCGAAGAATGTTAAGTCTAAGCGATTGTTAGTCGTAGAGAGAAAATATGTCGGGGCTGTAGTTCAGTCGCCGAGGCAACCCTGGTTTGGGCTCTGTAAAAGAAGTGTGAAAAGTAGAAGAAGTAAAGCAAATGAACTAAGTGATGATGATGAGACCATGCAATTACATTAAGTCTAGAAGTTAGCGTAGGCGCGTGGTCATAGACAACTTGTCGACAAGAGCGATGGTTCTTCGAGCGGCAACCCGGGGCCACGGGACCGACTCGGCCTAGGAAGATCAAATTATAGCCGAGCTGGGTATAAAGCAACCGGTAGTTCGGGGACTTGCACCGGGGATCGCTACCTGCGGTGCAAGGGTCCCGATTGCCAGGCTATGTCCATGATGGATAGTTAATGCCAGTGACCATTCATATAGATGTGTCGGCACGGGCGGCAATCTGCATGTGTGTGCCTTTGGACTGAGTTGAGTTAAATGTGTATGCAGATAGAAGACACAATTTCTGGGCCTAAGATTTGGCTACAACGAAGGCGGCGTGCTTCGGCACGAGATGTGGCGTCGAGTGTTAATTCGTTGGCATAGAGTTGCATGAGTTAGACTTGAGCTGTTGTGAGTTAATTCGAGAAGGGTCGTAGGGCAAGTTGGGTGAAGTTACGTTGGGTTGCTGGGTACGACCTCGAAATGTGAGACACGGCCGTGTTGTCAAAACTAAAGTATAGGCAAGACTAAGCGAGGAGGCACTACCTCAGAGATATTGTAGCACGAATCGAGTTCATGGCACGACCGAGTCGTTACGTCATAGAGTATGGCACGAAAGACAAGTATGAATCGGTGCGTTGACAATGCAAAGCACGAGAAAGGTCTAGAGGCAAGGAAATAGAGTCTATCGTGTAGTTGCGTCTCTGATTATGACCGTAAGGCAAGCACGACTTGATAGGTTAACTATGTTGAGTGGACGTTACTGTTGCAAGCACGAGATGGTCCTTAGACTCAAATATGCCTAGGCATTTGTCATAAAACTGATCCTAAGACAAAACTAGAAAGACAATTGATAAGAATGGACTATGTTGCACAAAGTAAATCAAACGTATTGATTTTGTATGGGTGGGCGAGGAGCTCACTCCACCAGTACAGTTGAGTACTGACACCCACATAGTTTACATGTGCAGGCACAGGTAAAAGCTCGTGGCACGGAGCTCGCTTGGATGGGTCGAGGCACGGAGTCCCTTGGCGATTCGAAGCGTGCGGCCGTATGGAATCAAGACTTATACGGGACATAATGTATGGACGTCGCCTTCCGAAGCATCCGCTGGCTCAAGCATTGTAATTGAGAGATGAGAGAGAGCAGAATGACTTGTATAATGAGAGAAAAGTGAGCACGAGAGACTTGTAATCATGGCTTGCGCCTACTGTAATCTGAATGTTCAATATCAATAAAGAGTTCTTTTGAATAACTTGTGTTTTGATTCTTAATTTCCGCTGCATGTTTAATGTTTCTGCTTGGGACTTCTGTGCGACGACCCCGTCGCCGTCGATGTAATCGGCCGTTATGAAACTGTCTTACACGAGCGCAATCTAGGCTCGTGCGGCTTCAAGCCTTAGCGAGGACGATCACTCCTACGGGAGCGGGGCGTGACATGAACTACTTGATCAATCTAGTCATTAATCCTAGCCAGATTCAGTATGAATCCCTGACCGTGGTCATCAGAAATCTATGCTTTAAACATGATGCAATATAGAACATGTAGCTTGTATAAACACACTCAAGAGAAACACCCACGGTGTCCAAATCATTCATTACTTGTAAGCCAATAAAGCCGTCGCAACAACATTCATGGTTCATGTCTTTTCATATCATGTTACTTATCTGGAGTGCACCACGACGGGTCACTATCATGTTAAGAATACTTGTTAGGGGTGCGCCACGACGTGCCACAATCATGTTAAGCAAAGAAGTGACATGTGACTTGAGTGCACCGCAACGGGTCACTATCGTGTTAAGCAAAGAAGAAGGACATACATTATGAGTGTACCACAACGGGTCACTATCATGTTAAGCAAAAGAAGGAAGACATAAATCATGAGTGCCCTACCACGGGTCACCATCATGTTAAGCAATCATAGACGTAAGAAATCTTGTAGATAGATCTTGATAAAAGGTGCATCATAACATATAAAAAGGAATAAATGAGGTAACTACTTGGCCTAAAACACCAATTGAATCTGTGCTAGTGTTAAGGGTATGAGAGGGGTACAATCATTCTTTAACTGTACAATATATTGAATCATGTTAAAAAATTCATTTATTAAAGAAATATCAAGCTATTTAGTAGGGTCGTCGCAATTTAAGCCAAGATAGAAAACATGCAATGCAATCATAAGTTCCATATCAAGAATGGAAGAAACTTGCATAAAATAGTTAGTAACATATTCTTGAAGCCAAGGAAAAGATCTATAACTTTCATGTTGGGAGTTGGGAGTTGGGAGAAATTTTGGCCACAAATCAGCCAAATAGGACATAAAACAGCCAAAATAGGCACTATGCAGCACTATGCAAGCCATGCGGCACTATGCAAGCCTACGACACTATTCATCCATATGACACTATACAAGCCATGCGGTACTATGCAAGCCTGCAGCATTATTCATCCATGTGGCACTATGCAAGCCTGCAGTACTATTCATCTATACGGCACTATTCATCCATGCGGTACTATTCATGCCTGCGGTACTATACATCCATGCGGCACTATTCATCCCTGCGGTACTATTCATGCCTGCGACACTATACATCCATGCGGTACTATTCATCCCTGCGATACTATGCATCCATACGGTACTATGCATCCATGCGACACTATTCATCCCTGCGGCACTATTCATACCTGTGATAATATTCATCCCTGTGGTACTATACATCCATGCGGTACTATTCATCCCTGCGGCACTATTCATCGTCCCTGCCAGAATCAGGACAGATGAACATAAAAGATGTCTAAATCTTATTTTAGCCATTACTTCCTCAAAATAAGTCAAAATCTAACTTTTCAAAGGTCCATTTTAGGTAAAATCGAATTCTCTACAACATAGAACAATCAAAACTTGAAAATAATAAAGTTTAGTAGATCAAAATCCAAGAAAACCGAAAATATTATAAATTTAGATCTACAAGAATCCATCTATGAAAATAAAAACTCCAAGTTCTAAAGAGGCTTATAATCATGTAAGGAAGAGTTTAGAACAAACAAAATAATATTTGTCCAACATTTGGTAAGATGTACTTGCCTTAGGTTGGAGGAGAAAATGAAGAGGAAGAAGATCAAGAGAACAAAAATAATGGAGGAGAGCGAGAGAGGAGTTGAGTTTTATACAAACATTCTCATCTCAAACCCACCTAAACCAAACCAAGCCCAACACCAAGTTGAACCGACCCAAATTAAACCAAGTCAAGTTTAACCTATACTTTGGAAAATTTTTAAAATATTCAAAAACCAAGAAATATGAAATACGGCTCAAAATATGCATCCGTACATAAATACTGATACAGTGAGACGAGTCTCACAACTCTCTCATCCTTAGAAAAATTCCATCCTCGGAATTTCCTAAAGCCAGTCGAGTAAGATAACTAAAAGAAAAGCTCAAGAAAACACAATCATCTTTATAAAATGTAGCATGGCATATAAGTAAATAGAGGTAACTGTAATGTAAATAAATGCGTAAGCAATAACACAATCACAATCAAGAAGGGCTGGAGGCATATGAATAAATATGTCTCCTGAGACAGTTGAGTAGGGACCAACATCCTCGCTGGCCTACGCTGACTCCAAAAATAGATAAAGGTCATGTCCCAAGGTAAGTCGGTACCAATGACTTAGTCCAAGACATGACTCTACCCAGGACGTATCGTCGCAGTCGATACCAATAAAGTTATCACATGCCTCGACTGCGAAGACAGAAGAGTTGGGGACGAGAAACTCGCCTTCACTCACCGAATAAATTAAGCCGACCATTGTACTCCATACGTGGATAGAATACAAGGTCGCCTGCAAGAACCAAAGATATATCATCACTACCTGGCCTGCTACTGAAACACAACCCCAAGGTCGTAACTGAAAGAAATCCATAAAGATGGTACCTGAGGTTTCCAAGGTATTACCCTCGTGCTGATACAAGAGCTGCTCCTGGTACTGTGCATACAACTATGCTTTGAGCTGTCTGGTCATCTGAGCTCGCGATAGCGGTGGGTACTGTGCCAATGGTTGAACATCTAGTATTGGCCCTAGCTGTTCATCCACTACGGGAGGTGATGATGGAGATGATTGAAAGGATGGCTATCACGTCCCAGATCCAGAATACTGGAGAGCGGGGGCAGACACAGCCAGCTACGTATATAGAAGTGTATTCCACCTCCATATACGGTCATGGCTGTCTAGATGTATGAGGGTTTTTCTACAAGCCAACAGTCTCTTATGGTCAAGAACAAGCCTAGTGTCTCAATCTCAAGCAAGTAATAATTGTTACAAGATGTTAGACCATCAGATAATCAATAGTAAGGCGTCCCATACATTTTATATACAGATGATCGTGAAGCTAGTCGTACAAAATGCGAGGACTAGCAAGAGTTTCAGTCATACATAATCAATCGTAGGATTTGTTAATCACGTTACAGCCCGTAGGCAGACAAGAAATATAAGTACTCAACACGAGCTAACACTTGCTCGGCGGCTAAACGCCTCAAAAGAATAATTTACACTAGAGTGGGAGAGCAAAATAAAATCCACTCGTTGCCAGGGTTGCGCCTAGTGGTCACCATCGGGCTGGAATGCAGGTAGAACCTCGGGTGCTGCTCCGAAGTCTGGCCATACAAAACCAGCTGGGTCAGACCCCAGAAAGAGCAAGTGCCACAAGGAAGGCTTCACTTAGGAACTAAAACCAGCATATTAGTACATAAAAGCACATAAGGACATAAATGGAATGACAAAAGACATGAGTTAGAGAAAACAGGGTGATAAATGATAATATACCTAAAGGACTATTCCGGTAACCAAGTTACAACCCGTAAACCAAACAAGAATCGGGGTTGTAACCCTTCACCTGAAGAGAACTTAGTCTCTAACCAATTATCAATAAAGTAAAGCATAAACAAGCATGTCCTGAGATAGCCATGTACTGGATCTAGGCAAGACTAGACAAGATAGGACTCCATCCAACATTTACGGCCAAGCAAAGAGTACGGCTTGATACTTTAACTAACTAGGGTTATCACAAGCCTAGTTACTAGCAAGATACAATGAGATATTCCTTTGGCCACAAGCCCTGCAGACTATTCAGGTTATTCAGACGCAAGGTTCATGCCAAGAGTTATCATGACTAGTTCGGTGACTTGAGTGCAACACATGACAGTGTGCATAATAATCATTTCATTAAGGGCCCCACATGACAGTGAGCTGGAAATGTGCCCTACTCGTTGGCAGGCTATAAGTCCATCAGAGAAGGCACCCAGATAACGGGATTGCTTGTAGCCGAAATACCTCTCTATATGAACTACTTGATCAATCTAGTCATTAATCTAGTCCAATTCAGTATGAATCCCTGACCGTGGTAACCAGGGATACAAGTCCTAGACAAGATACGAGACAAGACTGGTAGCTTATACAAGCATATTTAATACAATCATCCGCGGTGTCATGATGAGAATTTTACTAGCAAGTCGAGATAGCCGTCGCAACAACATTCAAGATTACATGTTAGACTTACTTATCAAGATTACTTGTCAAGAGTGCGCCACGACGGGCCACTGTCAAGGTTACTTATCATGTCAAGAGTGCGTCATGACGGACCATCATTCAAGAATTATCATGTCAAGGTTGCTTGTCAAGTGTGCACCACGACGGGTCACTATCATGTCATGTTACTTGTTACTTGTTACTTGTTACTTGTCAGGAGTGCGCCTTAACAGGCCACTATGTGTAGTATCATGCCAAGCCATATATCATATCTTGTCATGTTCATAGAGAAGTTCAAAATTAACATAGTACTAGCATTACAATCAAAAGAATTACAAGTTACACAAGGGCTATGAAAATAAGGCATGCATAATGTGACAACTAACATGACAAAGAATGCAAGGGGCTGACGGAAGGCTATGCGGCCAGGGCACATGAAATTGTCATGCGGCCCAGAGTGGTCCCATACGGCCCGATTGGTCTCATGCGGCCCAATTGGTCTAATGCGGCAAGAATGGTCTCATGCGGCCAAATAGGTCTCATGCGGCAAGAATGGTCTCATGCAGCAAGATTGGTCCCATGCGGCCCGAATGGTCTCATGCGACCAGCAAATAATGTAACCATGCGGCCCTCAAAGAACGCAAAGCAATATACGGCTATGAAATTTCATAGGTCATGCGGCCATGAAAAATGCTAAATGCATTTAGAGTGCCATATGCGGCCAAAACTTTAACATACTATGCGGTCACCCATTTATTAAATAGCTTATGCGACCATTCTTAAATAGCTATATGCGGCTGCAAGCAAGCAAAATGCAAGGCTTATGCGACCAGCACTTAAGCTTAGGCGGCCAAGCTATTAACTAATGCATGCGGCCAATCCTTTACTTATGCTATGCGGCCATAAAGTGCAAGCATTAACCCATATACTTATGCGGCCCGAATAAATGCAACTGCTATATGCGGTTGCAAGCAAGCCAATGTCGGCTAGCCAATAATGTATTTCTACTATGTGGCCATGTAAGGAAATTATATGCATGCGTCTCTAAATGCAAGCAAGCATGCGGCCAGGATTAATGCAAGTCAGCACTTGCATCAACTCCAATCGAGGAGAAGTTCATGGAAAATACCATGGCTTCCATGCTCCACCTAATCTACAATATGAGCCCAAATCCAGACTTCCATAAGTCAATTTGGGGTAAAATAAAATTCTCTACAACATGGAACCATTGGTTTTCAAAAATATGCAAGTTTGATAGATCAAAACTCATGAAATTTGAAAATACATCAAAGCTAGATCTGCAAGAAATTAACCATGGAAATTGAAAATGCTAAGTACTAAAGTGTCTTAGAATCTCGTGAGAAAGAAAATAGAACAACAAAAATGGAGTTCCTCCATGAAGCAAGTTGCACTTGCCTAAGCTCTTGGTAGGTGGAGAGAGTTATGAGGAAGAAGAATGAGTAAATGAAAAGTGAGAAAGTAATGAAGAGAGAGAAAGGGTTGGTAGGTTTATAAAGGGGGAGGGTTCTTTCATAATGAACCAAAAGCCCAACCAAACCAAGCCAAACCAAAATAAACCAAACCAAGCCAAACCAAGACCAAACCAAGTTAAGACCAACCTAGACTAGGCTAGCAAGTCAAGTCCAACTATGGGTCACCTGATAAATGTCAAAAATCTCGTATATGTATACAAAAATACGTATAACGGGAAACATGAGTGACAACACTACCCACCTTAAAAGAATTCTGTCCTCAAAATTTAATCAAGAGGCTAGAAATGTAGGGGCAAGCTATACCAAGGCACAAGAAATCTATGACTAGCAACCAATCATGCAATCAACCATGCAAGCAAGAAATTTTAAAAGCGTGAGGCAGAAGGAAGACATCCTGCTAGAAACCTCTTTGCCGGTTCTGAATCTGAACTTGGGCCTGGACATACTACTGGGGTCTCTGCTGCTGGAATGCTTGTGCCTGAGGCGACAATGGCCTCGGAGGCTGGTACTGCTGTTGTACTGGTGCCGGTGCCCTAACCGATGGACTGGTTAGGTTCGCTGACGAGGTACTGGCTCTAGTCGGACAGGACCTTATCTTGTGATCCTGTGCCTCATAAGCCAAATATAATCCCTGTGCTCTGCGACACTCCGAAACAACGTGTCCTGGCTTTCCACAATGAGTGCAGCCCATTGCGGAAAACTGCTTCTGCTTTTGCGGCTGAGGGTATGTCGGTATCGAGTGCTGAACCGACGAAACTGATGCCGTCCTCCTCGGAGCTCCAATAGTTAAGGCCCTAGCTGCCGAGACTGGTGCTGAGGACAGACTCATTTGCCCATGGGACCTTTTTCTGCTTCCGGTTCGGTCCACGATCCTCTGCGAGGTATACTCGTACTTCCTAGCTGCCCTCAAGACAGCATTAGAAGTCTGATGCTCAAACTGCTCCACTGCTAGAATAATCTCTAGGTGGAGCCCCTGTTGGAATCGCTGGGCTCGGTCCAATTCAGTCGCCGCCGAGGTGGGAGCAAACCGACTAAGTCTTGAAAACTCGGTCGCATAACCGTCGACCGTCCTGCTCATTTGCTTCAAGTTGGTGAATTTCGTCTATAGATCATGTCGATCCACTTCATCAAAGTACTTGATCTGAAACTTGTCACTGAATATCGCCCATAGGACAGGCGTCGCCAAACCCATTGCTAGCATCGTCCACCAGGTGCGGGCTAAGTCCAATAACTGTAGGCGCACTACTGCCACCTTCTCTTTCTCTGGAGTCTTGGCTGCTCCCAAGATAATCTCGATGTCCTGGAGCCAGGCATCAGCTGCAATCGCGTCCTCGCTGCCGTCAAAGAAGGGAGGATCCAGGCGCTTGAAATTGTTAGCTGCACTGTTATCTTGATAACCAACTCTGTCCATGGCTGTCTGTACTGTCTGGTATAGGGCATCACCTCGACGATCCTGTGACACAAGCAATTCTTGGATAAGTCCTACCAAGGTTCCATTGTCAGGCTCTGTAAGCTGGACTGGCTGAATCGGCTGAACTAGCGGCTCATGATCTCCGGAAGGCTTGACTCGGGAGGCTGCTTCTGAGTATTGGGCTTGGTCTCCAGGTTGCTGCTGAGGTGCTGGTTGAGCTCCTCCCAGCTGATCGGTAGGACCAGGAACAATGCCACTGGAAAATAATAACATAAGGGACAATAAGGCAGGACCAAGATAGATCGAGAATGTAAGCATATGATCAGGTCAAGATTTTGGAAGATTAGAAGACACGAGAAGAGATCAAGGGCGAGTGCTGATTGAGACATCTATTCGGTAAAACCCTCATACATCTTGATTCACAAGACCTTGCATGGGCTACCACTTAAACCGTGTCACGCCCCAGATCCAGAATACTGGAGAGCGGGGGCAGACATAGCTAGCTACGTATATAGAAGTGTATTCCACCTCTATATACGGTCACGGCTATTTCTACAAGCCAACAGTCTCTTATGGTCAAGAATAAGCCTAGTGTCTCAATCTCAAGCAAGTAATAATAGTTACAAGATATTAGACCATGCAAAGCCCCCGAAGGATCCAACCAGGTTATGTTATGATTCCATGCAAAGCCCCCGAAGGGTGATACATGGATGTCCCATAAATGGGGATTCTAGGAGATTCTAGGATACCCAGTAAATGGGATAAGAGATTCTAGGAGACTCTGTGATCATAAGAGTATATGTCACAAGTGATCAAAGAACCAGTGAAGCATAGTGATACGCCATGTAAGTGAAACGCACAGAACATGTAGTACCCGATGCTCCCTAAGGATAACATCTCAAGAAGGGATTCATATAGTACCAATCTGTATGACCAACGTGACAGTACAAGTAAAGTAATTTAATACAGAAAATAATTCTAAGCAGGATATGAAATGATCAGAGAATGTACTCGCCTGATACCCTGAACAGCTGATATAAAAAGATGGCCAACTAGAGTCACAGAGTCCTAGTTATAGCAACATAGGTTATAAAGAGTTTAATTTATATGGTAATTGAAATTATAATACAATCTACATGATTCTAAGTCAATCTAGGTCAAAGTCAACTTTGGTCAACTATAAAGTCAAACTAGGTCAACTCTAGTCAACTGTGGTCAAACTAGCTAGGGTTGGGTCAACAATGGTCAACTAGTCTAGTTAGTCAATTCTAGGTCTAAACAAACTAAGTATATACAAATCAAGTATCCAAGATAGCTACTAACTCATAGCCTAAGTCACTTACTAACCCAAGCACAAAACTAAACCATAAGCTAACAAGGCACACAAATTTAGTCATATAATGTATATATATTATTCACATTCACATATTTATATACATATATATATATATATATAGAAAAGCTATATATATAGGCACATACATATATATATATATATATATATATATATATATATATATATATATATATATAAATATATATATATATATATATATATATATATATATATATATATATAGAGAGAGAGAAAGAGAGGTAAAAGAGTAAGTGAGTATGTGTGTTTGGCATGTGTGAAAGGATATGTGTTAATGTTCTAAAATTTAGTGATAGGTAGGTGTATGTGACATGGGATACATGATGTCAAAGGGTGTATGAATGAATGTGTGTAAAAGGTTTTAGGTTAAATCAGTTTATAGAAATGCATACATACATACATACATACATACATACATACATACATACATACATACATACATACATACATACATACATACTTATATTGTATACATGCATACATACATATCATGTATATTACATTACATGATACATACATGTATACTTGTATTATATTATACTTACATTCATGCATATTAGATACTTGTATTTATATTAACATATTACAAATATTTATTTCATTCATGCATCTATGCATTACCTACATGTTTTATATATATGCATACATTGTATATTCTTATCATTTTATACATTAACATAGAGACGTACAAACATGCACACGTCATATGTTTCATACCTTGCATTACCTTACATATCATGTTATATATTATCATTCATTCCTTTCATATATTACATTATCTTGCATGCTTGCATTCATATATTACATTCTATATTACCTATATACATGTATTTTCTCCATTCTTTCATGCTTGCATCATATACTCTACATTACCATACATGTTATCATTATATATTGTATTACAATATTTATACATTATGCATTCATATCTATCATTACATATATATCTTGCATTCATATCTAGCATTCATTATATACTTTTATGCATACATTGTATATCATTCTTTCATTCATGCATTGCTTATATGCATTATATTAATTGCATTCCTACATGCTTGCATTCAACCATATATATACATTAATGTAAAGAGAATATATATCATATATATATCATTTCATTCATCTAACATATCATGCATTACATACTCTATATTCATTTAATATCCATACTACATAGGCTCATAGGTTACACAAAATGCATATATCGTATACTCACTCTTCTACTTAAAATCAATACTGTACCAATTGGGCCTTCATTAAATTCTAGGATTAAAGTATGTTGTAGCTCTTCATGTTAGCTTTCTGAAACTTTAAACGGATCGCATTTTCGTGTCCGAAAGCTCCCGAAATCGTGAAAACACCGAAACGCGTTCGTCTTTCGTACAGCTGACACTCAAATAATTCTACAGAAAGTTGTAGAACGAATTTGGCTTATTAAAATATATATTTGGAAAGCTAACTTCGATGCGCTTCTTTAAAAAAACGGGAGGTTAATTGGAGTTATGAGCTAAAAGTTATGGCATTTCTAAGTTGCTCTAGCTACTAAAAACGTGGATAAAAATTATGACGAATTTAGGTAGTTTGAGACAAAAGAAACACAAGTATATAACATAATATATCAAGAACTCACTCTCTACACTAATATATATATATATATATATATATGAGACACTATAAAACACATCTCCAATACAAAAAATATGAGATTAAACATGTAATAATTCATTCATACATAACAACAACACATAGTGTGTCCAAATTTGGGATTTTTCCACATGGACACAACCACAACACAAAGGACACTCCTATGACCTCCAAATGGATACGAAATGGACACAAATAGAGATACAACCATGGGGGTCATTCCTATGGGTTCAAATATTTCTATATGTATGTAGGGATGGATTAGAGAAGAGATTATACCTTCCGGAAGAGAGATTCAAAGGAAAAGCCTTTCGATACGGCACCGACACGTAGAGATTCCAAAAGGACACGAACGAGCTCCAAATCCTCCCAAACTTGGCTAGCACCCTCTAACCATGGAGTAAAAGAGAAATAAAGAAGATTTGGTGGAAGAAGGGATTGATTTGGAGATGAAATCAATGGAGGTTCATCTCTAAATTAATTTGGGGAAGAACAAGAGAGAGAAAGTGGATGAAAACAAATGAATGAAGGAGTGACTCACTCCTTATCCCCCCTCATAAGTGGCTGCCCAAAAAGGGTGAGGTGTCCCCTATTTGAATGTCCAAAATGCCCTCCACTAATCTATTTGATTTAAATTAGGAATGTGTTAAAGGTTGAGGTCAATTTAGTTTAGTTTTAAGTCTCTAATTAAACTAAACCTATCCATAAATAATTAGTCTAACTACTAACTAAAATTAATATCATATGGACTAAAATTAATATCATATGGGCCATGTCTAACTAGTGTGTGGGTCCCACTAGAGTCAAACTATCCCCCGGGTCCCCGTTTCAAGTCGGTTTGAGTTGAAATTCGAACCCGACTCAAATAACCCCAAAACAATATCATAAATAATAAAATAAATTTTAACCCCAAAATAATATCATAAATAATAAAATAAATTTCAAAAATATTCAGAAATGTAAAATGACAAAAATACCCCTGTTTCTGAAAACTGGGGGTGACAAATCTATCCACCTTAAAAAATTTCGTCCTCGAAATTAAAACAAAGCAATCACAGGAAACACATGCAGAAAACAATCTCATTCAAATACTTTTCAAAAAAAAATTAGCAATAAAAAAAATTTCTTTGAGGCACATCAAACATTTGTAAATAAAAACTGATACGTGTCCGCTACGGACACAAAACCATCACAAAATTACACCTATCAAAGGTTAAAATCAACAATCACCAACGCAATAAATATCAAAATAATTCAAAGAGGTCAAATACAAAATATCCTTAGGCTAGAAATGACATTAAAACATCCTAATCACATGGTTAGGCTCTAGGTCAAACAGTCTCTAGGGTTTCACTAGCAAAACATTAAAATCACAAGTCATGATTTTAAATAGTTTTAAAATGATTTAAAAATTACCAAAAATCATATCATAATTTAAATGTCAAATCAATAAATGATTAAAATTACAAAATTTCAAAATTTCCCTCATTTTAGAAAACTGGATGTTACAAGTCTACCCACCTCAGAAAAATTTCGTCCTCGAAATTAAAATGTTCATACTCCTTCTAGGTCAAACCCCCCATAATCAAAGTCTCAGAACTTAAACAATCATACGATTTAAAAGGATGACATACAGGGTCATGGCATACGGTGGTAGTGAAAGTCTCATCTAGGTATACTAGTCATGCTAAACCAAAACGGTCATAGGGTATCAAAACACACAAGCAATCTAGGGTGCTAAACTAGAAAAGATACAGAAATAACAATCATCAAGACTGTAAGGCAGTCTACCATCCTATATGAAAACTGGTACTTATCAAACTAAAATAAAGTTAACTACCATTTATCTAATAAGGGGTACTATTCAAGAAAATCAAAATCAAAAGTTAAAGAATGAGAGTCACTTGCATGAAAATCCAATCACAATATGTGTATATATAGAGAGTGTGTTAGAGAGGGAAAAGCTAGCATTATGTAAAGGTCATGTGGTTCGTGTGTGTATGGGTGTATGTGGACATGTTCATATGGTTAGATAGTAGACATGTGTGTATGTGAAATATACATGAAAGTGTATAGGAGAATTTGGGTTTCAAAACAACAGCTATCAAGTTACACTACTCATAGCATATTGGTTAAACAATCTACAATGCACAACCTATTTACTCATAACTTGCATGGCTAACCATATATATATCTATGTAAAGAGGTAGAGATTTAGTTATGTATATATATACATTATAACATGTATGCTTAAACTCTATATATATCTATATAGATATATGAACATAACATAGAGAGGAAGGGTTAGGTTTACATGGCAGTGTATACTAAGTTAGGGTGTGTGTGTCCTTGTACAGGGTATAGCTTAGTATTGAAAGGTTAAATCCAGTTTTAGTTCAGCATTTACATACAAAATCTGAAAATAAGCTAACATTTAAAGCAGTGTAATATTAACATAATACAGTTTCAGATTTTAGGGGTTTGAAACATCACAACCAACTCAATGCTTCCAATATATCCTAACATGATAGAGAAGAAACCCTAACATACTATCCATACATTTAGCTATACATACAGTTCAATATTACATATTAAATATGAAATTGAACTAAACATTGGAAATCAATGTAAAAATGTTAACATGTATTCAGTTTTAGGATTTTGGAGAAATTCAACATCAAACCAACCCAATGTTTATCGCAACCTAACATGTAAGAATATGAAACCTAAATTTATATCCCTACATACCACAATGTATATAGCTCAAAATATTACATTTGAAAAAAAATAAAACAGCAAATTAAACTAAACATTTGGAATCCAGTATTAAGGGTTAATATGCACAGAGTCTTAGATTTGTCAAATTCAAACACAAAACTCAACCAATTCCCTTAAGAGTTGAAACCCTGTATATAACATACATGTGCAGTGATATAAACAAAACTACTAACATAAAATTTATATTTGAATTACGAATTTAAACTGAAAAAAGCAGAGAACCAGAAATATTGGGGTTTTGACAATTTAAACATCAACAACATATTAATATGTATTTAGATAGGTTGGAATTCAAAGTGTAGCATGCATACGTATCAGGCAAGTGTCTGCTATATATATATTCATATATATTCTCATGTCCCAATATAAAAATTTAAATCTATGTTTAAGACCAACATTTAGATTCCTACCAACATTGCAAATTAGGTGATTGATGTAATCAAGACAGTTTTATTATTATCATTATTTAATACAAGAATAATAGCAAGAAAGAAATAACGATAAAATCTGTTCTGCTTATCTGTTTAAAAGAAGGAACCATTTTGAAATCCAGAGCTAAAGTATCAAATCCAAGATAAGGTCTAGCAAAATTATCGATTCATTGTATTAAGAAGAAACTCATAGCAAGAAGTTACACAAGGTTTATAAAAACAGCTAAAGCTACTCCCAAGTTAAACAATGAGAAGCGAAATAGAACAAAACAACAATAAATTCTTTTTTTTTTGAATAACCGAAACAAAAGTAGAGAAAACATGTTCAAAAATATTCAAGGTACAATCTGATAATCATATGCGTCTATCCAAAATCATGGTACTCTAAATCCTCGGCATACTAGTAAGCAAGGCTACGATAATCGCAGAGTCCTCGACTTAGGCACATACCTCTAGAATCATGGTATTTAACATTTTCGCGATGCCGCTAGCTTGGCTGCGAAAACCTTAAATTCCCACACCCGAGAAATATATCCAAAATCAGACAATATGACCTCACCATGCTGGCTAATGTGACTATAGAAGACTAGATTCCAAAACTCAGATGACCTAGCCCATATAATTTCTTCTTGACAAAATTTAAATTAAATCAACAATGAATACCCAAAAATCAAATTTATCAACGAACATCAAGATTCAAAAATGAACAAAATCCATCAAATCATATAAATACAAACTCGGATGCAACTGCTAACATCAAGATTCAAAATTCAACAATCATCCCCAAAATCAATAAATACAAACTCAAATTCAACAACAAAAAGTAAAGATAAATCAAATCAAGGGAAGAAGAGTTTTCAAATCGAAGTTAAAATAAGATTCTCAAGGATCGTCCCAGGAATCTCTCAAGGGATCCTAACTGTGATTGAGTACCTTCAAAAATATATCCTATTCCTACTGCAGGCTGTAGTGGTACTCTAGTTCGAATACCACTACACAAACTCGACCTGCATGGGCCACCACTAAAAATGTGTCACGACCCGCACCCTAGAGTAAGGGCACAAGAACGTAACAACGCCCAGCCTATGCTGCAGTGTCGGCAGTAGAACGCTGTCCTAGGTCTCATGCATCTAACAGTATAAGGCTAAGCAGTTTATACTCCCCGAATGGGGGTGGCATAGCAGAATGTAAACTCAATCACATCTAATGGTAGAGCATAATAGAAGATAGATAAAACATGAAATCCAAAAGAGATACAGCAGATAGAAGTCTAAGTGTCTAAGATACACAACCCAGAAATGCATCTCAAAGCTCCAAATACAGTAATCCATAAAATAAATACAACTCAAGACAACTGAAATAAAGTAAGAAAACCCTAGCTATCTATACGACCTCTACTGTGTCTCCTCTAGGCTAGCAGACAACCTCCAAGCTATCTGTAAAATTTATCAACAGGTCCAGTTAGGACAGGAGCGAGCATATTACATCTCAACAGTTCATAGCAGGTTAGAAAATATAATCATGCAGTAAAGTAAGATACAGGTACTGAAAGAAATATTGTATGTAAACAGAGAGAGAGCTGTAATAGAAATATCTACTATAAATAGAGACTAACAGTGGCTAGTGAGTCAGAGTACAATATAGACATGTAAATGGCATATGAGATTCTGATAAGACATTATGGAAGAGATTCTGATAAGATACTACTTGGATATTATTCACATGTCTACTTCTACTCCCCCGTACCCCCAATCAATACACAAGGATCCAACCAGGTTATGTTATGATTCCATGCAAAGCCCCCGAAGGGTGATACATGGATGTCCCATAAATAGAGATTCTAGGAGATTCTAGGATACCCAGTAAATGGGATAAGAGATTCTAGGAGACTCTGTGATCATAAGAGTATATGTCAGAAGTGATCATAGAACTAGTGAAGCATAGTGATACGCCATGTAAATGAAACGCACAGAACATGTAGTACCCGATGCTCCCTAAGGATAACATCTCAAGAAGGGATCCATATAGTACCAATCCGTGTGACCAACGTGACAGTACAAGTAAAGTAATTTAATACAGGAAATAATTCTAAGCAGGATATGAAATGATCAGAGAATGTACTCGCCTGATACCCTGAACAGCTGATATAAAAAGATGGCCAACTGGAGTCACAGAGTCCTAGTTATAACAACATAGGTTATAAAGAGTTCAATTTATATAGTAATTGAAATTATAATACAATCTACATGATTCTAAGTCAATCTAGGTCAAAGTCAACTTTGGTCAACTATAAAGTCAAACTAGGTCAACTCTAGTCAACTGTGGTCAAACTAGCTAGGGTTGGGTCAACAATGGTCAACTAGTCTAGTTAGTCAATTCTAGGTCTAAACAAACTAAGTATATACAAATCAAGTATCCAAGATAGCTACTAACTCATAGCCTAAGTCACTTACTAAACCAAGCACAAAACTAAACCATAAGCTAACAAGGCACACAAACTTAGTCATATAATGTATATATATTATTCACATTCACATATTTATATACATAGATATAAATAGGAAAGATATATATATCGGCACATACACACACACATATATATATATATATATATATATATATATATATATATATATATATATATATATATATATATATATATATATAGAGAGAGAGAGAGAAAGAGAGGTAAAAGAGTAAGTGAGTATGTGTGTTTGGCATGTGTGAAAGGATATGTGTTAATGTTCTAAAATTTAGTGATAGGTAGGTGTATGTGACATGGGATACATGATGTCAAAGGGTGTATGAATGAATGTGTGTAAAAGATTTTAGGTTAACTCAGTTTATAGAAATGCAAACATACATACATACTTATATTGTATACATGCATACATACATATCATGTATATTATATTACATGATACATACATGTATACTTGTATTATATTATACTTACATTCATGCATATTAGATACTTGTATTTATATTAACATATTGCAAACATTCATTTCATTCATGCATCTATGCATTACCTACATGTTTTATACATATGCATACATTGTATATTCTTATCATTTTATACATTAACATAGAGACGTACAAACATGCACACATCATATGTTTCATACCTTGCATTATCTTACATATCATGTTATATATTATCATTCATTCCTTTCATATATTACATTATCTTGCATGCTTGTATTCATATATTACATTCTATATTACCTATATATATGTATTTTCTCCATTCTTTCATGCTTGCATCATATACTCTACATTACCATACATGTTATCATTATATATTGCATTACAATATTTATACATTATGCATTCATATCTATCATTACATATATCTTGTATTCATATCTACCATTCATTATATACTTTCATGCATACATTGTATATCATTCTTTCATTCATGCATTGCTTATATGCATTATATTAATTACATTTCTACATGCTTGCATTCAACCATATATATACATTAATGTAAAGAGAATATATATCATATATATATAATTTCATTCATCTAACATATCATGCAGTACATACTCTATATTTATTTAATATCCATACTACATAGGCTCATAGGTTACACAAAATGCATATATCGTATAGTCACTCTTCTACTTAAAATCAATACTGTACCAATTGGGCCTTCACTAAATTCTAGGATTAAAGTATGTTGTAGCTCTTCATGTTAGCTTTCCGAAACTTTAAACGGATCGCATTTTCGTGTCCGAAAGCTCCCGGAATCGCGAAAACACCGAAACGCGTTCGTCTTTCGTACAGCTGACACTCAAATAATTCTACAGAAAGTTGTAGAACGAATTTGGCTTATTAAAATATATATATTTGGAAAGCTAACTTCGATACGCTTCTTTTAAAAAAACGAAAGGTTAATTGGAGTTATGAGCAAAAAGTTATGGCATTTCTAAGTTGCTCTAGCTACTAAAAACGTGGATAAAAATTATGACGAATTTAGGTAGTTTGAGACAAAAGAAACACAAGTATATAACATAATATATCAAGAACTCACTCTCTACACTAATATATATATATGAGACACTATAGAACACATCTCCAATACAAAAATATGAGATTAAACATGTAATAATTCATTCATACATAACAACAACACATAGTGTGTCCAAATTTGGGATTTTCCCACATGGACACTACCACAACACAAAGGACACTCCTATGACCTCCAAATGGACACAAAATGGACACAAATGGAGATACAACCCTGGGGGTCATTCCTATGGGTTCAAAATATTTCTATATGCATGTAGGGATGGATTAGAGGAGAGATTATACCTTCCGGGAGAGAGATTCAAAGGAAAAGCCTTCCGATACGGCACCGACACGTAGAGATTCCAAAAGGACACGAACGAGCTCTGAATCCTCCCAAACTTAGCTAGCACCCTCTAACCATGGAGTAGAAGAGAAATAAAGAAGATTTGGTGGAAGAAGGGGTTGATTTGGAGATGAAATCAATGGAGGTTCATCTCTAAATTAATTTGGGGAAGAATAAGAGAGAGAAAGTGGATGAAAACAAATGAATGAAGGAGTGACTCACTCCTTATCCCTCCTCATAAGTGGCTGCCCAAAAAGGGTGAGGTGTCCCCTATTTGAATGTCTAAAATGCCCTCCACTAATCTATTTGATTTAAATTAGGAATGTGTTAAAGGTTGAGGTCAATTTAGTCTAGTTTTAAGTCTCTAATTAAACTAAACCTATCCATAAATAATTAGTCTAACTACTAACTAAAATTAATATCATATGGACTAAAATTAATATCATGTGAGCCATGCCTAACTAGTGTGTGGGTCCCACTAGAGTCAAACTACCCCTCGGGTCCCCGTTTCAAGTCGGATTGAGTTAAAATTCGAACCCGACTCAAATAACCCCAAAACAATATCATAAATAATAAAATAAATTTTAACCCCAAAATAATATCATAAATAATAAAATAAATTTTAAAAATATTCAAAAATATAAAATGACAAAAATATCCCTGTTTCTAAAAACTGGGGGTGACAATCACCCGCGGTGTCATGATGAAAATTTTACTAGCAAGTCGAGATAGCCGTCGCAACAGCATTCAAGATTACATGTTAGACTTACTTATCAAGATTACTTGTCAAGAGTGCGCCACGACGGGCCACTGTCAAGATTACTTATCATGTCAAGAGTGCGTCACGACGGACCATCATTCAAGAATTATCATGTCAAGGTTGCTTGTCAAGAGTACACCACGACGGGTTACTATCATGTCATGTTACTTGTCAGGAGTGCACCTTAACAGGCCACTATCGCGTAGTATCATGCCAAGCCATATATCATATCTTGTCATGTTCATAGAGAAGTTCAAAATTAACATGGTACTAGCATTACAATCAAAAGAATTCCAAGTTACACAAGGGCAATGAAAATAAGGCATGCATAATGTGACAACTAACATGGCAAAGAATGCAAGGGGCTGATGGAAGGCTATGCGGCCAGGGCGCATGAAATTGTCATGCGGCCCAGAGTTGTCCCATGCAGCCCGATTGGTCTCATGCGGCCCAATTGGTCTCATGCGGCAAGAATGGTCTCATGCGGCCAAATAGGTCTCATGCGGCAAGAATGGTCACATGCGACAAAATTGGTCCCATGCGGCCCGAATGGTCTTATACGGCCAGCAAGTAATGTAACCATGTGGCCCTCAAAGAACGCAAAGCAATATGCGACTATGAAATTCCATAGGCCATGCGGCCATAAAAAATGCTAAATGCATTTAGAGTGCCATATGCGGCCAAAACTTTAACCTACTATGCGGTCACCCATTTATTAAATAGCTTATGCGGCCATTCTTAAACAGCTATATGCGGCTGCAAGCAAGCAAAATGCAAGGCTTATGCGGCCAACACTTAAGCTTAAGCCGCCAAGCTATTAACTAATGCATGCGGCCAATCCTTTACTTATTCTATGCGGCCATAAAGTGCAAGCATTGCTTGCTGCCAATAACCCATATACTTATGCGGCCCGAATAAATGCAACTGCTATATGCGGTTGCAAGCAAGCCAATGTCGGCTAGCCAATAAGTATTGCTACTATGTGGCCATGTAGGAAATTATATGCATGCGGCTCTAAATGCAAGCAAGCATGCGGCCAGGATTAATGCAAGTCAGCACTTGCATCAACTACAACCGAGAAGAAGTTCATAAAAAATACCATGGCTTCCATACTCCACCCAATCTACAATATGAGCCCAAATCCAGACTTCCATAAGTCAATTTGGGGTAAAATAAAATTTTCTACAACATGGAACCATTGGTTTTCAAAAATATGTAAGTTTGATAGATCAAAACTCATAAAATTTGAAAATGCATCAAAGCTAGATCTACAAGAAATTAACCTTGGAAATTGAAAATGCTAAGTACTAAAGTGTCTTATAATCTCGTGAGGAAGAAAATGGAACAACAAAAATGGAGTTCCTCCATGAAGCAAGTTGCACTTGCCTAAGCTCTTGGTAGGTGGAGAGAGTTATGAGGAAGAAGGAGTAAATGAAAAGTGAGAAAGTAATGAAGAGAGAGAAAGGGTTGGTGGGTTTATAAAAAGGGAGGGTTCTCTCATAATGAACCAAAAGCCCAACCTAACCAATCCAAACCAAAATAAACCAAATCAAGCCAAACCAAGACCAAACCAAGTCAAGACCAACCTAGACTAGGCTAGCAAGTCAAGTCCAACTATGGGTCACCTGACAAACGTCAGAGATCTCGTATACGTATACGAAAATACGTATAACGGGAAACGGGAGTAACAATGGCGGTGGTATATCTGGTGTAGATGGTCGTCTTCGAGATGTCAGATATGGTGTGAACCCTTGAACCAAAATTTTCACTAATATTATTACTATTATTTTTATTTTATTTTATTATTGTCATTACTGTCACTATATGTGTGTATATATTATATATATATATATATATATATATATATATATATATATATATATATATATATATATATATATATATATATATATATATAGTGACAGTAATGACAATAATAAAATAAAATAAAAATAATAGTAATAATATTAGTGAAAATTTTGGTTCAAGGGTTCACACCATATCCGATATATATATAAAATTTTGGTTCAAGGGTTCACACCATATCCGATATATATATATATATATATATATATATATATATATATATATATATATATATATATATATATATATATAGATTCCTAAGAATAAAGTAATACCCCTATAGTCAAACCAAGGAAGGGCCTTAGGCAAACATGTTTAAGAGAAGGGGGTATTTGTATTTCCTTAATACAAAACTTCCTATCAGATAAACCCTAGATAGTTTAGATAAGAAAGGGTAGTGAGTCTTTTGCAAAACAGTATTCACCAAGGGGCCTCAACACAATTTCGAAATTCAAACTTATCCTAGCCGACTGCTCATTTCCCCCTCTAGCCGATTGTCCCGATCCAAAATAGGATTCGACCCCATCCTATTAGCAAAACAATTCTATCCAAACGCTGGTGTATATATATATATATATATATATATATATATATATATATATATATATATATATATATATATATATATATTGACCCTCGAACCCTAGAATATCCCTTCTCGACAAAGTCCTTGATCTCTTGTGAAAGTTTTTGCTAGCAGTTGGGAGGAACAATGGCGTCTACAGCCACTGCCGCATTGACCCAGGCTGTGTACAGAGTACACACTTGCCAGGGGCTTAGCTTCCTATGTTTGCACTGCTAACCACAGCATCAATAGTAATATCCAGATGTTGTAGGTAGAGAACTGTCCTTGTGACAGTATATGGGCATCATATGTGCCCCGGGAAGGAAATGTGTCAACTATACTAACATTAAGTACAACTGGATGAAGTATCGAGATATGAGTTGGAATCCTATAAGAGCATAGGCGTAGACATGTAGGACATCAATTCTTCCATGAACAGCTATTGACAGGTCAGAAGGTTAGAGGAAGAAACCAAGTCAAGTGTACAGAGGTAAAGTCAAATGCATATGTATATTTGACCAATAGGTAACTGTGATGGATCTTCTCTCTCAAACATCTGTACATTAGTTGGATTAGGACCATAGACCAGGGTAGGTAAAGGATAACAATATGTACCAATTATTCATATATACATGTGAAAGAAGAAAGGAAAACAACTGGTCTGATAAGTAAAATTAGCACAACCTTCTAGTAATAGTCAAAATGGTTGGGAATTGACCTAGAGTCTTAATAACCAAATAAATAGGCTTATTTGTACTCTCTAAATTGTAAATTGATTCTATTAATTTATAAACAGGTTCATTGGACTTTTGACTCAACACTTGGCCCGTGTCAGCAGCTCAGGACCACATGCAAGTATACCTTGCCGAACTTATACAATATTTACATGTTTTCTTTCCCGTTGTGTTCTTCCATATGGTTACATACTTCGATTAGCTTGTCATCGACTGTTATACTTGTATTCTAGATTTACGTGCACATATAGGATATTATTCAATTCTTTTGCTTATCTATTGGTCTTTTTCATATTATGGTGTCTTGTGATAGAGTTGCCAGTTCTACCCCTTGTTCTTGGCTTGACCATTCTTGACTGGAAGTATCTTGCATTATACTACAGTTGAGACATACTATAGATTGGGAGTATCTTGCATTGTACTACGACCTATAGTATATATTGATTGATTGGTTGACTTAACTTGCGACACTATAAATTAGGAGCATCTTGCATTGTACTACGATTTATAGGAGTCTACTTGATCATGTATCCTTTAGGGAAGGAGATCGATACTAGAATTGACTATTTTCGGCTGGAAGTATCTTGTATTGTCTTACAGTCGGAACCTACTATAGATTGGGAGTATCTTGCATTGTACTACAAGCTATAGGGGTTAATCGATTGATTTTTAGCCAAGTCTAGTATTACAGTTTCCACATGACATGTCATTCTTAGACGTTCTTTTTGTACTGTTCTTACCTTCCTTATATGTTACTGTCATATTAGTAGGCATGGTTTTATGTATCTTGCTAGTCCTCTGAGGACCTGATGATCTCTTCAGGTTTAGCCGAGTTGGAGCCAGGTACAGATGAGCAGGTTTGAGCCAGCATTGGACCACGGTACCACTACAGCGTTGGACCCTGATGATCTTTCTATTTTATTTTTGTCTATTGGTAGTAGATTTGTGTCCACCGGACGTAACTGGAAATTCTTGATAAATTTGATACTCTATTTTATATTATCATTCATTATTCAGTTTCATTGAGTTAGTTGATTGTATCATATCTTGTGGATGAGATCTAGACTGCCGTGTTAGTCTTATAGATTCTGTGACTTGCGTATATTAGACAGCGTTCTACCGCTGACACTGCGGCGAAGGCTGGACTTGGACACAGACTCGTATCCGTAAAGCGGGTGTAGGTCGTGACATATGGGCAAGTGCTAATTGAATGGTCCTCTGTTCCACAGTGGAAGTATCGCCTATTGGCCATCCGACAAACTGATCTAGAATGCCCTAACTTCCTACATTAGGTACAGGCTTGTTCTATCCAATACTGCTGCTGGTTTCTCTGCCTTGGAGCTTGCTGCTGCTGAACCGACACTGGTGCCTGCTGGTTGAAAGGCTGGAAGGATGATGATCCACCTTGACATCTTCGGGGACACATTCCTATCATGTGGTCAGGTGAACCGCACGATAGACATAGAAAGTTAGCCCTCTGATAAGTAAGATGAGTATACCCTTCCCTTCCACAGAAGGAACATACGACTGGTAACTCCTGGTGCTGGGGTGTATAGTTGTATGATGGTACTGGTGATGGACATCGGGGTAAAAAGCCTAATACATACGGATGATTCCTCTTACGACCCTCAATTCTGGATGCGGTCCTTCTAGCTCCATACCCTTGCTCTCGTACTGCCTCTACAGTAGGTCGGGCTCGATATGCTGACTGGCTGGATGACTGGCACTGTCTGCCTCTAACCTGCACTTCCTCTGGCTGCAAGTCCCCGGTTTAAAGTTCCTCGGGTATTCCTTGTACACTACGGTCTATCAATATCTGGATACTCTGCTGGAGAGCGAGATCTCATCATTGTTGTGACACCATTATTTCTTTGATAATTCCTATGAGTGCAGGTATATCGAGCTGACCTGGTACTACCTCTGCTCGGACTACTGATTGTACGGGCTGAGCTGGCTGATCATGATGGACTGGCACCTCTGCCCGCGAGTCAACTCTCGACTCTACACCTAAATGCTGAGACTGATCATCCACAACTGGCCTAATAGAAGATTACTGACCTACCATTGGCAAAACCTAAACAAGATAACCAGAAGAATTAGGAACAGTGCCCTTGAAAGTTAAAGGGCACAAGGATCAAATCGAGAGGACAAGAAGGATCAACGATCAAGGCAGATACCAGGTCAGAGGATCAGAGATATAGAATAATACAAAGGATATCAATAGATAATTGTGATTGAGATATCTAAACATCAGTAAACCCCATATATTTGAAAAATCAGACCTGCATGGGCCGCCACTAAAACCTATGTCATGCCCCAATACCAGAATACTAGCAAGTGGGGATGGACATGGCCAGCTACACAATACCAAAGTACACCAGTACTCTGAAATCACATATAAGCTGTCAAGACATGGGGGTTACTTCTACAAGCCAACAGTTGATCTTAGGTTAAAACAATCCTAGGTATCTCAATCATAGGCAATTATACAAGGTACAAGAAGTATGATCATCAGACATACAATAGTAATGCGTTCCAAACCATATATACATTGATGATCATGAAGCTAGTAATACAAAATAGAGAAACTAGCAAGAGTATTAGTCATATATGATAGCTCTAGCTATAGTCTAGAATACGTACATCATGTTTATGCCCATAGGCTAAAGGTCAAGGACCTAAACACGAGCTAAACACGTGCTCGGAGGCTAAATGCCACAAAATAATAATGTACATAACCAGTGGGAGAATAAAATAAGAAACCCACTTGGCTACTCTGACGCTCTGGATGGTCACCGTTGAGTAGATGGTGCAAAAGATCCTCTGGGCTTCTCTATCAGATTTGGCCAAACAAAACCAGTGGGGTCAGACCCCCAATAACAAGTACCACAACGGAAGCCAAACTATAAACTAAAACCAGCAATAACTAACATATCAACGGTTAGAGATATAATTAAGTAAATGCAGATCGGGACTCGTGTACTACCAATGCACTTATCCCGAACATAGAAAGACAATAAGTAAAATATCTTGGAGCATAAAGTAATTAACATGTGACATAATGTAAACTGTAGACTTGTGAATTAAACAGAGAAATTGTGACATAGCTAAACCATGTGAGAGAAATGGTACATACGAACATGTACGGTAAGTGGAACATGTGAGCATGTTAGATAACTGAGACTTGTGAGTGAATTATAGAAAGACAATGATAAGTGGACTTAGGAACTAATTCAGAAGTCACATTACAACCCTTAAACCAAACAAGGACCTGGGTTGTAACACTTCTCCTGAACAGAACTTAGTCTCTAATCATTGTGCAGCATAAGGATCATGTAGAACATGTGAGTACTAAATAGGACGACAAAGGATAGGATAACTTAGGAACCATTTCGAAAGCCAAGTTACAACCCGTAAACCAAACAAGGACCGGGATTGTAACCCTTCTCCTGAACAGAACTTAGACTCCGATCATTTATCGACAAGGTAAAGCATAAATCATAGTGTACTGAAATAAACATACGAACACTACCTAGACAAAACTAGACTGGATTGGACTGACTCCATCCATCAATCACGGCCAAGCAATGAGTACAGCTTAATACTTTAACTAACTAGGGTTATTACAAACCTAGTTACTAACAAGATGCAAAAAGATTTCCAAGTCCAATTACCCACCTGCTGCTACCGGAGTGACCCCAACAAAAAAAAACAAGTATAGAAGACACACTGCAGTAAGATACATGTGTCCTAAGGAGGTGCCCCACTCGACGACGGGCTAAAAGTGTGCTCATCATGACAGATAGGTCCAAATCCCATGTACTACTTGATCAATCTAGTCATTAATTCTAGCCAGATTCAGTATGAATCCCTGACCGTGGTCATCAGGAATCCATGCCTTAGACATAATGTAATACAGAACATGTAGCTTGTACACATACATTCAAGAGAAACACCCACGGTGTCCAAACCATTCATTACTTGTAAGCCAATAAAGCCGCAGCAATAGAATTCATGGTTCATGTCTTGTCATATCATGTTACTTATCTGGAGTGCACCACGACGGGTCACTATCGTGTTAAAAGTACTTGTTAGGGGTGCACCACGACGGGCCACAATCATGTTAAGCAAAGAAGTGACATGTGACTTGAGTGCACCGCAACGGGTCACTATCGTGTTAAGCAAAGAAGAAGGACATACATTATGAGTGCACCACAACGAGTCACTATCATGTTAAGCAAAAGAAGGAAGACATAAATTATGAGTGCCCCACCACGGGTCACTATCATGTTAAGCAATTATAGACGTAAGAAAGCTTGTAGATAGATCTTGATAAAAGGTGCATCAATACATATGAGAAGGAATAAATGAGGTAACTACTTGGCCTAAAATACCAATTGAATCTATGCTAGTGTTAAGGGTATGAGAGGGGTACAATCATTCTCTAACTGTACAATATTATCAAATCATGTTAAGAAATACATTTATTAAAGAAATATCAAGCTATTTAGTAGGGTCGTCGCAATTTAGGCCAATATAGAAAATATGTAACGTAATCATAAGCTCCATATCAAGAATAGAAGAAACTTGCATAAAATAGTTGGTAATATATTCTTGAAGCCAAGGAAAAGATCTACAACTTTTATGTTGGGAGTTGGGAGAAATTCTGGCCATAAATTAGCCAAATAGGACATAAAACAGCCAAAAACAGCCACAATAGGCACTATGCAAGCCATGCGGCACTATGCAAGCCTGTAGCACTATTCATCCATACGGCACTATGCAAGCCATACGGTACTATGGAAGCCTGCGACACTATTTATTCATGCGGCACTATACAAGCCTGCGGTACTACTCATCTATGCGACATTATTCATCCATACGACACTATTTATGCCTATGACACTATACATCCATGTGGCACTATTCATCCCTGTGGCACTATTCATGCCTGTGATACTATTCATCCATGCGACACTATTCATCCCAGCGGCACTATGCATCTATACGGTACTATTTATTTCTGCGGCACTATGCATCCATGCGGTACTATTCATACATGTGATACTATTCATCCCTGCGGCACTATTCATGCCTGTGGAACTATTTATACCTACGGTACTATTTATCGTCCCTGCCAAAATCAGGACAGATGAACATAGAAGATGTCCAAATCTTATTTTGGCCATAACTTCCTTAAAAAAGTCAAAATCTAACTTTTCAAAGGTTCATTTTAGGTAAAATCGAATTCTCTACAACATAGAACAATCAAAACTTGAAAATAATGAAGTTTAGTAGATCAAAACCCAAGAAAACCAAAAATATTATAAACTTAGATATACAAGAATCCACCTATGAAAATCAAAAACTTCAAGTTCTAAAGAAGCTTATAATTATGTAAGGAAGAGTTTAGAACAAACAAAATAATATTTGTCCAACATTTGGCAAGATGTACTTGCCTTAGGTTGGAGGAGAAAATAAAGAGGAAGAAGATGAAGAGAATGAAAATAATGGAGGAGAGAGAGAGAGAGAGAGAGGAGTTGGGTTTTATACAAACCTTCTCATCTCAAACCTACCTAAACCAAACCAATCCCAACACCAAGTTGAACCGAACCAAATTAAACCAAGTCAAGTTTAACCTATACTTTGGAATTTTTTTAAAATATTCAAAAACTAAGAATACGAAATATGGCTCAAAATATGTACCCGTAGATAAATACTGATACAGTGAGACGAGTCTCACAAGTAGGCAACCATGAAATAGACGAGGAGGGAGCTTAATGTAGATTTGATAAGGACTTTACGTCCCACATGTGACAGTACTTTGGACTTCCAGCCACCAAGGCGAGTCGAGCATCTATCAAGGAGGGCCGAGTAGGTTGCCACATGATCCTTCGTTTTAAGCAAGAAATGACCCAAGTATTTGTCATCCGATTTCATTTATGAGAGTGAGAGGACTGAAGACAGTTCCCTCTGCTGAGAAGGAGGCACTCTTCTACTAAAATAAATACTCAGCTTCTCAAAATTGATAAGTTGCCCCGACCAACTCGAGTACATATCCAGAATCAAATGCACGCTATTGAGCGCTTGGGGGTTGGCCCATCCAAAGATGAATTCGTCGTTAGCAAAAAGTAAATGGGAGATAGTTGGTGTGTACCGGTTTATACGAATCCCCTAGTATAGATTGTCCTTTTCGAAATAATAAAATAACCGCGACAGGACTTCAGAGCATAATATGAAGATGTAAGGTGATATAGGGCAGCCTTGGCGGATTCCCCTCGACGGTTTGAAGTAGCCTTCTGGTGAGCCATTGATGAGGATAGAGAAGCTCGAGGTAGTGATACACTTCATTATAAGCGCATTGGTAATGCGTTGGATTCCTATTTCATGGAGTACCGACCGGATGAACTGCCACAAGAGTCTATCATACGCCTTCGACATGTCTATCTTGAGTGCAAAGGAATTTTTTGATTTCGGGAACTTCTTCATTACGGTAAATAACTCCTGGGCCATGATTAGGTTATCGATAATTTGTCTCCCAGGGATGAAGGCATTCTGATAGGGCGATATGCGCTTGTCTATCAAGGGGGTGGAGGCGCATGGTTAGGATCTTCATCACCACCTAGTAGGTAACGTTGCAAAGGAAGATTGGACAAAAATCCACAGGGGTCTCTATGGAATTCTTCTTCGGCACAAGAATAATATAAGTATGGTTGATGTCAGGTGGGAGCTCTCCCATTCGAAAGGACTCATGAATTGTCTTCACTAGGTAACCTCCGACTATATTCCAGTTTCTTTGGTAGAATAATGCGGGAAAGCCGCCCGGTCCAGGTGCTTTATTAGATCCCATACTCTTCACTACACGTTCAACCTCCTCAGTGTTAGAAATTGCCCCTAGTTTCTTGTTCTCCTCGTATGTGATGGGGTTGGATGAAATAGAGAAACCTGGACCCATAGGGGTTCCCGACGTAACACAAAACATCGATTCAAAATGGCATATTATCATCTCGAAGATCTTATATGGCTTCTTGGTCCAGGTTCCATCGGGCTTTTTGAGTGCACGGATATCATTTTTTTTTTTTCTGTTAGAAGCTCGGGTGTGGAAATACTTGCTGTTCAAATCCCCTTCTTTGATCCATTTACACCAAGCATGTTGCTTCCAATAGATTTCTTCAAGTAGGAGTAGGTTTTGCAGCTCATCCGCTACACTACTCTCCTTCTTCATATTGTCTGGAGACGGCGCCACCCCTTGCACCCTAAGGATTTGTCACTGCCACTTTTCTAGCTTGAGGGTATTTTGGTCATTTTCAAAATTTTGGAATTATTTGGGATTATTATTATTTATAATTAATGTGATTTTTAGGTGATTTTTAGTATAATTGTTTGGTGCTAGTTTTAGTTATTGACTGGTGTTGACTAGGAGACTGCCCTATAGGCTAACCTAGGTCAGGATATCTTGGTTAGGTTAAGAAACCCTAGTATGACCTAAGTTAGTGGATTCAAGTCCATTAGAATTAGTTTGGGGTAGATTGGAATTAGATTGGTTAAGTTATGACTTGTGAAGTCATAAGTCATGATCATGACTTGAACCTTAGAAGGCTCAACCTAAGCTAGCCAAACCCTAACCTAGCCATCATGGCCGGCCACTAGGTCAGCCCTCCTATAAAATCCCTCCTAGATTTTAGGGCTAGCCTCTTTTAGGGTTTATCCAAAGTTCTAAGGAAAGAGGTGAGTTCCATCTTCCAAAATTCATTTAAAATCAAATTTAAATCCTTTCTTCCCCAAACCAATTTCTTTAGGACCTAAAATCATTCTCCTTGCTGCTGGTATTGGTTGTTTGCAGGGAAGCAACAATTTGTGAGATTTTGGGTGGCTTGAGGAATCATTCCATTGGGATTTTTATGAGGGCTTGTTCATCAATAGGTATAACCTTGTATACTCCATTTAAATCCTGTTTAAAATCATTTTAGGAATGCCTTAGCCCTAACCTAACTGTAGGATAAGCTAACCCTAGGTTTTGAATCCATTTCGTGTCCATATTGGACACGTATCAGTCGGTTGTATAGGGTGTTCGACGAAATGTCTCAAAGGACACTTCGTTTGAATTTCAGAGAAGTAAATGAATAGGAAAATAGTCCTAGGGTTTGCTTAGAGGATTCCGGTGTCTTTTGATGTTTTCCGTGTCGTGTCGAGTCGTGGGGGACACGTGCACACACGGGTTTGATGCGCGCGCACGAGCACTGTAGCTCCCCTGCTACCAGCGTGCTCGTACGGGCTGCACAGGGCACTAGAGTGCCTGGTTTTTGACACTAAGCAAGGGGCGGTGTCTGTCATGACACTCCCCAAGCCTCGTGTCATATAGTGTCGTGTCGGACACGAAATTTCGTGTGCACGGGAAAGGGGCTGTGTGTTTCAGTGTACTGGTTTTGTTTCTATTTTAAATTCGATTCTAATGGTTTAATTCATGTTTTATATTGTTAATTAAGATCCTAATATGTCTAATGATATGTGGTAGATTAGGTTTTGCATATTAGTTTAGTGATTTGGATGTGATTGGTCTCGAGCATGAGTTTGGATTCACTGATACACTGACACTTGATTTCTGTTGTTTCCAGTTTTCTAACTTGATTCTTGCCGATTAATTTAACATATTTATCACTCTTTAATGCATGTTTAAGGCTCAAACCTATTCTTCTACTTATAATCTAGTTGTAGCTCAGTTTTTGGATGTTTTGATAGTGATATGAATTCGAGTATAGGCTTTGGTATGAAGGACAGGATTTTAGTATGTGGTTTACTTGAATTGTGAACTGGGGATTTTGTTCCCAGTTATGAACCTGGGGTGATCCTTAGACATCACTTGAATTAAATACTTTCCTTCTTGAACTGATAACTGATTTGAGTTAATGATTTATTCTTAGCCCAGGAAATCCTTCCTTTATAATGGCCTACAGTTTTGATTCAATGTCTTCCTATAGTATATAATCTGAAATTTGTTGATAGTTTAATAAAACCTGAGATGACTAACCTATAAAGCCTGATAAGATGTAAGAGCAACATAACTGATTCTTCTTTTCCTTTTCTGAAATTGTTTTACTCCTTGTTCACTGTCTCAGTTTCCACTGTCATATTCCTGCCATGTTAGGATAGTTGAATGTTGGGCTGTTCAATGGTTATTTAGATAACTCACTGAGATGTATGGGATTCATAATTCATTTCCCTGTTTCATAAATCTGAGAATACAAGAGTGTTTGGAAAGAAAACTGATGTTAAATGTGAAATGATTTCCAGTTGAATTGTGCGTTGATGGGTTCCCTCTTCACAGTGTTATATTCCAGATTTCTTCATGATTATAGTTCAATGACTGCCTATTTTGCTCACTGTTTTGATTAGTTCCAGATTTTCATATTACACACACTGTCATCTCCTTTTCACTGATTTTAATTCCTACACATTGTTCATTACACACACACATTTATTCATGTTTTCCTATATGCCTACCTAATGCACAGTCTATATATGTGGCTATATATATATGTAATGCAAATGTATTTTATATGTAGGTTAATAGATACATTGTGATATGTATGTTCCTATATATATGAATGTGGTTCTATATAGATAGATACATATGGGGTTGTATGGGTTATACAGTTCATGTATATGCCATATGTGTATAACTTGGTTATTTACTATATATAGGTATTGTGTATACTTGTGTTGAGAATAGGCCTAGGTAGTTTGGTATAGCTTGGTGAGACTAGATAGGGCTTGTACAACATTATTAGACTTAGTATAGCCTAGTTTAGACAAGGTTGACCTAGTTTGACTTCTAGGGTTGACCAAAGTTGACCAAGAGTTGACTTTAGCCTAGATTGACCTAGAATCATGTAAAATGCATAGCAGAGCTTCATCTTATCATTTTAGACTTGTTGTGACTTGTGCTGTTCTGATTAGGAGCTAGACACCACTCCTTGGACAGTACGTTTTATATTGGACACTCAGATACAGGCGAGTACATTCTCTGATCATTTCATATCCTGCTTAGAATTATTTCCTGCAGTAGATTACTTTACTTGTACTGTCACGATGGTCACACGGATTGGTACTATATGGATCCTTTCTTGAGATGTTATCCTTAGGGAGCATCGGGTACTACGTGTTCTGTGCGTTTCACTTACATGGCGTATCACTATGCTTCTTGGTTCATTTGATCACTTGTGACATGTACCCTCATGATCACAGAGTCTCTTGAATCTTACACTGTTGGGTAACCCCCAGAATCCCCATTTATGGGACATCCATGTATCACCCTTCGGGGGCCGTGCATGGAATCATATAACATAACCTGGCTGAATCCTTGTGTATTGATTGGGGGTACGGGAGAGTAGAATTGGACTTGTGAATAATACACCAGTAGTATCTTATCAGAATCATTCCTTAGTGTCTTATCAGAATCATCCCAGGCCATTTACATGTCTATATTGTACTCTGAATCACTAGTCACTGCTAGTCTCTATTTATAGTAGATATTTCTATTACAGCTCTCTCTGTTTACATACTGCACTTCTTTCAGTACTTGTATCTTACTTTACTGTATGTTTATATTTTCTAACCTGCTATGATCTGTTGAGATGTACTGTACTCACTCCTGTCCTGACTAGACCTGTTGAAAATATTACAGAGGACGAGGAGGAGGCCTGCCTGGATACCTACTACGGAGGAGCCTTAGATGACACCTGCGAGCTGGACTCCCAGGAGGACCCAGCTGCAGCTGAGGATATTCCCCCGACTGCCTAGACTAGATTAGTTAGGCTGTTTATCTTTATGTAGTTGGGAGGCATGTTTTAGTTAGACTTTATTTGGAGTTCAGAGTTGTATATATTCTTTCATCTGAGACCTTGTACTGTTGGATATTGCTGGGATTATCTTAGATTACTTTCATCTATTTATTTCCTTGAGTTCTGTTTCATATCGTGCTATCTCTTTCTTAGTTGTGATTGAGTTTATTATTGCTATGTCACCCCCATTCGGGGAGTATAAACTATTATAGATATATTATTAGATATTGTGACCTAGGACAGCGTTCTACTACCGACACTGCGGCGTAGGCTGGGCGTTGTTACGTTCTCGTACCCTCACAGTGGGTGCGGGTCATGACACGTTTTTAGTTGTGGCCCATGCAGGTCTAGACTAGAAGTGTAGTGGTATTCGAATTAGAGTATCACTACAGCCTGTAGTAGGATATAGGACATTAATTTTAAGAAACTCAATCACTTTAGGAAAATTTCTTTTATTGCCATCTAAATCCTTTTGTCAGCTGATCCTTTGAATTATAATTGTCCGCCTTTGTTATTTCGTTTCTTTCTCAGAAATTGATACTCTTGTTTGTCTATCTTCAGGATGGTAGAGACTAGATCGCAGCGTACCATTCATGAGGATGCTATAGAGGGGACTGCTACCTCTCAGCCAGCACGGCGAGGCCAGGGGACTGCAGCTCCTGCCACCTCAGCTCGTGTTGAGACCTCGGCAGCCGTAGCAGGGGGTATGCATCCACCGACTGGGAGGCAGGACCCTGTCATTCCAGAGGATCCCTTTCAGCAGCCACCGCCTCCAGGACACGTGGACGCAGCTCAGATGTTCGTGTATTTCCAGCGGTTCATGGACCGACAGCAGGCTCGACAGGACAGAGGCATGGAGTTGGCCGTCACGACAGCCGCAGCTCGACCAGTGGTGCAGCAGCCGAGGACACCGGGGATCGAGCAGTTTCAGAAGATGAGCCCCAGAGACTTTCTGGGGACAGAGGGGATCCTATATGCCGATGAATGGAACGAGCATATAGAGGAGATCTTCCGCTTGGCCAGGATTCCAGCAGACCTTCAGATCGAGGCCGCAGCTAGCCGGATGCGAGATCTTGCTCGCACCTGGTATCAGTCAGACCCCAGGGTGGGGGTACCAGGGCAAACTTGGGAGCAGTTCAGGGGCTTCTTCAAGAAGAAGTTCTTTCCAGATTCAGCAGTCAGAGCCTTAGAGTCGCAGTTTGAGAGCTTGGTCCAGGGGAGCCTCTCAGTAGAGGAGTATGCTAGAGAGTTTGGTCGTCTCGGCAGGTTCGTGGAGGGCTTGAGCGAGGCGGCGAAGGCCCAGAGGTTCCGGAAGGGTCTGGTCAAGGAGGTCAAGTCCCTGACCAAGGGCAGCAGAGATGCTACATTTGAGAAGATCTTGACGGGGGCCCTGTTGGCTGAGGATGATCTTGAGCTTAGGCTCAAGAGGGGGCGAGACCCAGTTGGGGGCAGTAGCAGCAGCGGAGGCCAGGCCAAGATGCCTCACTTTCTGTTTCAGCAGCCGAGGCAGTTCTAGCCTCAGTCGATCCAGCAGAGGCCAGTTCATCATCAGCAGCAGCCGAGACAGCACCAGCAGGGCCAGAGGCAGGTTACCATTGTGTCTACAGTAGGAAGCTCGGGCATGTCGCAAGTGAGTGCAGGAAGAGGCTAGGCCAATGCCTATTGTGTGGTTCAGCAGACCACCAGATGAGGGAGTACCGTATAGCACGAGCAGCTCCGGAAGGAGGAAGAGGAGCCAGAGCTCCAGTGGGCCAGCAGCGGGGACCAGCCCTGCCGACGCAGCAGCAGAGGTTTGTCCAGCACCAGTAGCAGGCTAGGGGAGGCCAGCAGGGGCGAGCCTTCGCCATGGCAGCTGGAGAGGCAGAGGTGACTGGAGAGCTGATTGCAGGTTCGATTCTTCTCGATTCCAGTCCAGCAATTGCATTGTTTGATTTTGGTACTTCGTATAGCTTCATTTCAGTATCTTTTATGATTAGGCATAGTATAGTAGCTGAGTCGTTGCCTAGGACTTACAAGATCACGACCGAGGGTGGCATTATCCTCGTGAGTGATATTTCTAAGGGTCGGAGAGTAGTTTTGGGAGGCCATGAGTTGGAGGTGAGCCTGCTCGTAATGCCACTGCCGAACTACGATATAGTACTAGGCATGGATTGGTTGAGCAGGCACCACGCCAGCATTGATTGCAGAGGGGGTAGAGTTCTGTTCAGAGCGCCAGGGGAGCCAGAGTTCGAGTACTCCAGACGTCAGGCAGAGCAGAGCAGCGGAGTCTTCTGTGGAGTCTCGGTCGAGGAGCAGACGATTCCACACCCCTTGATAGCAGATTTTATGGATGTTTTCCCAGAGGAGTTGCCGGGACTGCCACCAGACAGAGACATAGAGTTCTCGATAGACCTAGTTCCAGGAGTGGAACCCATCTCTCAGCATGTCTATTGGGTGAACAACAGCGAGCTGGTGGAGCTGAAGAAGCAGGTGGATGAGCTACAGGACAAGGGCTTCATCCGCTCGAGTTCGTCGCCATGGGGTGTACCAGTGTTGTTTGTGCCGAAGAAGGATGGGTCAGTACGCATGTGTATTGACTATAGGGCACTCAACAACCTCACGATCAAGAACAAATACCCACTGCCGTGGATCGACGATCTATTTGACCAATTGAACAGAGCTCGGGTATTTTCCATGATTGATCTGAGGTCGGGATATCACCAGGTGAAGGTGAAGGGGAAGGATATTCCCAAGACCGCTTTCAGGACGCGGTATGGACAGTTCGAGTTTTTGGTTATGCCGTTTGGGCTAACCAATGCACCAGCAGTGTTTATGAACCTTATGAACAAGGTGTTCCACCAGTATCTGGATCAGTTTGTGGTGGTGTTTATTGACGATATCTTGATATATTCCAAGACTGAGGAGGAACACGAGGAGCATTTGAGGATAGTACTGGAGATTCTCAGAAAGGAGCAGCTTTACGGGAAGCTCTCTAAATGTGAGTTCTTCCTGGATCAGGTAGACTTCTTGGGGCATGTGGTGACTGGAGATGCTATCTCAGTTGACCCTAAGAAGATTGTAGCAGTTGAGGCATGGGCAGCGCCGACTTCAGTTGCAGAGATCAGGAGTTTCCTAGGGCTGGCAGGATATTATCGGAGATTCGTGCAGGATTTCTCCCGGGTTGCAGAGCCGTTGACACGGTTGACCTGGAAGGATGCTGAGTATGTTTGGTCAGAGGAGTGTCAGACAGCTTTTGATGAGTTGAAGAAGCGGCTTACGACAGCTCCGATTCTGACGTTGCCTTCAGGATCAGGTGGTTTCACTATTTATAGTGATGCTTCAGGAAAGGGGCTGGGTTGCGTCTTGTAGCAGCATGGAAAGGTGATTGCCTATGCTTCCAGGCAATTACGTCCCCATGAGAAGAACTACCCTACCCACGACCTGGAGCTGGCAGCAGTGATATTTGCTCTGAAGCTCTGGAAGCATTATCTGTATGGTGAGAGGGTGGAGATCTTCACAGGTTACAAGAGCTTAAAGTATGTGTTCACTCAGAAGGAGTTGAATATGAGACAGCACAGATGGCTAGAGTTGATGAAGGATTTTGACATCCTACTTCAGTATCACCCAAGGAAGGCCAACGTGGTTGCCGATGCCTTGAGTAGGTATCCGACAGCCATGTGTTTGACCATGGATCGGCATTTGCTTGCCGACTTAGAGAGCCTTGGGATTGAGGTGATCGTGCCCGGAGTGCAGATGCAGCTATGGGGGATGCAGATTCAGTCAGACTTGGTGGAGAGGATCAAGGCGGCCCAGTTCGAGGATGTGGCCCTGCAGTGTATCAGAGAGCAGATCAGTATAGGAGTGGGGGATGATAAGTTTTCACTTGCAGAGGATGGTGCCCTGAGGCACGGTACCAGGTTATGTGTGCCTAGCGGGGAGCTCAGAGAGCAGATCATGCAGGAGGCTCACAGGTCGTAGTACTCTATACATCCTGGTGCCAACAAGATGTACATGGATCTGTGAGAGCATGTCTGGTGGTATGGGATGAAGCGGGAGGTGTCCCACTTTGTAGCTAGGTGCTTGGTCTGTCAGCAGGTCAAGGCAGAGAGACAGAGGCCCGGTGGATTGTTGCAGCCGCTGCCCATTCCCGAGTGGAAATGGGAGCATATCACGATGGACTTCGTTTCAGGATTGCCGCGTACTCCAGGAGGGAAAGACGCGATTTGGGTCATCGTTGATAGGTTGACCAAATCGGCCCACTTCTTGCCATTCAAGGTGGGTACGTCTACAGAGAGGCTAGCGGAGATGTATATGCGGCAGATAGTCAGGATCCACGAAGTTCCGGTCAGCATCGTCTCAGATCGGGATAGCCATTTTACTTCCTATTTCTGGAGGAGTCTGCAGACCAGCTTGGGCACTCAGCTCAAGTTTAGTACTGCATACCACCCCCAGACGGACGGACAGTCAGAGCGGACTATTCAGACCCTTGAGGATATGCTGCGGACGTGCATCCTGGACTTTGGAGGTTCCTGGGAGGATCATCTTCATTTGGTGGAGTTTGCTTACAACAACAGTTTCCAGGCCAGCATTGAGATGTCACCGTTTGAGGCTCTGTATGGGCGTAGGTGCCGTACATCTTTATCTTGGGATGATATTGGTGAGCGAGCTTTACTGGGGCCAGAGATGGTTGTTGATGCGGCCGAGAAGGTGAAGCTCATCAGGGACAGACTTCGCGTGGCGTAGGACAGACATCGGCACTGGGCCGATAGCCACCGGAGGCCCTTGGAGTTTGAGATACAGATTAGAGTAGGATTAGATTTAGGTTGTTGTTTGTGATTTTGATTATGTTTATTATTTATATTAATTGAGACCTTGCTTGTGATTAGGTCGGAGTCCAGGTTTTCTTGAGGATATCTCCGACTCGTGGTACGATACGTTTTGGTAGAGGCGAAAAGCTTAGCCCGTGCTTCATCGGCCCTTTCGTTATCAGCGGGAGAGTCGATGACGTGGCTTACAGGCTAGACTTGCCGCCTGCACTTGTGGGAGTCCACAACGTATTCCATGTATCACAATTGAGACGGTACGTGGCTGACCCTAGCCATGTGCTCGATCATTCGGAGATTGAGGTTGGTCCTTCTCTCAGCTGTCCAGAGCAGCCAGTGGAGGTGTTGGATCGACGGGAGAAGGTCCTGAGGAACCAGGTGATACCTTTGGTACGCGTCGCATGGAGGCATCATTCTCCAGGAGAGTCTACCTGGGAGCGGGAGGATGAGATGCGCGAGCGGTACCCTTATCTTTTTGGACCTTGAGGTATACTTTCTATCCTTCTCATCAGTTGCATTTTGCCTTTCAATTTCGAGGACGAAATTCTTTTAAGGAGGGTAGATTTGTCACTGCCACTTTTCTAGCTTGAGGGTATTTTGGTCATTTTTAAAATTTTGGAATTATTTGGGATTATTATTATTTATAATTAATGTGATTTTTAGGTGATTTTTAGTATAATTGTTTGGTGCTAGTTTTAGTTATTGACTGGTGTTGACTAGGAGACTGCCCTATAGGCTAACCTAGGTCAGGACATCTTGGTTAGGTTAAGAAACCCTAGTATGACCTAAGTTAGTGGATTCAAGTCCATTAGAATTAGTTTGGGGTAGATTGGAATTAGATTGGTTAAGTTATGACTTGTGAAGTCATAAGTCATGATCATGACTTGAACCTTAGAAGGCTCAACCTAAGCTAGCCAAACCCTAACCTAGCCATCATGGCCGGCCACTAGGTCAGCCCCCCTATAAAATCCCTCCTAGATTTTAGGGCTAGCCTCTTTTAGGGTTTATCCAAAGTTCTAAGGAAAGAGGTGAGTTCCATCTTCCAAAATTTATTTAAAATCAAATTTAAATCCTTTCTTCCCCAAACTAATTTCTTTAGGACCTAAAATCATTCTCCTTGCTGCTGGTATTGGTTGTTTGCAGGGAAGCAACAATTTGTGAGATTTTGGGTGGCTTGAGGAATCATTCCATTGGGATTTTTGTGAGGGCTTGTTCATCAATAGGTATAACCTTGTATACTCTATTTAAATCCTGTTTAAAATCATTTTAGGAATGCTCTAGCCCTAACCTAACTGTAGGATAAGCTAACCCTAGGTTTTGAATCTATTTCGTGTCCATATTGGACACGTATCAGTCGGTTGTATAGGGTGTTCGACGAAATGTCTCAAAGGACACTTCGTTCGAATTTTAGAGAAGTAAATGAATAGGAAAATAGTCCTAGGGTTTGCTTAGAGGATTTCGGTGTCTTTTGATGTTTTCCGTGTCGTGTCGAGTCGTGGGGGACACGTGCACACACGGGTTTGATGCGCGCGCACGAGCACTGTAGCTCCCCTGCTACCAGCGTGCTCGTGCGGGCTGCACAGGGCACTAGAGTGCCTGGTTTTTGACACTGAGCAAGGGGCGATGTCTGTCATGACACTCCCCAAGCCTCATGTCATATAGTGTCGTGTCGGACACGAAATTTTGTGTGCACGGGAAAGGGGCTGTGTGTTTCAGTGCACTGGTTTTGTTTCTGTTTTAAATTCGATTCTAATAGTTTAATTCATGTTTTATATTGTTAATTAAGATCCTAATATGTCTAATGATATGTGGTAGATTAGGTTTTGCATATTAGTTTAGTGATTTGGATGTGATTGGTCTCGAGCATGAGTTTGGATTCACTGATACACTGACACTTGATTTCTGTTGTTTCCAGTTTTCTAACTTGATTCTTGCCGATTAATTTAACATATTTATCACTCTTTAATGCATGTTTAAGGCTCAAACCTATTCTTCTACTTATAATCTAGTTGTAGCTCAGTTTTTGGATGTTTTGATAGTGATATGAATTCGAGTATAGGCTTTGGTATGAAGGACAGGATTTTAGTATGTGGTTTACTTGAATTGTGAACTGGGGATTTTGTTCCCAGTTATGAACCTGGGGTGATCCTTAGACATCACTTGAATTAAATACTTTCCTTCTTGAACTGATAACTGATTTGAGTTAATGATTTATTCTTAGCCCAGGAAATCCTTCCTTTATAATGGCCTACAGTTTTGATTCAATGTCTTCCTATAGTATATAATCTGAAATTTGTTGATAGTTTAATAAAACCTGAGATGACTAACCTATAAAGCCTGATAAGATGTAAGAGCAACATAACTGATTCTTCTTTTCCTTTTCTGAAATTGTTTTACTCCTTGTTCACTGTCTCAGTTTCCACTGTCATATTCCTGCCATGTTAGGATAGTTGAATGTTGGGCTGTTCAATGGTTATTTAGATAACTCACTGAGATGTATGGGATTCATAATTCATTTCCCTGTTTCATAAATCTGAGAATAAATAGTGTTTGGAAAGAAAACTGATGTTAAATGTGAAATGATTTCCAGTTGAATTGTGCGTTGTTGGGTTCCCTCTTCACAGTGTTAGATTCCAGATTTCTTCATGATTATAGTTCAATGACTGCCTATTTTGCTCATTGTTTTGATTAGTTCTAGATTTTCATATTACACACACTGTCATCTCCTTTTCACTGATTTTAATTCCTGCACATTGTTCATTACACACACACATTTATTCATGTTTTCCTATATGCCTACCTAATGTACAGTTTATATATGTGACTATATATATATGTAATGCAAATGTATTTTATATGTAGGTTAATAGATACATTGTGATATGTATGTTCCTATATATATGAATGTGGTTCTATATAGATAGATACATATGGGGTTGTATGGGTTATACAGTTCATGTATATGCCATATGTGTATAACTTGGTTATTTACTATATATAGGTATTGTGTATACTTGTGTTGAGAATAGGCCTAGGTAGTTTGGTATAGCTTGGTGAGACTAGATAGGGCTTGTACAACATTATTAGACTTAGTATAGCCTAGTTTAGACAAGGTTGACCTAGTTTGACTTCTAGGGTTGACCAAAGTTGACCAAGAGTTGACTTTAGCCTAGATTGACCTAGAATCATGTAAAATGCATAGCAGAGCTTCATCTTATCATTTTAGACTTGTTGTGACTTGTGCTGTTCTGATTAGGAGCTAGACACCACTCCTTGGACAGTACGTTTCATATTGGACACTCAGATACAGGCGAGTACATTCTCTGATCATTTCATATCCTGCTTAGAATTATTTTCTGCAGTAGATTACTTTACTTGTACTGTCATGATGGTCACACGGATTGGTACTATATGGATCCTTTCTTGAGATGTTATCCTTAGGGAGCATCGGGTACTACGTGTTCTGTGCGTTTCACTTACATGGCGTATCACTATGCTTCTTGGTTCATTTGATCACTTGTGACATGTACCCTCATGATCACAGTCTCTTGAATCTTACACTGTTGGGTAACCCCCAGAATCCCCATTTATGGGACATCCATGTATCACCCTTCGGGGGCCGTGCATGGAATCATATAACATAACTTGGCTGGATCCTTGTGTATTGATTGGGGGTACGGGGGAGTAGAATTGGACTTGTGAATAATACACCAGTAGTATCTTATCAGAATCATTCCTTAGTGTCTTATCAGAATCATCCCAGGCCATTTACATGTCTATATTGTACTCTGAATCACTAGTCACTGCTAGTCTCTATTTATAGTAGATATTTCTATTACAACTCTCTCTGTTTACATACTGCACTTCTTTCAGTACTTGTATCTTACTTTACTGTATGTTTATATTTTCTAACCTGCTATGATCTGTTGAGATGTACTGTACTCGCTCCTGTCCTGACTGGACCTGTTGAAAATATTACAGAGGACGAGGAGTAGGCCTGCCTGGATACCTACTACGGAGCAGCCTTAGATGACACCTGCCAGCTGGACTCCCAGGAGGACCCAGCTGCAGCTGAGGATATTCCCTCGACTGCCTAGACTAGATTAGTTAGGCTGTTTATCTTTATGTAGTTGGGAGGCATGTTTTAGTTAGACTTTATTTGGAGTTCAGAGTTGTATATATTCTTTCATCTGAGACCTTGTACTGTTGGATATTGTTGGAATTTTCTTAGATTACTTTCATCTATTTATTTCCTTGAGTTCTATTTCATATCGTGCTATCTCTTCCTTAGTTGTGATTGAGTTTATTATTGCTATGTCACCCCCATTCAGGGAGTATAAACTGTTATAGATATATTGTTAGATGTTGTGGCCTAGGACAGCGTTCTACCGCCGACACTGCGGCGTAGGTGGGCGTTGTTACGTTCTCGTACCCTCACAGTGGGTGCGGGTCGTGACAGGAGTTGAGCCTGTAGTTTCTTTATACGTGCTTTTATAATACCAAAGGTCCTACGTCCCCATTTATGCAATTTAAGTAGAGTTTGGTAAAGCTTTTGCTGTAGTAAAGGAACGGTGGTGTTATTACCTTCTGCCCAAATTTTCTCTAAAGTACGTAAGAAATCAGTACTAGAGAGCCAATGAGCTTCGAAGCACAAAGCCCGCTTCTTTGTTGGACGAACCATCATTGTATTTAGCAGAATAGGAGCATGGTCACTGCAGTAACAAGGGAGAGTGGAAACAGACGCATGTGGGAACAACGATCACCAATCCGTGACTGTAAGGGCTCGATCTAGGCGCTCTCTAATGTGTTGTATTGGGGCTCGCCCGTTTGACCAGGTATATGCCGGTCCAACACAACCTAGATCAAGGATGGCATAACTATTAATCTACTGGTTGAAGGAAGCTGCCGCACGATGATCAAAACTTCTGCCTCCCAACTTTTCATCATGGTGTGAGATGGCATTCAGATCTCCAATCACACACCACGGCACAATGAACTCCATAGAGAGTCGAGTGATGGTATCCCAAACTGCCGAACTATGCTTCTTTCTAGGGCTGCCATAAACACAAACAAGATTCCAGGCTAGAAATATATTATTATTAACAATAGCAAGAACAATAATATTTGGAGAAGAAAAGGATACAGAGGCCACTATGGTGTCGTTCCATCCCAGCCATAGTCCTCCAGAGCGGCCGATCGGCGGGACAACATAGTAATTAGGGACACCAAGAGGGGGGGTGGTAGTCGAGAGGTGGGTCAGGGAGAAAGTTTTAGAAAGGAAAAGGATGGTAGGGTGGGTGGCGGAGAGGAATGAGCGGAGGGCTTGCACTGCCGAGGCATTCCCCAACCCTCGACAGTTCCAAGAGAGAATTAACATTGACCTTGCGGCTTTTGCAGGGCATCCGCCACACCCGAGATCTGAACTTGCTTATGAGCACTGTTTGTGGAAAGACGGTTGGAAGGATGAACAGGGGTTGAGGGAGGGGAGGGGTAGAGCCTTTGTGCTTCTTTAGTGCAGATGGGGTCGTCGTAACCTGTTGCGGAGCCACCTCAACGGATTTTCTTGCCATTCTTTTCCAGGAGGGCTTCTGAGGGTTTGCCACCCTAGTCATAAATCCCTTGAGCACATCAACCGTGACCATGGAAATGCAAATTGGAGCCAGCGCACTAATCGGGTTAGAAAGAAAGCGGTCTGATATGGGGGTGCAGGGATCCCATGAAGTGATCTGGTGGGCCACCTCAGAAGAGGATGTCGAGGCTTTTTGAGTGGGAAGATCCAATTCAAAAATTGAGTAGTTATAAAAGTGTTGGTCTCCCCTAGTAGCTATTGGCGAACATGGGCCCACCCCATCAGTATCCATCATGTCCAGAGTTGATAAGGCCAAAGAGGAGGCAACAAAGGTCGTCGGCACGGATCCATCATTCAGTTGACTGGGAAGATCCTCCATCCGGACATGTAGGGAAGTTATGATTTGATTGAAATTTGCGTCGATCGTCCCGACCGCCGAACTGTCCCCGTTTGCAGTAGCTGTGGCCACAACTCTTCTCCTGTGCAGAGGTGAGTATATCTTCAGTTGACTATCAGAATGTTGACTCTTATCGCCATAGTTGGAGACTTCATACACCTCCTCAGAGGGTGTGGACCGACCTGGATTGTCATCCTCATTATTTACCTGGGCCCCTGGACTGGTTACCTGTTCCCTCTGGCTAGACGACAGTCGATGTCCATTCCTCCATGGGCTGACTGTGCGATATTCCTTGTTGGTGCTTTATTTACATGGAGAGAGCTTGCTCTCAACATGCCTTGTAAAATTTTAGTCCCACATTGGAAAAGCACCGTGAGTTATCTCAACATATATACTTGGGTGTGTTGTTGAGAGATGCACATGGGGTGGTGACCCTAAGGAGGGAACCATGTGGGTGATTTTACTAGGAGGTAAGAATAAGGCTCCAAGGATTAAGCATTAATGCTTTTGTCATTCTCTTGGATTAATTCCACTTGGAGTTAAGCCCCAAAGGGGCTTAGCGACTCGGACTCGGACTCGGACTCAGGCTCATGGGCTCATGGGCTCATGAGGCGTAATGTAGCGTTTTGTTGGCACACTTTGCACTTAGCACGTCAGCAGCCATGCGGCCTTATGCGGAAGCAAGCTCCCAAGATGTGGCATGAGAAATTTGACAAAGTTATTAGGTCAAACGGCTACAGAGTCAGCGAGACGGACAAATGTGTTTACACAAAGTTCGCTGATGGAAGAGGAGTCATCGTTTGTCTGTACGTGGACGACATGCTAATCCTAGGTACGGATATAGGCTGTGTCACAGAGACAAAGAAGTTCCTCTCAACCAAATTCAGTATGAAGGACTTGGGGGATGCAGATGTCATCTTGGGCATAAAGATCATCCGGACAGACACTGGAGTAGTGCTGTCACAATCTCACTATATTGAGAAGATGCTCACACGCTATGGGTATAAGGATCTTCCTGGGATCGATACGCCATACAGGTGTGATCAGAAGCTGAAGCCAAACTCGAGGGAAAGCGTCAGGCAGCTGGAGTATTCTAGCGTTATCAGAAGTTTGATGTACGCAACCACTGCCACAAGGCCTGATATAGCTTTCGCCGTGGGAATGCTGAGTCGGTTCACAAGCAACCCAGGGGTTGAGCACTGGAAAGCTGTGAAGCGGGTGATGAGATATCTCAAGAAAACTCAGACATATGCACTGCACTACAACGGGTATCCGACAGTAGTGGAAGGCTTCAGTGATGCTAGCTGGTGTTCAGAGGTGGAAAGCGAGAGATCCATAGGTGGATATGTCTTTTCTTTGGGTGGAGCTGCTATATCGTGGAAGTCGAAGAAGCAGACTATACTCTCTCGTTCCTCCATGGAATCTGAATTCTATGCACTTGAAATTGTAGCAGATGAAGCAGAATGGCTTCGGGAGCTCATGTATGATCTTCCAGTGGTTGGGGCTCAGATACCGGCGATACCGATATACTGTGACAACCAGGCGACTGCGGCGGTGACATCAAATGACCTCTTCAACGGGAAGAAGAGGACTGTGCGGTTGAAGCACAGGGCAGTACACGATCTTATCAAAAGTGGTGTAATTACAGTGGTTGATGTTCGGAGTCAGGAGAACCTGGCAGATCCGTTCACAAAGGGCCTCAAGCGCCAGTTGGTCGAGGACACAGCTTGTAAAATGGGCTTGAAGGCATTCTGATAGTGTGTCTTTGTAATCCTACCATAAAGTTTTATGCTATTAGTTCAAAGAGAAATCTACCAGGCATCTAACTTTTGGTTCAAAGGAGGATCACTGACTGGAAAACTATCAGGTAACAGTGGGTACTTGTTCTCTGGAACATGGAAGGGATACGGACCCATAACCACTGTTGTCTACTATGTATTTTTCTGCAGAAAAACAGATCCTGTGGAAGGTTGGCTTAAACACCTTAATGAGTTCTCAGGCAGAGTGAATGTCTGGTGTGCTTTACAGGAAGCACGATAGAGCAGCACTACAAGGAGTGAAACTCCATGCTACAGTGGGATGACTCCACCATGAGGTTCCCAGGTAGGGGTAATGCCTCGGCTTTGCAAGCCAAGTCATAGCGGCGTAGCACCGCAAATAGGCATGTAGCCTAATACTGTATGACGTAATTAAAGAGTTGTAGACAGCACTACAAAGGGGAGGATGGCCCCATGTTACAGTGGCACGACACCACGATGAGGTACCCAGGTAGGGGTAAAGCCTCGGCATTGCAAGCCATGTTGTTGCGGCGTAACACCGCAAGGAAGCCTTAGGCTTCATGCTGGGTAGTTTGGCACTACAAAGAGGCTTGTGACCTCATGCTACAGTAGTATGACACTACGATGAGGTTCCCAGGTAGGGGTAATGCCTCGGCTTCAGGCCATGTCATAGCGGCGTAGCACCGCAAGGAAGCGCAAGGCTTCATGCCATATCTCTTTAATAAAGAACTCACCTATAGTGTATGAAAAGAGATATCAGGCCGTCTCTTGAGGGTAAACTTGTAGACGCCCAAAATTATACACTGAAACCAGGCTGGCACAGGGCCTTTAATGTGCAGCCAGAAGCACACGTAACTACACTTTGTGAGTGGAAAGAATTATAATTGTGGTGCAGAATTCAAGGCGTAGTCCATTCTTGTATCACATTGTTATTTAACCCATGCGGGAAAATTCAAGTCGTCAGCGACATCTATCCTAATGCAAAATGGACAGTTACTGTGGGGAACGCTCAACCCTGGACACATATATATGTTGTGATATGTGGGGGATTGTTGGTGCTTTATTTACATGGAGAGAGCTTGCTCTCAACATGCCTTGTAAAATTTTAGTTCCACATTGGAAAAGCACCATGAGTTATCTCAACATATATACTTGGGTGTGTTGTTGAGAGATGCATATGGGGTGGTGACCCTAAGGAGGGAACCATGTGGGTGATTTTACTAGGAGGTAAGAATAAGGCTCCAAGGATTAAGCATTAATGCTTTTGTCATTCTCTTGGATTAATTCCACTTGGAGCTAAGCCCCAAAGGGGCTTAGCGACTCGGACTCGGACTCGGACTCGGGCTCATGGGCTCATGAGGCGTAATGTGGCATTTTATTGGCGCACTTTGCACTTAGCACGTCTACAGTCATGCGGTCTTTATGCGGCTCATATGCGGCCATGCGGTCTTATGCGGCCCATGCGGTCCATGCGGCCCAAGCGGTTCATGCGGCCAGGCTGCTGCTGCTGCTGTCGCATGGAGGGCTACGCTGACTGTGCAGATTTCAAATCGGTTATGGAAAGGGTGAATCAATGCGATTAATTCAGATCCTATCTTTGTGGGATTTGAATTAATTTCGTTACTATCTTTGTGGGATTTGAATTAATTCAGTTCCTATCTTTGTGGGATTAGAATTAATTCATTGCTATCTTTTTGTGATTTGATTCAATCTTTCCATAACTGAAGAGGCGGCTAGGGTTTCCACCCTCTCTCTATATATACTCTCTTCTGGCCTCCGTTGTGAATACGACGAAAATACAAGTCAGAAAAGAAGAAAGAGAGAGAGAGAGAGCTGCTGCCGCCATTGCAAGTCCATCCAAAGAGTCAGAACAGAGGTGACATCGAGCGTTCCACAAGTTATTCAACTTGCTGGTTCCTGGAAGCAGATCGTGTGGGGCGAATCTTGCTTTGAGCAACGGTGTTTTGACACCCCAGCATTGTTCTTCTTCTCATCTCTCTCTAGTTTTATTGTAACTCGTTCTGTCCCAATTGCAACACGTTTGCAAGGAAGAACGAGAGATCTTCTCTTCTCTTTTTTCCTCCTTCAGATTGTAATTTGGCTATTTTTTTTTATCCATCGTAGATCTTGAGTTTGCTCTCTGTAAAGTTTTGTGGGACATCTCAGATCTCGATTGCATCTGTTTTTCCATCTTTGATCAAGCCCCGGGACTAACATTCCTCATCATTTATCCTAGGTTTGAGGAGTTCCTCAATCCTGGCTTTTTCACTTTTCGACCAGTCATCTCCTATCAGAGACTTGAAGAGGTCAATCTCTTTGCATGACGAATTGGAGTGGCCAACTTTAGCACAGTATTTGCATAGCCTCGACAGCCTCTCGTATTTGACAATCACATCACCGACCGGCCTCCGATCAACGGCAGCGGATATCCTCCTCTTCAAGGGTTTTGAGATATCTATAAGGATTTTAATGCGAGCGAACGTCTTTCACTTCACTTATTTGCCATGATCACACTCTCTTCACACTCCTAAGGTTGTCGTGATGTGCTTTACTGCTTTGCAGTTCAGAAACTTTGGGGGGGAGGCGGTGAAGTTGCACCCAGAAATTTGCTAGAATAAACTTGTATTCCTCAGGGAGTTTGCCAGGATCGCATCTCTCGATCGCCAATAAGTCCTCATTTATACTCCGTGGTGCCTCCAGGAATACCCGATCGACCGTAGCGGAAGAGTCAAGACGAACCAAAAAAGATCTGGCATCCAAATCCAGATAAAAAACTTGGGTCATCGACGAGAATTTCCAGAGGTTGGACAGAATAGATGAAAGGGATGCGCTAGTGAATATTCGAGGGGATATAGGCTTGATAGCCAGAGTCGCGTCCCAGTGTTCGTCGACGACTTCTTCTTTGGCTGACAGGAGACTGCTCTTACCGGCCCCTGCAGGGAGAATAGGTTAGCCATCTTCTCGAGGACATCTTTGTAAGAAGCCATTATAGCAAAGAATGTCAGAATACTAAGCGGCACGAAAAAACTCCAAGGCTTAGGAAGGAGGACGATGGAGGGGACGAGAGGGCACAGAGGTGGGGGGAGGGGGGAGAGGGGGGAGAGGGGAAGGGAGGTGGAGGCGGGTGGAGAAATAAGGGCGGCGACTTCAACAGAGCAGGATAAAGCAAACCCTATGAAGACGAAACTACTCCTAGGGTTTGGCGCAGAGCAAACCCTAGGTTTGGGGACCCGTACCTTATTTTCATCTCAGGGACGACAATAATGACGGAACAACATAACTTATTCTATTTTACTTTTGGGAATAACACAAATATATTTTAGTGCAACAGACATCTCATTACCATTCTTTCTTCTACCTATTCCAAACCTAAAAATACAAACAAACCTTGTTATCCCCTCTTTTTCTTACTCTCTTCTCTCATTGTCATTTTTTTAAAATTTAGTTTTTTTTTGGATTCTTAAATTTCATGTGTAGTACGAGTTTAGTTTGGTTTTCTAGTAGAAAGTCCACTAATACACTATTTTTAAAATTTTGAAGTCAATTTATAGATGTTCGAAGCTTCGAATTATACATAGTCATGTGTGGAACGATGGTGGACTGTAATCTTTTTTTGCATTTCTGGTTATGCAATAGGACTGTGAAATTTTTGACAGTCCAGAAGTCAGAGTTCTCTTCCTGTAGGACTATCAAACTTTTGGTAGTCCTTGTGCATAGTCAGGACAACCAAAATTTTAGCAACATGAAGATAGAGATCATTGACTTCGTGACTGTCTAAATTTTAATAGTCGTAATGTGACAAGTGTAAAAATGATTGTAACTAGACAAAACAGTCTAAACATCATCATTTTGAAGAACTTATTTAGAATGAATTTGTTTAAAAATGGAAGATGCACATATGTAGGAAACCAAGCTATTGGCCCATAGGAAGCAAAATCTTAAAAGATAGTGTTAAAATAGGTCAATGCTATAAGCACTACACAAAGTGTTAGTGGTTGTCATCATTTTTGTAGTCTTGTGTATAGTCAGGACTGTAAAGAAATTGGCAGTCCTAAGCACATTAATAGTTGCCAAATTTTTTACAGTCATGACTATATGCAGGACTGCAGAAAATGGTGACAACAACTAACACTTTATGTAGTGCTCGTAGCATTGGCCTAAAATATATGGCATCTCCATCTTTTTATGCAAATGTTAAGGGTACTGCACACTTTACTAAGGGGTAACACAAATGTTAAAAAAAAATTATTTACCAAAATGCTTTGAAAAACGGTTAGGGGGCAACACAAACTAAAGTATAAAAGAAAGAAAAAAATTCTCTCTTTTCATTTGTCTTTTTCTTCTTTTTCCAAATCCCTAAACCCTAAGCTAATAATATGCTTGTGATTCCATAAACCCTAACAAATCTCCATCATTCCGATCACACCAGATGAATATTTGACGTATCTTTGGGGAATCTCCGACGATGTATTAATCTTCAAAGTTTTTCGATGAAGTTTCTCAAGCCTTTAGTCATTCTTCAATACAAATGGCTCCCAACAATGTAAACGGGATGATAAAGAATTATTTTAATAAAGTTATAGGCTCGTCACATATATTATCTCGCATTTCTGAACCTTCCAAAGAAGCTCTGGTAATTTATTTATCCATTGAATCTTTGAAATTTTGCATAAATCAAAACTGTCAATCTTAGGATTGACAAAATTTTGGCAGTCCTAAAGACAAAAAGTTTGAGTTTGGAGATATTATTTGAAGATGCAAAGCATGTCGTATGGAGATATTATTGTACATAATCCTATTAGCGTCTATTTTGGCCATTTATTTGCCACAAATATTGTGTTCGGATCTCGTGAAGAAGTGAAAAAAATGGTTGCAACAAGTGGGAAAACAACATAACATAGGCATCGCATTGCAAGATCGGTTAGCAATTGGGTCGGACGAAAAAATTAAGAACTTGGATGTGAAAGAGGTAGTGTGTTCAGGTTTAATCGTGTTGAAGTCTAGTCGGGATTTGGTAATATCATATTTATGGAGTCCAAATCTAATTAAATATTTGATTTAATTTGATTTGGATGTCCATAGTTGGTGCTGGACTATTTTAGATGTAATAGGATTCTTATTTGAGGATTTTTAGAAAATTCTATTATGACATAAAATAGGATATTAATGGAATATTTTAGGTATAATATGATTCCAATTTTATTCCTATTTAGGAAATCCTATTATGACCTATAATATGATTTTTGCATCCTATATATATGGGGTGAGGGTGGATGCACAAAGTTGAGATTCGGGGTGCTCGTCCACATGAAATATAAGAGAAAGTCCTCACTTTGCTCTTAGGACTTTGTCATACAAGATAGAAGGAAAAAGAGATCCAATCGAGGAGTCGTCAACTTCGGTTAGAGAGATTGCTACGGGTTGGTGAGCAATTTCATTGTAATCTTTGTCGTTTATTCTTGAATGTGGTGAGGGGTTGCACCTATTGGGGCAAAGGGTTCAATATTATTTTTGTCAATCTTGTAATTTCATCTAAGTTATAGAGATTAGGATTTGTCCAATGACGTAGTCACCGCCATATACTTGTATTTATCTTGCTTGGTGTCCGTTAGACAAAGGTTGGTTATTTCAGGTAGGTTGGCCTAAGTTTTCGTTACGGTAACGTCTCAAACATGGTATCAGAGCGGTTGTAGGGCGTGTCTGATTCCTAATATTTGGTATCAGAGCTTTTGGGATTCTAGCAATTATGTCTATGAAGCAGATGAACACTCGGAGGGGGGAGGCTGGACCCAGCCCGGACCCGAGGGGGGAGGCTGGACCCAGCCCGGACCCGGGGCCCGGTTAGGTCGGGCCGGTTCAGCGCTGGACCGGACAGTCCGGTTTATGGTCTAGAAACCCAAAAAAATGCTTTCTAAAAAAATCCGAATGACCAAAACAAATAGCAAGTACAAAAAAAATTAGTAAAAGAAATTTATTTTACTTTCTACCATTTAGGTTTTAAAAAAGTACAAATTAGATAATACATAAACTGTGATTAATGACTAATACATAAACTATGATTAATGACTAATACAATATTACAAAGACTTATATAAGATTACTAGTACATAAACTCCGATTAATGACTCATACATGATTTCAAGATGTTGATACATGATTTTAAATGTCGACGTAGCTTCTCTATACCATGGCTATGGTCCCATTTTAATCGTTTCCTATAATACAAACATTCAACAAGAACTTTAGTAGAGTATCTTCTTTCGGTACTGCCACTTGCACGCTCATTGTAAACTTTACTAAAATGATACCAAATTTTCGAATCTGATTCAAACTCTTCTTGCGATGTCAGTTACGGTGCAGGTTACGGTTGCTGATATTACGGTTGCTGCAGTAGTTGATCATTATCCATGATATAAATCGTCTCTTTACACGAGTTTGCTTGTAAAAAATGTAAGAGGAAAAAAATTATGGTGTGATTAAGTTTGAAGATTTATGGCCAATTTATAGGTTTTTGGGTGCAAAATGACATATTTTACCCCAAAAAAGAGTTATTATAAGGGTATTTTTGGTCATTTCCAGCAAAATGACCAAAATATCCTTCCAACTGTCTAAAACAGCAAGTAAAATGGGGGTAAAATGGCCATTTGGCATCCCAACATTTAAAAACCCAAAAAATTTCAAAAAACTGGCCGAACCAGGCCAACCGGGCCCTGACCGGGTCGGTCCGGTCGGGCTAGGCAGGTTTGACCGGCCCGAACTAGGGTTCAAACCGGGCCGGGCTGATCCGAGCTAGTGGTTCGGGGGCATAACCCAGCCCGGAGGAGTTTGGGGGCGGGTCGGGTCGGTCCGGGTTATTGACCGGGCTCGGGCCGGCCCGGATCGGGTTTGACCAGGCTGGGCTCGAGTCGGGGACCGGACTGCCCGGCCCAGCAAACACCTTGATGGAGGATCTACTCTGGTGTTAGGGCTTGCATGGTCTGTTGGAGGGAGACAACGCAAAGCCATAAGACAAAGTTGCTCAAGACTGAAAACGACTAGATCAGAAGGCCGTTAGATTCATCCGCCAATGGTTGGACGATTCGGTGTTTTACGACATGTCCACGAAGAGTTTGGCAACAAGACGTTTCTTATTCGCCAGCTCGTCAACTTGAAGTACACGAAAGGTGCCATAGTGGCACAATATCTTAACGAGGTTCAGTATCATCAATCAGCTGTCTGCGATAAAGATGGTGATTGATGATAAGCTTCAGGCCCTACTGCTTTTGAGGTCTCTGTCAAAAAAGTTAGGAGACGTTAGTGTGTCCGTGAGCAACTCCTCACTGGATGGAGTTGTCACGATAGAGGCAGTCAAACGTAGCTTGTTGAATGAGGAGATCCGTATAGAAGCATAAAAATTTCAAAGTACCAAAAACCATGTGCCCCTGAATGTGGCATAGTACAACCCCTACGCCTAACTGAGCATGCGCATATACAACCCCTATGCCTAACTGAGCATATTTTAGTGATCTTTCTAGCCATCCTAGTGAGTTTCATGCAAGCAGTTTGACGAAACATAAACAAGGTAAATTACGTTAGAACTTACTCACGGCAGAGCGTGTCGTACAATATAAAGCTTACTGTAATCTTCCCTGCCAGTTTGTTAACAATGACTAAAAACTATATGTGATGTGGAGGTCACTGACATTAACTAGCCATCCTGGACATAGCCTGGTTAGAAGGGATCATTTTAACGCAAGTAGCGAGCTTCGCTAAAAGTCCCCGAATTACCGTTGCTTAAACCCAGCTCAGCTATACCGTGTTCCCCTAGACCGAATCGGTCTCGTAGCCACAAGTTACTGTTCCAGGAATCATCGCCCTTGTGCACAAGTTGTCCATGTCCATGCTAGACTAAAACTAGTTATTCAAGTATGGTCTACAATTTTATAAGGAACTTAACCAAGTTCGGCGTATACCGCCTTAAAAAAACTATATTATGTGAGATGGTGCTTAATCAATTATCTGTCTATTTCGAGAAAAATATCTATAAGTTATAAATATATATTTTATATAGAGAAAAATAATTGTGAAATTTTGATTGTGAGTAAAAATATTTATGTACTAAATTATTTTTGTTAAAAGGGTTCTCGAAATTGGAAGGATGTTCGTTCGCCTCAGGAACATGCTAAGACCGCATTGTCCTAACCCTAGCCTACCAAGCCTAAGCTCGGATTATGGTCTACGGTTGATTGGATGGTAGCTAAATTGTAATTAGCTCATTTATCAATTAGTAATAATTTCTATTATAATTATATAATAAATTACTGATTTCTTGTATATATAAATAGCCAGTGATTAATTAATAAAATTACTAAGTAAATTTTGACTAAGCTAAATGAATTAAGGGTTAGCAGTTAGTATTAGTTTTTCTACTAAGTATTCCTAATTTCTATTATATTTTATAATGGACTAGGGTTTCCACCACTCTCCTATAAATACCCCACTTCTCAATGTGATGTGACAACCTAAAATTTTCCCCCTAAAATTTTGTATCCGCCACCCCTCTCATGTACCACCCAACCATCACCCAATATGCAACCTCCCTGGCTAATGCCTCCTCGATACCGCCATTTCCATCACCAACCACCACTCCCTTGACCGCCCAGTAAACACCAATCTTCCATCGACCAACCACCTACACAGAGAACCAACCGCCATCGGCGGCGAACCACCCGTCGTGCACCTCCACCGCCAACAGCCAGCATAACCACAACTACCATAGAACAAAGAAACCACCACCAACATCGAGAGAGATTAGAGAGAGAGAGGGAGAGAACCTGTCGAGCTCCACCCGCCCGTCGTAACCGACACCACCGTCGCTGCCAGATTCGGATCTAGCATCGACTTTGAACTCCGGCCCCAACCCCTGCGTGCTACCAGTGCGTTGTAGCCGGCTCCTTCTACCCAATCTCCGCCGCTGGTCCAGCCCATCGTGGCCGAATGTCGCCAGTGCCGCCCAGAGTCTCTGATCCGCTGCGCCGATCTGTCAAGCTTCTTCACCGGCACTACCGGGCCTTTGGACGACGCCTGACCTTCCGAAGCCGACACCCAAGCAATCGCCACAGTAAGCCTTCTGCTGCGAGCATGAAACCCCCTTCTTCTTCATCTCAACTACTTTGGTTATAATAGGAAGCTGACCCCTCCCTCTTCCTTATATTTGGGAGACTCAGTTTTGCCTTTTTTTTGATTCCTATTTGAATACTGGGTGCTGAGTGCAATATTGTTTCTCTCCCTTGGATTATTTTGAGAAATGATTGTTCCCAGCAACTTTTAAAAGTAAAACAACAACCCAAATTCAATTTCTGTGGGCTTCAAGCCTAATATTTAGTATTGGTTTTATTTAAAATAACTCAGTGTATGGGCTTGGGTTTCAGTCCAATATTTCACATTTCATTTGTCATTTAGGCTGATTTTTGGCTTGTATATGTGTATAATATAACTATATTAGTATTAATAGCCTTATACAAATAAATGATGGTATATTTGTATATGTATTTTTATACCGCTACATATGTGTATGTATTTCGAAATAAGTATATGTATTTTATATTGTTATTACTATTACTAGTAATATTGTGTATATCAAATAGTTACGTGATAAACTTTCCTTTAAGCAATTATTTATGAGAAGATATCAAATCTATTTTTGGTTCAAAATCAAATTTGGAGAAAAACCTAAATAATTATTATAATATTTTATATAATTAAAAAGTATATTTAAATATTTTCCCAAGGATGAGTTTTGACCTCAACTAATATTATATTATTTTTTCTAATAGAAATTGATGTTTACCAAAATGAGGATTCAGAGACCCAAAATGATTTTTCTAGGTTTTCAATGATATATATCAAAAAATATTTTAAATAATTTTCAAGATAGTTAAGTATATACAGTCATTCTTTTTCCATTTAAATTATTAATCGCGACTATTATAGTCGTTCTCTATTCCTTGATCCGGTCGTCCTGCCGAACTCTGATTCTGGACTCCAATATATCAAACCAGGCTATTTGGACTATTGTGGACTCGATAGGGCCGTCTGTACCGTCGTTCGAGACTATCTTGTGGAGCATAGGTCGTACCTATCCTGCGTTGACACGTTCGTGTCGCGTACGTCGACTCCAACCAAACCGAGGTGAGTACATTCTCTGATTGTTTTCATTCGTGATAGTATCTATATTGCCTGCTTTAGACTACTTTACTTGATGCTGACACGTTGTTAACACGGATTGGTACTATATGGATCTTTTCATGAGATGTTATCCCCTCATCGGGTGTATCGAGTATTTCATGTTCATGTACTTTATTATGTGTATCGCGTACTCCTTGTACTCGTATTCTTCATGTACACTCATGTGCTCTCATATTGTACTCTCATGTTCACATATGCTTTATGTATAACTAATAATCATGTATGTAACGTAACTTGACCAGATCCTTGTGTATTGATTGGGGTAAGGGAGAGTAAAAGTGGTTATATGATTATATCCCAGTAGGGTAATCATATACATGTCTGTTATATCCTCACGTTAATGGAGTTATCTTATCTTAGTCATGTGCAACCTAAACCGATTACATAACCATCTTGTGCTATGAAACACTCATATTATTTATAGTTCATAGACTCTTATTATATTTCATGTGCTCAGTTTACTTATCTATATCTCCTGTATTTATGTACTTCTTTACAACACGTCATGTATTTTATTCTACTATTAGCTCTGTATTTCCTACCATGTTTTGGAACTACTTTTGGAGATATGTACTCATTCCCATCCTGACTGGATCCGTTGATAAATTTTAGGAATTATTATACCCCACATTATTGGACTACATGATGATGCTAGCAGAGACGGATCTCGATACCGTGAGTTGTCTCCTAGGAGTTCTAGGCCTTGTAGTTGTTCTGTTTTGTTATTGTATTTGTCTCAGTTACATTCTGGTCTTGTATATTCATTTGTAGACTCTGTCTGTCCCAGTATTATTGATATCTTTTTATTCATATCTTTCCTGGTTGTTGTGGTGTGATTTGAGTACATTGTGATTTTGGATCATCTAGATGTTGTAGATAGTTAATGGGTACTTGACAACGTACTACCGTCGATACTGCGACGTAGGTTGGACGTGGCCTACGTACTTGTGGCTGATTATGCGGGTGTGGGTTGTGACATATGCCACACCATACAGGTAGTATTGCCACAATTTAAACGCGAACACAATTGTTGCTTGGCATAGTTTTTCTCGTACGACTTTAATTTTCTTGAGGCAAAATATATCACCTTGTTTCGCTGCATGAGCATACTTCCCAAGCCATGGCTTGAAGAATCACTAAAGATTTCAAAACCTTCTATCCCTTCTTGAAGTACGAGTATAGGGATTGAAATAAGACGTTGCTTTATCTCCTGTAAGTAAGCTTCACAGTCGTCCGACCACTCATACGCGACTCCCTTTTGTGTGAAGCGAGTCAAGGGCGATGTAATCTTTATGAAGTCCTTCACGAATCGTCTATAGTATCCCACCAAACCAAAGAAACTTTGAATCTTACTAGCTGACACATGCCGCTTCCAATCAACAACGGCTTCAACTTTCCTCCGATCAACTATAATACCTTCAGCAGAAATGATCTGTCCAAGGAATGGCATATTGTTCAGCCAGAATTCACACTTGCTTTATTTTGCGTACAACTGATTGTCTTAAAAATTCTAGAGTATGATCCACAGATGCTCTGCATGTTGCGCCTTATCCTTCGAGTAGACAAGAATATTGTTGATGAAAACTACTACGAACTTGTTGAGGAAGGGTCGAAACACCCGATTAATTAAATCCTTGAAGGCAACGAAGGCATTTGTTAAGCCGAACGATATTACCAGGAACTCATAATGGCCGTATCGAGTGTGGAAGGATGACTTCGACATGTCGTCTTGCTTGATCTTGAGTTGATGGTAACCCGAGCGAAGATCAATCTTAGAAAATACTGAGGCGCCTTATAGCTGATCGAACAAGTCATCTATGCGGGGCAGTGGATACTTGTTCCGGATTGTGGCTTTGTTCAACTCTTGGTAGTCAATGCACAGACGTATTGACCAATCTTTCTTCTTAACAAACAATACGGGCGCTCCCCAATGGCGAAATGCTAGGCCGGATGAATCCTTTGTCGAGTAATTCTTGCAACTGGACCTTGAGTTCCTTCAGCTCTGCAGGGGCCATTCTGTACGGAGCCTTAGAAATCGACCTGGTGTTGGAAAAGATATCGATGGTGAATTTGATTTCTCAATCGGGTGGCGTACGGGGTAGCTCATCCGGGAACACGTGGGGGAATTCTACAACAACGTCGGTTTGACCCACGTTTGCACCATCCCGTCCCATGTTGCAAACAGATGCCAAGTATCTTTCGTAACCGGAATACATCATTGTTCAAGCATAAATTTTCGAGATCACCATGCACGACATCGACGCTTCTTCACACGAGTAGCAAAACTCAATCTCTCTTGGTAGATGGATGGTAACCTTTTTTCCTGCACAGTCAATTGTGGCATTGCAAGCGCCGAGCCAATCCATTACTAGTATGATGTCGCAATCCTTAATATCTAGAACTATCGAATTAAGATATACCATTTTATTTCCGATACAAATGATTCCATCTCTGCAGCCTGAGTTTGTAAGTAGTTGCATGTCCGACGATATGCCAACACTAAGGTTAAGGCGTAGTGGGTTATAGGAAATTTGTGTTCCTCGACAAAATCTGTCGAAATAAAACTATGTGTGGCGCCAGAATCAAACAGTACACGTACGAACTTATTATTGAGAAGCAGTATACCTGTCACGACTGTATCTGAGAAAAATGCCTTATCTTGAGTCATGGCATTTATGCGTCCTTGGGCATTAGGGCGACAGTCATGGCCATTTTGATGTACGGGATAGGGAGCTCGAGGTGCCGGGCCTTGATTATCTGGACGATGCTGCGGCGGAGGCGTAGTTGGGTTTAGTCTTCTAGTCAAAAAATCAGCACGTATGTGGCCCTTTTTACCACTGTTCCAGCATCCACCTTCAGGTATCTGGCAGTCATTGATGGTATGACCGAGCCGATGACATCGGGTGCAGCGAGGCCATGGGTTCCGTCCATGATATCCATCATATTGACCATTGTTTGGACGCTTGATCGCGTTGTTTCCTCCTGCATGGCTAGGGAGCTTGTGATTGTAGGTATGCACAGTGCCGACAACAGCTGTAGGGTATTGGCGCTCAAGGCGGAGATCATGATTTAGAGACACGTCCATCGTTTTGTATTCCGAAATTGACACATAGGCAGATATAGAGGACCGCAGATCCACTTCGAACCACCAAGCGTGTCTCTCCGTAGTAAGTGTAAAAGCATAGAATTTCTGGCACATCTAAGAGCCAGAAATATCATGCACCCCAGACATCATGCGCTCCAAACAGTTATGCGCTGAAGAAACATAACATTGGCACAATAACTAAAAAGTAGCAAGTAGAAGAGGCATATAAAGATTGATTTTTAATCCATATAAAAAGTCTATTATATGTCCAAATATAACAAAAGTCTACTACAAAGAAGAAAGCCTAAACTACGGTTAGGCGCATCACTTCACAGGTGCATCACCCTGACATCTCAGTGTAGGCGCATCACCCTGACGTCTCAGAGCGAATCACTTCTTCGAGTGCTTCGGCCAATAAAGCATTTCTTGAGCAGAATACGGGTTGACAATCAATCCAAACCCTGTGGCTCTTCCAGCATAACCAAAGTCAGGGCACGAAAACCCCGATGTTTGGATGCAACAGACTCCCAATGCCATCTTATAGAAAAAACACTGCCGACAAGGGGTTCAAACATAAGCTATTTTATCTACAGCAAACTCGGCACATCTTAGTCTTCTGAAGGAGTTTATCGTCAAAGCTTCTTCGAACGAAGAGATCTGCAACCCACAGTGCAGCGTCTCGCCAGGGAAGAAGACCAGTCGAGTTCATCTCCATTTGGGAGTGAAAAGTGAAACGAGAAACAAACTTCTCTTTACGTTGCTATTTATAGGCCAGGGCAAATCAAACCCATGCGCCAAAGTGGCAACTTTTCCAAAGTCAGTGCAATGAACCTACATTTATGATGATGAATCTGTCCCTTCGAATTCAGCTGAGTCAATGAAGCATTAATGCCTCGAAAGACTCAATAAAATGAGATGCGCCATGTAGCAGATACGCCCATCAGAACCATATATTTTAGACATATGTGCCCACTGGAGCACACAACGATGCGCCCAGTAACGCACATATATGTGCCTACATAAAGCGTGCCACCCATCAAAGCATTTAATGTTGGAGTGACTGAAATGACAGCAGCTCACGTCTCGATGATAAAAAAAGTCAGTTTTTTCAGAAGACGAGGAGACGCATTAGCAGCACTACAACACGTGGCCAATTGACAAACTCGCATGCGCCTCCACAGCCATGCGCCCAGACTTACTCCTGATCCCAAAAGACAGAAGCCAAGTCCCTACATGCGCCTCCGCAGCCATATGCCCAAAACTCTGTATGTGCCTCGAAAGCCATGCGCCCAGACTTATTTTTGACTCCTAAAATTCACGAGCCAAGTCTCTGTTGGCCCATTGGTCATATGGTCAAACTGATTTTAATAATTGATCAAACTCTGTCTCGATATATGAAGCTAGTCAGGATATCTCGGACTCTTGGACATGATCAAGAACAGCTATCTACACAGTTCAAGACCGAAGCAATGTTTGCCTGTTCGAGTCTGTATTTCTTTGAGCAATGTATTTTTTCATTTTATTGAGTCTAGGAATACGTTGTACACCGAGTCGTACTGGCAAATAGGCTATTCCAAAATGATTTTAAAATATTTTTAAAAATGTCCTTAGTTTTGAAAAACATTCATATTAACAAAAGCTTCAAAAAGGTTTTCAAAAATCCCCAAAAACTATTTTTTAATACCTAACCTAACCCTGACAGAACTCGGCCAGAGTTCGGCCAGAGTTCGGTTATTGGCCGTTTTGATTTTTGAATTCTCTGGAACTTGGTCCTCCTGCAGTTGCAGATTTGACCGATATTTCCTCATCGAGTTCTGCCCGAATTCTGCCCGAATTCTGCCAGTATTCTGTCTTTGGAACTCCTATAAATAGAGAAGGATTTCGATCATTTTAACTCACTCATTCACTTTCAATCTTCTCTCTATCTAAAGCTTTCAGCCTTCCAAAGTATTTTCTTGAGCTTTAAATTTCAGATCCCAAGCCAATTACAATCCTCTAGTCGATTTGCCAGTGCGGTACGGTCTAGAAGTTTCTGAGTGATTGTAATTAGAAGGCTTGATTAGAAGAATACCTTTTCATAATTGAAGTTGGACGAGTTCTTCGTATCAAAGCTCGCATTGTAGAAGTTGCAAGGACTTCGTAAGAAAACTTGCGGTTTTGCCAATAGTGGATTCAACTGGTAGCAAGAGTTCTACCGACTGAATTAGTCCTCAACAGAGGGAAACCAGTATACATCGCTGTCTTTGCGTTTTATTTCTTATCTCTGCCTTTACATTTTTAATTGTGACTATTATACTGTGATCTTGGTGCTAACATTTTTTAATTAGCAATATTCTACTGCCAACTCTTTCCCCCCTAGAGTATTGTGCTTTACGATTTCGTTCCTACAATTGGTATCAGAGCGGGTTTTACAGGTAAAGCAAGATAACATTGTAATTATTTATTCATTTAACTAATTGTTATATAGATCACAGCACAACACATGGCAACTGTGAAATTCACAAGTGAAGGCCAGGCCACAAACAGACCTCCACTGTTTGATGGTACGAACTATACCTATTTGAAAACACGGATGAGTTTCTTCTTGAAATCACTTGACTTTGATTTATGGTCTATTGTTATTGATGGCTATCAAAAGCCACCTCGTATAAATGTTGATGGAGTTCTAGTTGAAAAATCCCATAACAAATATACAGAGGAAAAAAAGAAAAAGGCCAGTCTTGACGCACGTGCTATTAACGCTCTATTTTGTGCTTTAGACAGAATTAAATTTAACAGGGTGTCTATCTGCACAACGGCTAATGAAGTGTGGAAGCTTCTTGAAGTTACACATGAAGGCACGACTCAAGTCAAATAATCAAAGGTCAGCAGACTTACTCAAGAGTATGAGGTGTTCAAGATGAAGCCCAATGAAACAGTTACTCAGATGTTCGAAAGATTCTTGGATATTGTAAATCCTTTGTCCTCCCTAGGCAAAGAGTACAGTAACCATGAAAAGATTTACAAACTCCTGCGAGCACTTACCAAGAACTGGATTCCAAAGGCTACTGCAATCATTGAAGGGAACGACCTCACAACTATGTCCCTTAAAGTACTCATGGGTAAGCTACTCACTCATGAACTGGAGCTACAAGATTTTGAAGAGCCTGCACCAAAAGAAAAGACGATCGCTTTCAAGGCTCAGCACAGAAAAGCTGCTGAAGGTGACTCAGACAGCAATGAATCTGATGCTGAAGATCAAGCACTTCTAGCGAGGAAATTCAAAAGATTCATGAGATATGAGAAAAGAGCCAAAGAAAACAACAACAGCAACAACTGGTATCAAGATGATGCTGTCTGCTATGGCTGCAAGAAGAAGGGACACATGAAGAAGGATTGTCCTACAAACTCATCATCAAGCAAGAAGAGCAACAGGTATGGGAAAGGGAACCTGAAGAAATCAACATCACGGTAGTATACCAATACCAGCATATGGCATGAAAGTGAAGCCAACGACTCAGAAGACGAACAATCAGAAGATGCTGCAAACGTATGCTTTATGGCATCCGATCAGGTACCTACTGAACCTGTAGTTGATACATATGATGACTTCACCTTTGAGCAATTAGGAGATGCCTTCAGTGAACTGATAAGTGATTGCAGGAAACTGCGTAGCAAATATCAGACCTCTAAGAAGGTACTCAAAGAGTACAAAGGTGAAATAGGAAGACTTACCGACCTACTAGCTGAGGTTAGAAATAATATTAGTGAGTCTGGTGAGCTTTCTTCAATCAAGCTTTTATTACACGAGACTACCAAGTCATCTGAAGAGAAAGACAAGGTTATTGACCAACTGAAAGAAGAACTTTCTAAAGAGAAGAAAAGTCTTGAAAGTGCACAAATCAGAATGGAAACACTCACTTCTGATTATACTAAGTTGTATGACACTTCCAAAAGATTGGAAATTAGGTTAGGAAAACAGCCTGAGACTGCTGCTTCCTACCCTAACACGTGTCACTTACCGAAAAATCGGAACATTCCCAAACCAAACACTGTCAGACCTAACCATATCAAACCTTTATCCCAAAAGGTTAAGCCCAAACAGGATTATAGGTATGCTTTCTTCTATACTAGAAAACCTAAATCTACTAACCATGTACACCACTCAGCTTTCAACACTCAACATGCACAATGTCATTATTGTGGCCTCATTGGTCATATTTCACCTGCATGTAGAATCAGAAAGCTTGTTGATTTAAATATTTATGCTTGGATACCAAAGGCTAATATTTCAGGACCCTACAAGAAATGGGTACCAAAAGTTTCATCTGCAAATTATTTTGTAGGTGGAACACCCTTCACATGCTAAAAGCAAATAGATCCTCGATAGCGGTTGTTCACGGTATATGACCGGTGACGCTACATTATTTGAAGGAAGGTTATATTTCCTTCGGTAATAACTTGAAAGGGTATATCATTGGTATCGGTGATGTTGGTAAGTCTCCCTATCCTGTGATTAAGGATGTCTGTCTGGTTACCGAGTTGAAACATAATCTACTCAGCGTAAGTCATCTAGCTGATCATGGTTATGGCATCAACTTTGGCAAAGACAAATATACTATAGTTGATAGCTCAACTGGTAGTACTATCTTTGAAGGTATCAGGGAAGACAACATATATGTTTTCTATTTGTTGGAAGAAACTAATATTTCAGGTAGATGCTTAATGGCTAAAAGTGATGAGAGTCATCTGTGGCATATGAGACTCGGTCACGCAAATATGGACACAATCTCAAGATTATCCATAAAGAAGCTAGTACGCGGTTTACCAGACATAACATTCAAGAAGGATTCGGTATGCAGCCAATGTGAAAAGAACAAAGCTACCAGATCCACATTCAAGTCAGTAAATACAGTATGTACTACTAGACCTCTACAATTGCTACATATGGACTTATTTGGTCCTAGCAGAGTTGTTAGCCTCGGAGGTAAGTTATATGCTTTTGTAATTGTAGATGATTGCTCTAGATACATGTGGGTATACTTCTTGACACGCAAGAATGATGCATTATCCGAATTTGTCGCCTTTTGTAAGAAAGTACAGAATGAAAAAGGTTACATGATCACTCGTATTAGAAGCGATAATGGTGGCAAATTCGAGAATGCAAAATTTGAGCAATTTTGTGACACACACGGTTTTGTACACGAGTTCTCCTGCCCTAGGACTCCACAACAAAATGGAGTTGTAGAACGTAAGAACAGAACTCTATCCGAAATGGCCAGAGTAATGTTAAACCAGTGTAGTCTACCCAAATATTTTTGGGCTGAAGCTGTCAATACAGCTTGCTTTGTTCTCAATAGAGTTCTAATTCGACCCAAATCGAAGAAGACTCCATTTGAGTTATGGTTTGATAGAATTCCATCAGTTTCATATTTTAGAATATTTGGTTGTAAGTGCTTTATTCTTAATACAAAAGACAATTTGGGAAAGTTTGACAAAAATACCGATGAAGGTATATTTTTAGGTTATGCGGCCAAGAGCAAAGGATACAGAGTCTTCAACAAACGAACTATGATCATCGAAGAATCAATCAACGTCACCTTTGATGAATTGAATCAAATGACTATCGATGACAATGACGAAGATCCAACTGTACCAAGCTCAACACCAGCTGATTCTCAACCAAGCTCAGCACTAGCTGATCCTCCTAGAGAAGATCCAGGAACCAGCTACCTTCAGAGTCTGCCGAAAAGATTAAAATTTACGGCTGATCATCCAAAGGATTTGGTAATTGGTGACATTACCAAAGGTGTAAGTACTCGTACATCCAGTAGAGATATTGTTTCTAGTGTTGCATTCATTTCACAGCTAGAACCCAAAACTATTGATGAAGCATATAGTGATAATTTTTGGATAGATGCTATGCAAGAGGAATTAAACCAATTTGAACGGAATCAAGTTTGGGAACTTGTTCCCAAGCCTATTGATCATCCGGTCATTGGCACCCGTTGGGTATTCCGAAATAAACTTAATGAGAATGGTTTAGTGACTCGTAATAAGGCTCGACTCGTAGCTCAAGGATACAATCAGGAAGAAGGTATCGACTACGATAAGACTTATGCCCCAGTTGCGAGATTATAATCCATTCGCATGTTATGTACATTTGCATGTTTTCATAATTTCAAATTATTTCAAATGGATGTCAAGAGTGCATTTTTAAATGGTTTTATAAAAGAAGAAGTTTTTATAGCGCAACCTCCAGGTTTCACAGATTTTAAAAACCCTGATCATATTTTCAAGTTGAAGAAAGCTTTATACGGTCTGAAACAAGCCCCTCGTGCTTGGTATGATCGTCTAAGCTCTTTCCTACTTGACAACGGTTTTTCAAAAGGCAAGGTTGACACTACACTTTTTATTATGTCCTTTAATGGTAAGCTTCTCTTAATACAAGTCTATGTTGATGATATTATATTTGGATCTACTGATGAATCTCTGTGTCAAGAATTTTCTAAGTGTATACAGAATAAGTTTGAGATGAGCATGATAGGAAGCTGAAATTCTTTCTCGGACTGCAAATCAAACAAACTGACAATGGGACGTTCATAAATCAAGCCAAGTACACAAAAGATTTGCTAAAAAAGTTTGATCTGGACAATGTCAAACCTATTGGCACTCCGATGGCAACTTCAACAAAGCTTGATATTGATGAACAAGGCAAGCCGGTCGACACACGTAAGTATCGAGGTATGATCGGTAGTTTACTTTATTTAACTGCTAGTCGTCCAGATATTATGTTTAGTGTTTGCCTGTGTGCACGTTTTCAAGCTAATCCAAAGGAATCGCATCTGCGCGCAGTTAAGCTTATCTTTCGATACCTTAAGGGCACTTCTTCTGTTGGCTTTTGGTATCCCAAAACTAAGTCCTTTGACCTTATTGGTTATTCGGATGCAGATTTTGCTAGATGCAAAGTTAATAGAAAAAGTACCAGTAGCACATGTCATTTCTTAGGCAAGGCTTTAGTCTCATGGTTTAGTAAAAAGCAAAATTCTGTAGCCCTATCAACAACAGAGGCTGAGTATATCGCCGTAGGACGTTGTTGTGCTCAGATTTTGTGGATGAAACAAACCTTAGAAGACTATGATTTATTTTACACACACATTCCTATTTTCTGTGATAACACGAGCACTATTAATTTGACTAAGAATCCTGTATGTCACTCTCGTACTAAACATATCGAGATTCGACATCATTTTCTTAGAGATCGTCATCAAAATGGATATATTGACCTTGTGTACATAGATACTGAGAATCAATTAGCTGACATTTTCACAAAACCTCTAGCAGAAGATCGTTTCAATTATTTACGTCGAGAATTGGGAATTTTGGACGTCAATAATATTAATTAATTTTGTTTTATGATTATATTTCAATATACAAAAACTGTGTTAGAAACAAGCCAATAAAGAGTCTGTCTGTCACCACAACTACGGTTGAATCGAAGCGGTACTTAAGAGTTCCCCGGTGAACCTCCGCCAGCTGGGACAGTACTCCTACAGCTAATCTGAGATAGTCGCTGTGTAACGATATTTAATTTATAAAATAATATTAATTATATTAATTGAAGGTTGAAATTACTAATCTTTGAATTAAATATTTAAAATGAGCCAATGAAAAAGAAAGTGTTCCAAACCAACCCCAGGCGAATTCGGCCAGACTTCGGACCGAATTCGGCCCGAGTTTGGTTGAAGGTATCAGGTTATATAACCAGAACCCGAGAGCCTTTCTTCTTCATTGCTTCTAAACTCCATCAAAACAGCAACAACAGCCGCGCGAGAGCACCCTAACCCTAGTTCTTCACCACTCCTTCTCTTCCAATCCAAGTGGTGAAATCAATCCAAACTTTGGATTCGTGCGGAGATCGTTGTTCTCTACAACATACTCAAATTTTGGGAGGTATAACTCTGTATTTCCCCTCCTTTTAATTTCGTGCTATTTAATTTTATTGTACAAATGACACCTAAGGGATTTAACCCCTTCAAGAGGAAGAAGATAACCAATCCAAGTAAGGAAGGTTCATCTTCGAATCCACCCACGAATTCCCTCTTTTTGCCAGTCCAATCTAGCAATGGCACGTTCGACGGATTTTACTTTCAAACCCTAGATCAAGCCCTACTGTGGTATGGAGACTTTTCTATGAGATCCATATGCACAGGCGCTCCTATCAAGTGGACTGTGTTTCCAGAACACCGCCCTTACTTTGAGGCATTAGAGTTATAATATTTTGTTAAACTTTGTTTTCCAGTAGCAACTAATGCCATTAGACTCTTCTACTGCAATATCATATTAAATACGTTTGACGTAAGTACTCGTGTTGGAGGATAAGATATCAATTTCAATGATGTTATTTTAGCAGAAATCCTTGGTATTCCCAACGAAGATGAACCGCTTGTTGATATCAATGAATTTGATTTTCCCGACGGCATGACACTTACTAGTTTCAAAGCTGAACTCTGTGCACCTGATCGAGTTCGCTCTGGAAAGTTCAAGGCAAACAACTTGAACTTGTTTAATTATGAATTGCACCGTATCATCTACTCCACTCTCTTTCCGAAGTCTACTTCAAAGGATGATGTCACGTCTCTTGAATTATCTGCTATGTATCACATTCTTAAGGGGATTCCATTTTCTGCCCCTAAGACCATTATCCAGATGATGGGACGTTGTCGTACAAGAGATAGAAATCTCTCTCATGCGATGATTCTCCCACGCATCTTTCAGCATTTTGACATTGATTTATCAACTTGTACTCAAGACCCTGAGCCCAAGTTTCTTAAGTTATCTCGTCGTAGTATGACTGCTGCTGCTCCTCCTACTGCTCCTGCTACTGCTCCACCTCCTCCACCTCCTTAGCAGTATGCCATAACATTTGAGGGCATACACCAGCACCTTTCGGATTTGCACGTCTTCATGACGGATATGGCCTGCGAACGTGAGTTCCGCGACGTCGCTCGTTATCAGGCGATTGTAAATTCTTTAGCTGATCTTCGATTTGCCCAGACTGGACATTCTGCCGGTTCCATTCCTAGAGATCCAGCTTTCTCTGGTTACCGCTGTGAGGATGAGGCTGTTCATGCCTACTTTCAGCCCGGTAACGCATATGATTGGTACCGTTCTGACCATGCTCCTCCTCGAGACTATGTCGGTGAGTTTTACACTGGCGCCCCTCCTCATCCTTCTGGCGCTGGTACCTCTGCAGCTGGTCCTTCTGGACATGCCGGTCATGCTGATGATGATGATGATGATGAGGATATGTGATATGTTATCTGATGTTTGAGACTTAGATATTATCTACTGTATACTTGGAAATGCTCCGACATTCTAAGTTTTTCTATCTTTCTAGACTTTATTATCAGTATTTTTTTTGAGGACTTGTACTGGATTTATTTTATAGATGTCTTCTGAACATCCTTTTATCTTTATGAGATGCGTAGTTTATAGTTCACATCAGTTTATTTACTTAGCATCTTTATCTGCTTTAATAACTGTTTGTGAAATAATTCTATGTTTTATTATTAACTGCCTGAGACAAATACATGCCTGTGATATCATTCTAATTTCTTTAATATTTCTACCATTTATCATGATTATTTTCTTGTGTTTCTTCACTGTTTGTTATTTATACATTGATTGCGGGGAAGTTTTTCTCTTTTACAATTATTTTTATAAGTGACAACGGGGGAGAAAAATAAAGATCTAACATTCTTTTGATTCTTTTGAGAAAATACAGGATATGAACAATTTTTGATTTTATTTCAAGCTTAAATGTTATATCATTCATAGTTTGTCAATTATCAAAATGTGGGAGATTGTTGGCCCATTGGTCATATGGTCAAACTAATTTTAATAATTGATCAAACTCTGTCTCGATATATGAAGCTAGTCAGGATATCTCGGACTCTTGGACATGATCAAGAACAGCTATCTACACAGTTCAAGACCGAAGCGATGTTTGCCTGTTCGAGTCTGTATTTCTTTGAGCAATGTATTTTTCATTTTATTGAGTCTAGGAATACGTTGTACACTGAGTCGTACTGGCAAATAGGCTATTCCAAAATGATTTCAAAATATTTTTAAAAATGTCCTTTGTTTTGAAAAACATTCATATTAACAAAAGCTTCAAAAAGGTTTTCAAAAATCCCCAAAAACTATTTTTTAATACCTAACCTAACCCTGACAGAACTCGGCCAGAGTTCGGCCAGAGTTTGGTTAGTGGCCGTTTTGATTTTTGAATTCTCTGGAACTTGGTCCTCCTGCAGTTGCGGATTTGATCGATATTTGCTCATCGAGTTCTGCCCGAATTCTGCCAGTATTCTGTCTTTGGAACTCCTATAAATAGAGAAGGATTTCGATCATTTTAACTCACTCATTCACTTTCAATCTTCTCTCTATCTAAAGCTTTCAGTCTTCCAAAGAGTTTTCTTGAGCTTTAAATTTCAGATCCCAAGCCAATTACAATCCTCTAGTCGATTTGCCAGTGCGGTACGGTCTAGAAGTTTCTGAGTGATTGTAATCAAAAGGCTTGATTAGAAGAATACCTCTTCACAATTGAAGTTGGACGAGTTCTTCGTATCAAAGCTCGCGTTGTAGAAGTTGCAAGGACTTCGTAAGAAAACTTGCGGTTTTGCCAATAGTGGATTCAACTGGTAGCAAGAGTTCTACCGACTGGATTAGTCCTCAACAGAGGGAAACCAGTATACATCGTTGTCTTTGCGTTTGCTTTCTTATCTCTGCCTTTACATTTTTAATTGTGACTATTATACTGTGATCTTGGTGCTAACATTTTTTTAATTAGCAATATTCTGCTGCCAACTCTATTCACCCCCTCTAGAGTATTATGCTTTACGATTTCGTTCCTACAGTCTCCTCATGCGCCAGATCCTAGGCGCATCCTGACAGATCACTCTCCATCAAATCTGAGATTGTTGAGCCATAGACACGCATCACATGTCATTTGACTCAGTTCTGCCTACGAATAGGTGCTAACCACCCAATATCTCATAAACAACCGAATCTCTACGACTGCTACGTGTCAGCAACACCACAACCCAACAGTGTAGTTCGAACAAATTTAGCTCCAACTTCAGGGCGCATCATCTATGCGCCCAACAACATCAGCCACGTGGCGTCCCTGCGTACAAATTCTCCAGGTGCATAGCATACATGCGTGCATAAGCAGATCATTCTGCTGCCTATAAATAGAAGGATCATTCCTTCATTCAATCTCTCGATCCCCACTTCCGGAACACTACAACCACATCAACATCCAGAGCACTTGTAAGAGTCCCAGTCCTCTTCAAGTCACTGCCCGTTCCAGAGTAATTCATACTTTCAGAGAGTTCGAGATCGTCATCAGATCGTCAACAGAGTCAATGTATTACCACTCACTCCATCGTCACGGTTCCTAGATAAAAACAATAGTGTACTCCTAGGACTACATCTAAGTTTTACTTTGTACTCTGTTCTATTTGTAATTGAAATATACAGTTTATTCAAAACAACCTGTTTTTGATGGCAAATAGTAGGCAAGAATGACCAACAAATTTGGCTAACTTGTTGAATTCTGCTCCATATTGTCACACCATCATGTTCCCTTGCCTCAACTATATATATTTATTCTTGTTTTCTTGTCGAATGGCTTTGGAAAGGTACTTGATTTCGAACGCCTTTCTGAAGGTGGCCCAAGTAATCGTCGTCGTCTCGTCGTCGCATCAGATTGCTCGTTTTTGTACGGCCCACCAGTCGTGTATGTTCAATCGGAGTTGAATTGAGCGCATGTGACTTTCTTGGACTCTTCAATGCCCAGAAGTTCAAAATGATCTTCCAACTCATCTAATCAGTCGATCGCCAGAGAAGGTCTTCAGTACCGCTGAAGGAAGTGCAGAATTTTTTTTAATTTTGACACCTCAAAGTTGAAACTTATTGGTGTTACAAGTTGACGCTCGGGCTCCTCCGGTTCGATGTTGGTACGTGCTCGGTTATGGCATGAGTCATCGCAGAGTTGCTGTTGGCCACAATTATCTAGACAATCTGCTGAAGAGTATCAAGCTGCTTCTGCTGCAACTTGAATTGTGCCTCGAATCGAGCCTAAAACTGTAAGCCCCCTGATTTTTTGATAATATTTTTAATTATTTGTATATGGATATTTAATATCAAACTATATTTTAAAGTGAATAATGACTATATTATTACTTTACCGTAGCTTTAATTTTTGAAGCACAATAATTATCAATTTCTCAAATCTAATTCCATATTGAATTCTAGACAAGTCCACCACCATTTTGATATATCATGTCCCGTCCAAATATGTTCTCTTGTGCAATATTTTTTATGTAAAATTTTAGGGGTAAAATAGTCATTTTAGTTTCTAGTGTAAAATTTGACTAGTTTTCCCAAATAGCAATTAAGGCCCAATTTCGATCCAAATCATTTAACCCAATATATGGTTTTGACCCATTTTGAGCCTATTACGCACATGCCAATGATGTGCCACTCAATTGAGTTTCCATATGCTAATTATTTTTAAATGACACATAAGGCCCATATAGTGCAATTTCGGTGTTAGAATCAATTAGAATTATTTTACTTAATCCTAGTCAACCCAACTCAGTGGGGACCATCCTAGGTTGCCAACACATAGTGGAACCATATTAGATTGATTTAATTCAAGTTAAATGCAGCCATGTGCCATAAATCCTTGCATCTTTGACTCAATCAAACAACCTCTCTAAATATGGAAACCCATGTGCACCTATTACAATAACTAAGTTTTAGAGGGTCAAACCTTAACCAAATTAGTTCAAACAGAAGCCAAAACCTCCCAAACCCTAAATTCTATCAAACCCTACATATATAAGCCGCAAAATTTATACTTTAACCTAATATTTCAGTTGTCACCTGTAAGGACCCTGATTTTTGGGGATTTTTTTCTATTTATTTTATACGATTAGATGATGTATATTTATTGTATTGTATTTTCTTATTAATTATGATTATAGATGTACTTTTTCGTGTCTTTGATTCTTGGAGCACAAGACATGCCCATCTCTTGAAACGTCGTTCATGAGTTTTGTAGTAGACATGATGACCTTCAATTTGGTATATCATGTCCCATCCAAATTTGTCACCTAGCATCCTTTTGACTTCGTGCAACTTCGGGTCAAATTTAGGTAATTATATTATTTACCATAATTCTAGACCTAACTTCCCACGTGAGTTCGAAACTCGATATAGATCAAAACCATTTGACCCAATATATGATTTTGACCATTTTGATTCTACGACACACATGCCAAGGGTATGCCACCCAATCGAGTTTCCATGTGCTATTTATTTGCGAATGACACGAGAGATTCATGGGTTGACTTTTCGAGTTCGATTTGATTAGAAAATATATTTGGACCCAAACCTAGCCAACCCCATTTGGTAGAGCCCATGTTAGGTTGCCATGACTTGGTATAAATATTTGGAATTTATTCTAGGCCGAATAGACTTAATACAATTTTGTATATATATGATTATATTTATAATAAAGCTATTACTATATATATATATATATATATATATATATATATATATATATATATATATATATATATATATATATATATGGCCATAATCAACTAGTTTGGAATCAAATCAAAGAGATTTTATGATAAATTGATCGAGTTTTCAGAAAACAACCATGTTTTCTAAACACCCAAAAACAGAACCCTATTAGTCCAAACATGCTGTTTGGAAGGCCGATTTCGAAAAACCTATTAAAAATTTAGGAAATCTTTTGAACAGATTTATACATGATATGAACAGGATTAAAACCCCATTATTACTTTTAATTTTAGTTGATTATCCATCGAAAGAAATCGTTAGGAAAATCGAGAAAAACCTATGTAAAACTGTTTGGAATTTTTAGAATTGTCCCTATACGAGGTTCGTCCCGATAAACCGGACAACTTGGTCACAACCCATAAGCATCGAAAGGTGCGTATCGACTTCGTGGATGTGTGGGCTTTGACGAAATTTAAATTGGTTGCGTGTGCGCGACAAATTTGATGTGTATCTGTCAAAATTTATCGTAGTGACCTTTTTTGAAATTCTCCAATTACTTTGTGCACGTTCATCAAATCGAGACGAAACTTGCGCCAACAGGACCATATCGTTTTTCTGGACTTGTATTCCAAGTTTGGTCCGATTTTGAGACAGTTCACCGGATTCCACCAGAATCCAACTTTAGACATACCGTTGGGTTCGTCTCGTCAAACTATATCTGTAGACATGTAGTTTGATGACTTTAGAGACCATAGATTCTGGCCTGCTTTTCGGTGTAAAGCGAGTCCAACGGCGGAAACTGTTTTGACACGAAATTACTGTTTTACCTCTGTGTCCAGAATTGGACTTATGGATAGACTATCCTTGCTATTTTTCTTATTCCAGGAATGTTGGCAATGTCTGTTTCAGCGTTCGGAGCTTGTTGCGATGGTTTGACTTTTGTGGTTCACTGAGTGTTGGATTGTTGGTTCTATGCGCTACAGCAGGCAAGTACACCTTGCCAAACTTTATAATACTTACATGCTTTTCTATTTCCATTCTTTCTTGCTTGGTTACATATTTCTTTGTTTTATGTTATGGTTACTTTCCAGTTTCACGTCACGTAAAGTTTTACTTTTCTTTCTATATTACTTGTTCTAACTTTCCTATCTTGTTCATGTCGAGTGATAGTGTTGATATGTCTGTGCCATGTTTTTCTTGACTTGTTTGACCTGCACTTGACTTGGATATGACTAAATAGGCTTGACTTCCTGGTACCTTAGGAGAGAATATTTTATTAGCCGTGGCTATACCTCTATTATTAGTGCCTGCCCGGGCTACAATAGAGAACCTATTATAGGACTGTTAGTGCCTCCCCGGACTACAGTTTTTAGCCACGATTAATATTATATTCTCATGACATGTCACCATCTGTAGAGTTCCTTTACGTGTTATCCTTTCCTCTACTTGTTATTCCTATTTTCTTGCATGTTATTTTCTGTACAGTAGGCTCGTATATTATGCGTCTTGCTAGTCCCCTGAGGACCTGGTTATCTCTCCAGGTTTTAGCCAAGCTGGTAGAACTGATGGATGGTTATGCTTTGCGTCTGCAGGATTCAGGTATCGTTGGTACATGATTTTATTGTATCATTCTCTCATGCAGCATATTCTTATCTTGGCATATTCTGCTTATTAGTCTACTTTATTAGACTCATATTTCCTTTCGAGTCTATTCGGACATGTATGCTAGTGGACTGCAGACCACGAATCATATTGTTTATTCTTGATGTTTTATTATATTATGTGGATTGAGATATAGTAGATTCTAGAACAACCAGACAACTTATACGTATTCGAACTAGACTGGAGTCCTCTCGATACGTAGCTGGCATATATACGTCTCCTAGTCCTACGTATTTTGGGACTGGGGCGTAACATATTTTTTGGTGGCCCACGCATGTCAAGTTAACCGTTTCGGTTACGTTACTGTACTGAGCGGGCCTGCGAAATGACTAAACCCTTAGGAATCTCAATCCACAACTGCCTTAACAATTCTTTTAGAAATTTCTCTACCACCCTTGAACTTCGTATTTACTCTCGATTACTCTTCCTTTGCTTTCTCGTATCATTGCTTCTTGTCCCTTCCTATTCCGGAGTGACGAATAATCGTGCTATATAGGATTTATCAAAAATTCTTAAGTTAGAGTGTAAGTTAGTTTGCTTATTGTATTGTGATTGCTTGATAGATAAGAGGGATTAGAGATGCCATATGCCATATGGCATCATGTATTTGATGAGGTAGTTTGACCAAAGGTGGGTAGACGTTCTAGAAATAGCTAAATGATCATACTAGGTTACGCCCTTTATGGTAGTCGCTTGATCAAGAATAGAGTGGTAGTTTTAGTATAGAGACCGACCCTCTAAAAGAAGAACCTAAACATCGGCTAACCCAACCCATTTACCATTATGCCCTATCAGTTGTAAATTTAGGATTAGACAGATTGGTAGGTATCACTTAGATTGATTAGGTGAAATGAGACTTATATCATTGTGATAATAATATGTTTGGAAGACAAGCCTTCAACATGATTATTACAAGATCGTCGGTACCAAGAAGAGCGACTAGAGATAACCATCTATTGTTTAATGATATATATGTTGCAAAACCAAATTATTTAGGATTGATTATTACTTGAGTTATTAGGAGACACCGTAGTGACCTAGCGTATCCCTTGAACTATTACTAGTTACTCTAGCGCGGTTCTTCTTTAGTGAGCCTTATTTTAATTTCGAGAACGAAATTATTTTAAGGTAGGTAGATTGTAAGGACCCTAATTTTTGGGGATTTTTTTCTATTTATTTTATACGATTAAATGATTGTATATTTATTGTACTGTATTTTCTTATTAATTATGATTATAGATGTACTTTTCTGTGTCTTTGATTCTTGGAGCACAGATATGCCCATCTCTTAAAACGTCGTTCATGAGTTTTGTAGTAGACAGGATGACCTTCAATTTGGTATATTATGTCCCATCCAAATTTGTCCCCTAGCATCCTTTTGACTTTGCGCAACTTCGGGTTAAATTTAGGCAATTAGATTATTTACCATAATTCCAGACCTAACTTCCCACTTGAGTTCGGAACTTGATATAGATCAAAACCATTTAACCAATATATGGTTTTTGACCCATTTTGAGTCTACGACACACATGCCAAGGGTAAGCCACCCAATCAAGTTTTCATGTGCTATTTATTTGCGAATGGCACGAGAGACTCATGGGTTGACTTTTCGAGTTCGATTTGATTAGAAAATATATTTGGACCCAAACCTAGCCAACCCCATTTGGTAGAGCCCATGTTAGGTTGCCATGACTTGGTATAAATATTTGGAATTTATTCTAGGCTGAATAGATTTAATACAATATTGTATATATATGATTATATTTATAATAAAGCTATTACTATATATATATATATATATATATATATATATATATTAAAATATATATATATATATATATATATATATATATATATATATATATATATATATATATATATTTTAATATATATATATATATATATATATATATATATGGCCTTAATCATCGTTAAGTTTTGAGATGCGTATCAATTAGAAAGTTTAGCCTGAATAGTATAGTAGTGTGCTTTGACTAATATATTAGCTATAGTAGGGAAGATATAGCCATAGTTGTGTTCTAACTAGGAAAACTAGGCCAAGTTGCGACCTAAACCCGTATAGATGATTTAATTATTTATTATTAAGATTATCGACTTTTAGGAGACCCAATTGTGTTAAACTAGTCAAACTAGACCCAAATCGAGCCCAAGCCCATGTAGAGATGTTATGTGCGCAAAGACGTCCATGTGGGTGTACCTTTATTATATATGTAAGTATTTCATATTTTATCTTAATGGGATAATAAATATTGTTCTAAATATTTGTTATATATGTAAAATATAAGTGTTATTGATTTTAAATAGTTATTTTATTTTATAAATGACAAGCCTTGATAGAGCATAGTCTAAGTCCATGTTACCATTACTACTAGGAATTTTATTTATATTCTTATTCATATTATATAACGAATTAATAATGAACCTTGTAAAAAAGGATTATTTGGTTCCAAATAATTCTTTAACTATAACATTTATCATCAACTTTTCGATTTTTATCTACCTATGGGCCTTAACCAATATGCCTATGTAAATATGCCTATACCAGACTACACCAACTCATATGTATATCCAAGCCTATATAGAACTTCCATCCCTTAGTGCAACCACCACCCCTACAATATCCCATATATATATATATATATATATATATATATATTACATAAACCTAAATCCCAACACTTATTTCTTTCTCCACCGCACACGAAAGGAAACCAGCAGCGGCACCAAATCGCAGCCACGACCACATCCTCGTTGACGGGCACCACCCGGCCGCAAAGTCGTTAGGCTGGACACACAACCGCATGAGGACATCGTGCACAGCCCTGTAACTGTGCGCAACCACTTGGTAGTCGACATTGTCGAATCATCATCGAGGAGCCGCATAACCTCTTCGAGGTCCACCACCGCTCGACGGCAGCCGTGGAACGCCGGAGAACCCCGACGCGCTTTCCCTGGCCGTCATACCCCCATGTGCATGGCCGCAAGATAGCAGCGCTGTCGCCAACAGCAGCAGGGGCCGCCTCACGCGATAGCAGCAACACCCCAGGTACTCTCGTTCTCTACCAGTTTTTTTCTACCTCGGTCAACGATTTTTTAAGCCGCAAGATCCTACTCATAGACAACCTAACCGATTACGAGACCCATCAAGTAGTTTGGAATCAAATCAAAATGATTTCATGATAAATTGATCGAGTTTTTAAAAAAAACCACATTTCCTGAACACCCAAAATAGAACCCTATTAGTCCAAACATGCCGTTTGGAAGGCCGTTTCGAAAAACCTATTAGAAATTTAGGAAATCTATTTGAAAGATTGATACATGATATGAACATGATTAAAATCCCGTTATTACTTTTAATTTTAGTTGATTATCCAGCAAAAAAAATCGTTAGGAAAATCAAGAAAAACCTAAGTAAAAATGTTTAGAATTTTTAGAATTGTCCCGATACGAGGTCCGTGCCGACAAACTGAACGACTTGGTCGCAACCCATAAGCATCGAAAGGTGCGTATCGACTTCGTGGATGTGGGGGTTTGACGGAATTCAAATTGGTTGCGTGTGTGCGACGAATTTGATACGTATCCGTCAAAATTTACTGTATCGGTCTTTTTTAAAATTTCTCAATTACTTTGTGCACGTTCGTCAAATCAAGACGAAACTTACGCCAACAGGACTCTATCATTTTTCTGGTCCTGTATGCCAAGTTTGGCCCGATTCTGAGACAATTGATCGGATCACCGTTTTGCGGGGCCTACGATCTGACTCAACGGGCGAAATTGTGCAAGGCCCACCGAAATCTAACTTTGGACATACCGTTGGGTTCGTCTCATCAAACCAGATCTGTAGACATGTAGTTTGATGACTTTAGAGACCGTAAACTCTGGCATACTTTTCGGTGCAAAGCGAGCCCAACGACGGACACCGTTTTGACCAGAAATTACTGTTTTACAGCTGTATCCAGAATTGGACTTATGGGTAGGCTATCCTTGCTTTTTGCTTATTTCGAGAATGTTGGCAATGTCTGTTTCAGCGTCCGAAGATTGTTGCAATGGTTTGACTTTTGTGGTTTACTGAGTGTTGGATTGTTGGTTCTATGCGCTGCAACAGGCAAGTACGCCTTGCCAAACTTTACAGTACTTACATGCTTTTCTATTTCCATTTTTTTTTGTTTGGTTACATATTCCTTTGTTTAATGTTATGGTTACTTTCTAGTTTCACGTGTACGTAGATTTTTACTTTTCTTTCTATATAACTTGTTCTAACTTTCTTATCTTGTTCATGTCTAGTGATAGTGTTGATATGCCTGTGCCATGTTTTTCCTGACCTGTTTGACCTGCACTGTTTGCCATTGATTGTAAAAGTACAAAACAATTATCGGAGGACTGAACTTAGACTCACAATACAAACTCGCTCGTACAAAGAAAGCCTAGGGACGAAAACCTAGGTACAGCAGTCTAAGTACGATTGTTTATTTTAGATTCTGGGGGGTGACGATAGAGGCTCGGGAAAGCGACGGCCGCTCTGCCTTACTCCTTGGACGATCGGTACGCAGCCTTGACTCGGGGAAGATCTGCTTGGTCGTTGACGAAGAAATGCCTTCTTGCTCTCTCTCTGATTGCTCTCCTGGCTTCTCTCTCTCTGTGTATATTCTCTCTCTGACTATGGGGGGAAGTCTCTCTGTGTATACGTATTCTTCTCTGGTTCTTCTTTTTTGTATATCTCTCTATCTATTACAAGGGAATGGCACCTTGCTATCTATAATAGTGGGATGTGATCGCTAGGGTTGCCAATGATTAGCTCTTGGAGATGGCGGTGGCCTGGGAATTGATCAATCCAGGCCGTTCGTTTCTGATTGTGACGAATCAGAACCATTAAGGGTAGATTACACCAAATCCCCATTAGCAATTAATGCTGATTGGCATAAATCTTCCTTATAATGATTCTCTAATATCTGCGAATAAATCAAATTTATTCTCCTGCCACGTACCCCAGATCATTAGGATTCGACCCGATCTTGGATTGCCATAAATCTGGGAGATTGATCGGCGGAGGACACGTGTCCTGAGAGCCAATGGTGAGACTGGAACCGCATACAGATTCGGCCGCATGAGATTTGGGCCGCATGAATTTTGGGCCGCATAAGACTTGGGACACGTGTCAGGGCTGCCTGGGCAGTGGCCCCCTCCTTTAGACTTCTGAACCATATGATGAGCCGCATGAACCGCATAATGGTGTGTCTGCTTGAGCCGCATGGGCCTGATCTTCTTGAGCCGCATAGGGATGATTCCACTCGAGCCGCATGGGACAGCTTCACTCTGAACCGCATGGGAAGTCTTCACTTCGAGCCGCATAAGCACACCCACGTAGCAGGGCCACGTGGCATTTTGTTGCTCTCGGGGGATCGTGTCAGAGATTTCTTTCTCTTCCCTAGAGATTCATCATCATGACAGAGTCATAATTACCTGATTTGGTGTCAGGTCTGTCAACTTTCCAGAGGGGTCAGCCGTCAAAGCAATTAATGCAGCATGGATTGGAGGGGAGCACTGTCACGCCACATGTTTTCTGAACCGCGTGGAATGCCTCCGGCCGCATAGCTCCTTATGCCGCATGACCCCCTGAGCCGCATGCATTTTCTGAGCCGCATGGGTCTTTCTTGGCCGCATGAGTCAATTTTTTAGTATTTTCCATGCTTCTACAGGACCCCCTTCAAAGTTTACAATTTGTAAAATTGAAATACTTTGAATAAGAAGCATGGCCGTGCTCTTCTAACCGCATATGAAACCCTGACCGCATAGAGATCTTGGCCGCATAGATTGTTCAGCCGCATAGCTTCTCGCCACGCCATTATGTCATGCATGCAAACCTTTTTGGGGCATGATCCTAGGAGTTTCTGACCTCTAATTAACTAGTCCGTATCGATAGCCGAAGAGTCGACTACTTTGTACGAAGCGTCGGTCTTGGTCCTCCTTTCTCTATAAATGGAAGGGTATTTAGAAGGATTTCTCTCTTAGACTCTTTCTGATTAAGATTTCTGTCTTGCTTTCTTCTTCCAACTGACAAACCACGATGGTACCTAGGGCTTCCAAGGCAGTGAAGAAGGTTGTGGCTAGGAGCAGGAAGTCGGCTTCGTCTTCAATTGCCGCACCCCCCGTTCATCTTGATGTTCATGTTGTCGTCGAAGGTAAGGTCTGCACGGAAGATTGGGTGCTCTGAAACCCTAAAAGATGCTGCTCTGCTGTATTGCTTCGTGCATAATCATTTTGATGCGAGCTTTTTAGATTACGTGGTCCGCATACACATCCTATGAGCCGCATGGAATATATTCCATACCCAAGCCGCATAAGAGTTGTCTTTAAACGAGCCGTATGAACACTTCTGAATATCTTCTGACTGTTTTCATCATTTCTCATCACTTTTTTCCGTCTTTTGGTTCTTATAGTGTCTCCACCGAGTGCTGATATTGCAGTGGTAGAGGATCCGTCGCTCCCTGGCGTCAATCAGGGGCCTTCCTCTGTTAAGAAGGAGACAATGAAAGAAGAATCGGAGCCTGAGAGGGACGACGTCCTCCCCACTGTCGAGACTGCTGAGGGTGACACCACTGGGAATCCTGATTCTCCCATTCTGGACGAGGACCTTCCTCAGTTACATCCTTCATACGTAATGTGGTTGAAGGAGTTGTATACGTATTTTTGTAACTAGGGGTTTGAGGTGCCTTGTCTGTAATGAAGAACTTTCCTGTAACCGTGTGGATGTAACTAATTTCTGACTGAATGGAATATATATTTGCTTCACTCTTTTGCTTTGTAATAATCCTTTTATCGGGTCATTTTGCGTGGACCCATTGTCCCTAACATACCCTAGTTTTGGATACGGACAATAAGTTTAAAAGAAAGGAACCAATCATACTGACTCAGAGGTGCTGAGGACATGGTGAGCATGAGGGTCTCTTTGACAGGGGGGTACATAGAACAACTCAGAGGTAATAAGGACATGGAAGTTCTATGTAGGGGTGATTTATTTTTTTTGGCAGAAATGGGACGACTCAGAGGTGATGACGACATGGTCGTCTTGGAAATTTGTGGATCCGTTACCTTTGTTGTGCACTGGGAGTGCAGGTATTAGATCATGAGGGGGGATCTCCTTCGGGAAGGAAGTTCAGAGGTATGATCATACATAACTTTCTACCTGAAAGAGTGACCGGGATGTGAGTTCAGAGGCACCCTCGGGTACATGACTCGAGAATCTGGAGAATGGTGAGTGTGAGTTCAGCGGTACCAGCGGGTACATGACTCGAAAATCTGAAAAACTATGAAGGTGAGTTCAGTGGTATCAGCGGATACATGACTCGAAGATCTGGAAAATTATGGGGTGAGTTCATTGGTACTAGCGGGTACATGACTCGACAATCCATGAATGTTGGAATCAAAGTGCAAGTTCAGAGGTACCAGCAGGTACATGACTTGGAAATTTGGGATATCTTTATGGAAGAAGGGCATGAGTTCAGCGGTACACGCGGGTACGTGACTCGAAAATCTGTGAATGTTGGAATCAAAGTGTAAGTTCAGAGGTACCAGCAGGTACATGACTTAGGAATTTGGGATATGAGTTCAGTGGTACAAGAGGGTACGTGACTCGATAAGTTGGAAAATTAGGGGGTTGAGTTCAGAGGTACCAGCGGGCACATAACTCGAAACTCTGGAAAATGTTGTTTAAACATAGTATTTCTTCAGGAACTTACGGTTGACGGGCAACATGAGCAAGTCTCCGTTCTGCTTGGCGAGGCGGTAAGCACCATTGGAGAACACGGCCTCGATGATAAATGGGCCTTCCCATTTTTGCTGGAACTTGCCGGTGGTCTTGTGAGTCATGACCATTGGCCTCCTGACTGCCAAAACAAGATCGCCCACTTGGAATGTTCTGACTTTGACCTTTTTGTTGAAGGCTCCTGAGATGCGTGCTTGGTATAATTCGATCCTTTGCTGAGCTAGGAGGCGTTTTTCATCTAAGGCCTCTAACTCTTGTAGTCGACATCGGTAGTTATCATCCGTTGTCAATTGATAAGTGAGGGTGACTCGGAGTGAAGGAATCTGAGTCTCTAATGGAAGAACTGCCTCACTCCCGTACACCAGAGAGAATGGTGTATTCTCGGTAGCTGTTCGCACCGTGGTACGATAAGCCCATAAGCACTCGTCGAGCTTCTCGTTCCAGTCGCGTTTGTTGGAGGAGACAAATTTCTTGAGGAGTTTGATGATTGTTTTGTTGAATGCCTCTGCTAATTCGTTTGCTGCGGGGTTGTATGGTGTCGAAGCGACATTCTGAATGCGGTGTTTATCGCAGAATCGGTAGAATGCGTGGCTTATAAACTGCGGACCATTATCATGGATGATCCTTCGGGGCAGTCCAAAGCGGTAGATGACGTGGTGCTTCAGGAAGCTGATTACGTTCGACGTCTTGACTTCGACGAGTGGGACAGCTTCTGCCTACTTTGAGAAGTAATCAGTGATCGCAAGTATGAAGCGATGTCCACGGGAGGAAGGTGGGGTGATTGGACCAATGATATCCATTCCCCATGCTTCGAATGGCCAGGATGCCACTGTCGGATGTAGAAATTCGGATGGTTGGTGAATGAAGTCTGCGTGGACTTGGCAGGCCTTGCATTTTCGGGCATAATCTATTGCATCAGCCACCATCGTTGGCCAGTAGTAGCCCATCCGGTGAAGGCGGTCTTGCAGCTTAGGGCCAGGCTGGTGGGCCCCGCAGACACCATCATGAGCCTCTCGTACAGCTTCTTTAGCTTCTGTGTTCGACAAGCACCGAAGTAGTAATCCGTCGTAGGAGCGGCGATACAGCATTTTCGTCTCTGTATCATAGAAGAATCTGAGAGAACGTCGTCTGATAGAAGTAGCCTCCTTCGGGTTCTCGGGCAGGATGTCGTAGACCACGAAGTCTATGAATGGTTGTCTCCAGTCTGGCGCTTCGTCGATCATCTGAGCAGAATAACTCGTCATGGCTTGAACGTTGTTCTCGGGGCAGACCAGCTCATGGCCGATTACATCGACCGAATGATGAGAGTGGTTTGGCACTGCTAGGGAAGCAGCCAGGCCTGCTAGGGCATCAGCTTCGATATTTTGGAGTCTGGGGACGTGTTCGATGAAGAATCCCTCGAATGATGAGATAATATTGATCGCTATTTGGTGGTAGGGGATCATGTCTTCATGGCGGACTTCGTACGTCCCCCGAATCTGGTTGACGATTAATTGCGAATCGCCGTATGCTTCAAGGTATTCTACCCCCAGTTCTCTTGCGAGTTGGAGGCCAATGACCAAAGCGTTGTACTCGGCCACATTGTTAGAGCAGGGTTCCGTGAGAGAGTAGGCGCGATTGATCACTAGCCCGGTAGGAGAGACTAATACTACTCCGACTCCGACGACGATGTTTCCCTTGGGTCCGGTTCTTGAAGCGCCATCGAAGAACATCCGCCATATGTTATCGTGGGTGGTTGTATTTGAATCGACGACCTCATCTGGGATTTCTTCGCATATTCTGGATGATTCCGATCCTGGATGGGCCGCCAAAAAGTCTGCCAGGGCTTGACCTTTGACAGCCTTCTGCGGGACGAAGATCATATGATAGGGGGACAGCAATATCGCCCATGTAGCGAGGCGGGAGCTGAGTGCCCCTGGTTTGGTCATGAGGACCCTGAGAGGGTTGATTCGTGAGATCACATGTATGGTTTGCCCCGTGACATAGTGCCGTATCTTTTGAATGGCGAATACCTGGGCGAAGCATTCTTTCTCCACAGCGGTGTATCGGTGTTCGGGCCCGACCATCATTCGGCTGAGATAGTAAATGGCCTGCTCGTGGCCTGTGTCGTTGTTTTGTGCCAGCAGGGCACCGAGGGAGTGTTCCATTGCTCGTACATAGAGCAGGAATGGTTTTCCAGGGACCGGGGCCACCAGGACTGGAGGATTTGATAAATATTCTTTGATGTCATCGAAAGCGCGCTGGCATTCCTCGTCCCATACGAATGAGACTCCCTTCTTCATGAGGTGGGTGAATGGTCGGCATCGCCCGGAGAGGTTGGAAATGAACCTCCTGATATAAGCTAGCCTCCCTTGGAGGCCTCTAAGTTCACGGAGATTTCTCGGGGGACCCATCTCCATGATTGCCCTCGTTTTCTCGGGGTCTACATGGATACCCCGTGCAGTGATAATGAAGCCCAAGAACTTCCCGCTAGATACGCCCAAGAACGATTTTGTAGGGTTCATCTTCAGATTGTGGGCTCGCATTAAGTTGAACACCGTTTTCAGGTCTTGCAGATGATCTTCCTTACGGCGACTCTTGACGGTGATGTCGTCGATATAGCATTCCACTGTCTTGCGCAAATGTTCTCTGAAAATGATACTCATGGCTCGCTGATATGTAGCGCCAGCATTCTTTAGACCGAATGGCATGACTGTGTAGCAGTATGTGCCAATCGGGGTTCGGAATGAGATGTGCTTTTCATCGTCGGGAGACATCTTGATTTGATTGTACCCCGAGAATCCATCCATGAATGACATACGTTCAAAGCCGCATGTATTGTCGATCATGATGTCTGTGATAGGAAGGGGAAATTCATCTTTGGGGCATGCCTCGTTTAGGTTGCGGAAGTCGACGCAGATTCGAATCTTCCCATTCTTCTTGAGGACGGGTACTATATTGGCGACCCAATCAGGATATTGCTCTTCACGAATGAAGCCGCTGGCTATTAGCTTGTTGACTTCGGCTTCGATCGCGTCCATGACGCCTGGGCGGAAGCGTCGTTGTTGCTGCTTGACTGGCTTTGCATCTGGCCGTATATTGAGTTTGTGGAGTGCGATGTCAGGATTTAACCCCGGCATGTCTTCATAGCTCCAGGCGAACACATCAATGTATTCTCTGACAAGTTCTAACAGCGACTCTCATTCTTCGTTAGTTAGGCTTTTTCTGATAAAGATCGATTTTGGAGCAGATTCGCTGCCGAGATCCACTTGTATGACCTCATCTTCAGTAGGAGGTTCTCTCAGTTCGAACCGCTTTTCCTATTGTGCGTCTAATTGCTGGGCCCATGGCTCTAGCTCAAGGATTTCGGGGATGTTTTTGTCTTCCTCGTAAGCGTCGGTGAATGCCATGTTGACTGACATGACTTGTCTGAACACATCTCCGATGCTGGTATCTGAGTCGGAAGTCGGTGATCCGGTTGAATGTGACTGCCAGTCGCATTCTTCATCTGAGCTTTTAGGGGTCGTAGTAGGCGTTACATACCCTAAACCGCATCGGGTTTTGTTATAGTAGTTCCGTGGTTTGCCCGCCGGGGCTGGCGTCTTCAAAGGTAATCGTCGTCCAGTGCCGTAGTTCAGTGCTGGCATTGTCTCTAGATCATACCCCTGTTTTTGCATGAGATATTTGGATTGAGGGCTATTGAGATACAGAGGTAGTCTTCCAGCATCTGACCCGAAGTTGACTTCTTCCATGGCGAGGGGATGCGGGTTGTTCGTCCGGCCGAAGATGATTGGGTGGTCCCCTCCCTCGATTATTCGGTAAGCGTCTTCTACTGGAGTAAGTTGGATAGCGGTGTACACATTTGTCGCCTGTGTATGTAGGTGAGTGCCTATACCATGTTCCATAGCATACATTGTACATAGCTTATTGAGCTCGGTGTAGTTCAAAGATAACCCTTTATTGATGAAGTAAGGTATCTTTTCTAGAGGGATTACATCATCTGTGGAGGGAGCGTCAGTGTCGGCAACCACATACTTGGCTAGCTCTGGTTCTTCTTCGGCTACCCCCTGTGTGAATGAAGATTGAGAGGGCGTCCTAGTCAGCTTGATCTTCAGAGGTTCAACTGACGGAGCAGAGCGTGGGGTTGTCGGTAGACTAGCAACCCCCAGTCTGGCGCTTGATGTGGAGCGAGGGGTGGCTGGTTCGCTTGAAGTGTCAGACCTCGCATCGGGGTGACGACCTTTCTTAGGCAGGCGTATCGTCAGAGGTCTATCGGAGGGATTGAGCTTCTCTGTTTGGGATTGACCGACTCTCGGCAATCTGATGGTAAGTGGCCCTGTCGTGGGTCTCGGTACCTGGCCGGACCTTGGCAGCCGGATTCTTAACTGCTCTTTCTGTGCCAAGAGGCTGATCGCGTCCTTACGCAGCGTGGCCGTAAGGGGTACAGAATTGCCTGGTTTGCGAGCCTGGAGGTGGATTGTCAGAGGTTCTTCTGATCCCGTGGTTGCTTCAACATCAGTTTGTTTATTTCCTCCTTCAAGGTGCCTCTTCGACTTTTCGTATAGGCAGGAGTCCGAGTAATAAGATTCGACCCCTTTGAAGGGATCGATGTCAGCAAATTCTGTCCTCACGAAGCCGTACTTGTCGACATATTTGAAGCATTGGTGTAGCGTGGAAGGCACGATCATGTAATCGTGTATCCAAGGGTGCCCCAAAAGGATGTTGTATGAAGTGTCGGCATCTATGACGTAGCAAGTGACTTCTGATTGGAGATTGCCAATCTGACATTTCAGACGGATCTTCCCGATAGGGTAGCTCCTGCCCGAATTGAATTCACTGATGGCGGTGTTTGTAGGGGTCAGGCGATGTATCGGGATGCGAAGATGATGCAGTAGTCCTTTTGGAATGATGCTTATGGAAGACCCAGGATCAATGTGCATCCGGTCCACCTTTATGTCGTCGATGTAGCCTGTGTAGTATAATGGACGATCGTGTAGATTAGTCTTGATGAGCATGTCTTGTGGAGTGAAGACGATGTTGGGCATTGCTCCCGTACTGGCACTGTCTTGGAGGTTTGCGGGCTGATTTTCTTCCATGAGGTTGACCTGAGCCAGGTACGCATCGGCATTTTGAAGTACATCGCTCAAAGCTGTGCGGACATCCTTCGAGAGCCTCAGGAGTTCATATAAGGACAATTTGGCCGGTATATTGGCCAATTGTGCCAAGATGTCGAAGTTGTAGGGCCTCTCCAGCCCCTGAGATGTTTTCTTTCGGAGGGATTTGTCGAAGCGAGTCTCCTTCGGCCTAGGCTTGTCGGTCGTCGAAGGCTGAGCCGGTCCCGGAGCATCCGTGGTAGTGGGCGGATGATCATCAGTCGAGTTTTCAGCCACAGGTTGAGATTGTGCTCCGGATCGAGTAACAACGGCCGTGACTTCCTCTTCATCTGCTGAGGTGGTACGGCAGGATCTGACTTTTCCACTTTTTTTTTAGAAGATGGAGTGGACTGAGTTACCTCGTAGACTAGGTCCGGATTGACCCCCATGATTTCCCTTCGTAATGTGGTGAGGGGTACTAGACCAGCAGCTTGAGCAGATGGGAGATTAGCAATCTCCATCGTTGCCAAAGGGATGGGTATAACCCCGTCCTGGGTCTCTGTTGGAGGAAAGCTACCGAATTGTACGGACACCATGTTGGCTGCCACGGTTACCTCCTCGAAGTCGATGGCCAGAGCGTTCAAATCGATAAGGTTTTGGATATATCGTTTCAGTTGGTAGCAGTCGTGCGTAGCATGGTGGACGTAGCGGTGGTAATGGCAGAACTTTGGGTTCTCTAGATCAGCCGGCCGAGGCTCCCGTCTTGGTGGAGGAAGCTGAATCCTATCTCCTTGTATGAGCATGTCCAAGATAGGCTTGACGTGACCGTCTTCAAAAGAGTAAGTGATTTGAGGCCATTGTTTGTCCGCAGGTTGCGACTCAGGCTTCTGGACTGTATCGGCCACCATAGCCTGCTTGCCTCTGTTGTCCCGGTTGTTGGAGGGGCTACCCCTATTGTCGTTGGTGGTGCTGGGACGCTTGCCCTTGTTCTCTCCCTCTGCGATATGTAATCCCAGTTGGCGAGCCTTCTTTAATCGTTCTTCGGCACTTGTAGCAAATTTCGATTAAGGAGGAGTCCGGATTGCCAGATGGTAACTTCATTGCGGTTTGACAAAACCGCTCAATGTAATTCCTCGTCAGCTCTTTCTCTTCTTGGATGACGTCCATGAGGGTAGACATTGTGACGTCCTGTCCTACCTCATAGAACCTCTCCAAGAACAAGCGTTTGAAGCCAGCGAAAGAGTGGATACAATTGTCTGGCAGGTTGCGGTACCAGTCGAAGGCGACTCCTTCCAATGCCCCGATGAATAACCGCGTGAGGATAGCGTCATCATAGGGCAAATGGTCGGTGGTGACCTCGAAGTAAGTGATGTACCGACTTGCTGAAGTCTTGCCATCATATGGGTTGATATTGAACGGCTTATATCTTGGTAGGAATGGAACATCCCTCCATTCAGCAGGATATGGTTGCCGAATTCTGAAGTCTTGAGAGTTTTCTCGGGTGTGGAACATGGCTCAGAGCTCTTGAACTTCTCTCCTTACTTCTCGGGTCACATCTGTCGCAGTCGGAGCCGTTACTTCGGAAGGATTATTGCCCGGGTTTGGTGCCGCCGAATTTGAATCTACGTTGACTGGGGGACCCGCACTTGTCTGGCCAGGTGTCACTCCCTGCAGATTAGGAAGCGCCGCTTTGATCTCGTCTACAAACTTGACCAAGGCGTGCAATATGGCCTCCAAAGTATCGATGCGCTGGCGATCACCGGAACCGCCTTGATTACTGTCTGTCATGAACACCGTCTTCACATGAGGAGTGACGGAAGGAGTGGTGGAGGATGTACCCTCCGAGTCGTACCCGTGCATCGAGAAATCATCAGGATATGTGGGGATGTTCTCTTCAGGTTCGGACTCGGAAGGAACACTACCCCCAGCTTCGGAGCTTGCTTCGTCTAGGATGTTCTTGGGGACGTCGGTATCTGTTGTATCCGTCGGAGGATTTGCTTCCTCCAGTCCGTATTCCTGGAATGTCGGATTATCGTGGATGTTTGGAGGAGTGCTACCCCCAGTTCCGACGACCCCCAATGTTGCAGACGACGAACTTCCTACTGCAGCTGTTCTCGTCTTCGAACGGGTGTGTTGAAATACTCCAATGGAGGATAACCCTTTAGACGACGGTTTTTTAGCTGCAGTAGTTGACACCTTTGGGCTGGAGATGCTCGTTTTCTTCCCTCTTCCCTTGGCGAGAACTTTCTGCGTAGACTTGCAGGAGACAACAGGAGGTGCCTCGTCTTCTGAGCTCGGGTGATGTAGTCTTTGGAAGACGGATGGTCGGTCTTCCGTCACCGCCGCGTTGCTGCAACAGCAGTTGACGATGATCTGGGTGCATTGATGTCCGTGTGAGGGCTCTTTACACCCCGAAGCTCCTTCTCTTTCCTTGCGTTTGTGGAGGATAACCTCACGCAGGTCAGAGGAACCACTTTGTCTGTTTGCCGCCGGGGGCTGGACTTGAGTGGTTTTATACAACTTTCCATCAGAGGCCCGCGTGATAATCAGCGGGACGCCCCGATAGTCAGAGGTTGGGGCAGTCGTCTGGACTTGATGAGCCCGCGCTACCCTAGACTTCCTCCTTTTAGCACTTGTGGGTGCGTAATAGGAGGAGTCTAAGTCGAATACCACAGAGTCTGGATTATCATCCAGAGAATGATCAGAGTCAGGACCGCATGAAAGCCGGTCGAAGACTGATCGAGAGAAGCGTGGGACGGATGCTATGCGGCTAGCATTGGGTACCGTGCAGGCTGTCCGCATACGGCTGTCTTTTGTTGTAGGATGAGTCTTTATGCGGCTAGGAGCCACGACCGTGCAGGCTGACCGCATGCGGTTGGCATCTGTGGCCGCATGGGTTTTCTGCAAGCGATTGACTTTAATAGCCGCATGAGTCTCATCCGTACGGTTGGCAACTGTAGCCGCATAAGTTATGCGGCTGACAGATGTGGCCGCATGAGTTTTCTTTATGCGGTCGGCGGTTGTAGCCGCATGGGCTTTCTCCCTGCGGCTAATACTCTTCTGCGGCTCGGATCGCGTAGAGTTCCTCTTTGCCCCTGCAAGTCCAGCATCATATTGTTTTCTTCTGCCGGACTTGGGGACAGCAGAGTTGTCTACGGTCTGAAGTGGGGCCGCAGGGGAGTCTTTCTCGCCATCTTGAGCAATAGAGAGCACCCCATCAAGGGCTTGCGGAGGAGCAAATGATTTTGGCCTCCACTCTTTGTGAGCCTTTATGGTGCGGGTGCGCTTCTGGACCGGGCCAGTGCTACCTTCAGAGAGCATCTCTTCGAACGCTTGTTGGTCGAAGCGTACGACCATCTTCTGTTGTGTAGAGCCAAGTTTGGCTGCGTTCGATTGCGTCACCAACACCTCAGCCGTGGAGAAGTTAGTCCCCAGCAGAGTCGCCATCGTGTTTGCCATTGATTGTAAAAGTACAGAACAATTATCGGAGGACTGAACTTAGACTCACAATACAAACTCGCTCGTACAAAGAAAGCCTAGGGACGAAAACCTAGGTACAGCAGTCTAAGTACGATTGTTTATTTTAGATTCTGGGGGGTGACGATAGAGGCTCGGGAAAGCGACGGCCGCTCTGCCTTACTCCTTGGACGATCGGTACGCAGCCTTGACTCGGGGAAGATCTGCTTGGTCGTTGACGAAGAAATGCCTTCTTGCTCTCTCTCTGATTGCTCTACTGGCTTCTCTCTCTCTGTGTATATTCTCTCTCTGACTATGGGGGGAAGTCTCTCTGTGTATACGTATTCTTCTCTGGTTCTTCTTTTTTTGTATATCTCTCTATCTATTACAAGGGAATGGCACCTTGCTATTTATAATAGTGGGATGTGATCGCTAGGGTTGCCAATGATTAGCTCTTGGAGATGGCGGTGGCCTGGGAATTGATCAATCGAGGCCGTTCGTTTCTGATTGTGACGAATCAGAACCATTAAGGGTAGATTACACCAAATCCCCATTAGCAATTAATGCTGATTGGTATAAATCTTTCTTATAATGATTCTCTAATATCTACGAATAAATCAAATTTATTCTCCTGCCACGTGCCCCAGATCATTGGAATTCAACCCGATCTTGGATTACCATAAATCTGGGAGATTGATCGGCGGAGGACACGTGTCCTGAGAGCCAATGGTGAGACTGGAACCGCATGCAGATTGGGCCGCATGAGATTTAGGTCGCATGAATTTTGGGCCGCATAAGACTTGGGACACGTGTCAGGGCTGTCTGGGCAGTGGCCCCCTCCTTTAGACTTCTGAACCATATGATGAGCCGCATGAACCGCATAATGGTGTGTCTGCTTGAGCCGCATGGGCCTGATCTTCTTGAGCCGTATAGGGATGATTCCACTCGAGCCGCATGGGACAGCTTCACTCTGAACCGCATGGGAAGTCTTCACTTCGAGCCGCATAAGCACACCCACGTGGCAGGGCCACGTGGCATTTTGTTGCTCTCGGGGGATCGTGTCAAAGATTTCTTTCTCTTCCCTAGAGATTCATCATCATGACAGAGTCATAATTACCTGCTTTGGTGTCAGGTCTGTCAACTTTCCAGAGGGGTCAGCTGTCAAAGCAATTAATGCAGCATGGATCGGAGGGGAGCACTGTCACGCCACATGTCTTCTGAACCGCGTGGAATGCCTCCGGCCGCATAGCTCCTTATGCCGCATGACCCCCTGAGCCGCATGCGTTTTCTGAGCCGCATGGGTCTTTCTTGGCCGCATGAGCCAATTTCTTTAGTATTTTCCATGCTTCTACATGCACTTGACTTGGACATGACTAGATAGGCTTGACTTCCTAGTACCTTAGGAGAGAATGTTTTATTAGCCGTGGCTATACCTTTATTATTAGTGCCTCCCCGGGCTACGATAGAGAACCTATTAGTGCCTCCCCGGGCTACAATAGAGAACCTATTATAGGACTGTTAGTGCCACCCCGGGCTACAGTTTTTAGCCACGATTAATATTATATTCTCATGACATGTCACCATCTGTAGAGTTCCTTTACGTGTTATCCTTTCTTCTACTTGTTATTCCTATTTTCTTGCATGTTATTTACTGTACAGTAGGCTTGTATATTATGTGTCTTGCTAGTCTCCTGAGGACCTAGTTATCTCTCCAGGTTATAGCCAAGCCAGTAGAATCGATGGATGGTTGTGCTTTACGTCTGCAGGATTCAGGTATCATTGGTGCATGATTTCATTGTATTATTCTCTCGTGCCGCATATTCTTATCTTGGCAAATTCTGCTTATTAGTCTACTTTATTAGACTCATATTTCCTTTTGAGTCTATTCGAACATGTATGCTAGTGGGCTGCAGACCAAGAACCATATTGTTTATTCTTGATATTTTATTATATTATATGGATTGAGATATAGTAGATTCTAGAACAACCAGACAGCTTATACATATTCGAGCTGGACTGGAGTCCTCTCGATACGTAGCTGGCATGTATACGTCTCCTAGTCCTATGTATTTTAGGACTGGGACGTTACATCACCTCCCTCCAAAAGTCCAATCCCGAAATTTTCTCCCTGCCTTGGCCGCCGATAGCACCTTATGGCGTACCGACTGTTTCGACCCCTTTTCGACCTCTGGTGATGCTCCACGAATATTTGTTGTAAAGCTAATGCGACCTTCTAACGTTCTAGTAAGCCTCTGATGAGATATGGCAATTTTGTGAGAAGTGGCAAAATTTACACCAAAGTTGGAGTCCATGTCTGAATTTGTTGCAGGTATGCTATTTTGCATCTAGGGTTTCATGTACTTACCGACCTCATCTTTTCATAAAACCAAAATTATGGAATTATTTTTTTTGTCTTTTTTATGTCCAATTGGCCACCCACACAGTTCCTTACAGTTTGGCCGAGACGACCATTCTACCAAAAGGTGTCCAGAATAGACCAGTTCTGTTGCGAGCCAATTTTCGTCCACTTCTGGACCACTTCGACCTTCCATATATTTTTGGTAAGACTAGACTTCCTAAGCTTTCCAACGCATATACTTTTACAGCATTTATTTTTGTGTACTATTTATTAAAAATTTGGACATTTTATCATAATATCGAAATACCAAAATTTATGAGTTCTATGTGTTCATATGATTCGAAACTTCATAAGACATATCCAAAATAATTTTTGTGCATATTTTGATAAAAAAAACCTATTTTATATAATTAATTGTATTTTTCCAGAACTAATATTTATTAAGAGTTTCTCATTTCGGAAGCCAAATCATGGAACAAGTCTATGCATATTGATGCAGAATCAATATAAGGCTTATGTACATATTTTTCTATAAATAAAATATATTATTTATTATTATAGAATATTTATAAATATTTTTCCAGATCTAGAAGTGATATTTTATGTTGATAATATATTACTTTTATAGGTAGATCTAATACTATATATGTTTATTAAGTATATTAGTTAATATGACTAGTTTCGATATAAATATATTATTAAGGTCTATATATGGTAAGTACATATATTATTAAGGTCTATGTATGGTAAGTCCATATATATTAAGTTACTAGTGTATTATTAATAGTAGAATATTTATTATAGGCGTACGTGACGGAGGTAGCGAGGATGTTTGAGCCGGACCGTCGTACTCACAGTTGGAAGTTGCAGGCAAGTGTACCTTGCCAATATTTCACTACCTTTATTCTTTTCTTTTATTGTTGCATATTTATTTTCTTGTTCATGATCATTGAGGACGTAGGGTTAGTTGATACTTAGCGTCCGAATTGATTCTGGTGTTAATGTCGTCTTATAGATATCGGGTATCGACACTAGGTATGTCGATTATGTTATTCATGTTTTATTGACATGATAGACCACATGACACCGACACGATTCATGATATGGAGTTTACATGAGTATTCATGGTTATGGACTTCGTGATAGGATATTAGATTGATATTTGCACTAGTAACTTGTTATACTGGACTTGACTTGACTTGCTAGTTCTAGACATGGGGTGGGAAGAATATGTTGGTATTTTGCCTTTGGAGACTAGAAAAATAGTCCCTTATTGCTCACAATAATGGTGAGTATCTCTATATAAAGCTTTGCTTGTGTTGATATGTGCACATGAGGTGTGGTAAGGCACATAGGTGCCATGAGGGGGTATTTTTTAGTAGAAAAAAGGATTAACTCATCAATGAAGCATTTATGCTTTTTGTCATTTCTCATGTCCATTAGGAACTAAGCCCCAAAGGGGCTTAGCAACTTGGACTCAGACTTGGACTCAGGCTCGGACTCGGACTCAAGGGCACAAAGTGGTACTTTGTTGGCGCACTTGCACTTAGCACGTTAGCATCGGCGCATGGCGCTTTGTGCACTGTTGTTGCGCACATGCGCTCGTCTTATGCGCGAGTCGTATAGGCTCTGCACATGGACGAGGCGTATGAGCAGGTGCATGCGCGGTCGCAGGCGCGAGCGCATGAGTGGGCGTATACGCGGGTGCTGGCATGGACGCATGAGCGAGCACAAGTGCTGGCTATGCGGCTATGCGTATATACGTGTATGTGCGCATAGGCTGCTACGATGCTGGTTTATGCGCACAGGAGTAGCTACTACTGTGCTGCTGGACGCATAAGAGCAAAAAGCATGGTTGGCGCATGTTGCCGCTGATCACGGGATTTGAACGATTGTGGAAAGATATGATCAAATATTCATATCCAATTTATGTTGGATTTGAATTCAAAACGGTCCTATCTTTCCGTAATCTATCGACGGCCGGGATTAGGGTTAGGGTTTTCCCCCAACTCTATAAATACTCTCATAGTGTCTTTTTGGAAACTTACTTCGAAAAAGGAGAGACGAAGATAGATCTGCTGCTGCCACCATAGGAGTCCAGAGGAGTTCGTGCGAGAAGTGACGGTGAGCGTTCTAGAAGTTCTTCGAGAACTTGCTGGTTCTTAGGAGCAGTTCGTGGGGGGAGAATCTTGCTTTGAGCAACGGTGATCATCATCACCCCAACAAGAGTTGTGTCATCTTCTTCTTTCTCTTTTAGTTTCTGTATTTGTAATTCGTTCTGTCTGTTTGCAACTGCGATTACAAGGAAGAACATAAAAGAATTTTTTGTGTCAGTTTGTAACAGAGTTGTAACCTAAAGTTTGTAAGTGGCTTCAAGTTCTTTGGAGAGCAAACTTGTTTGCCAAATCTCCGAAGTCCTAAAACTCAGAAATAGAGAAGCAAACTTGTTTGCATTAAATATTAGTTTCTGATAGTTCTTCTATCTTAAATTGAGCCTCGAGACTAATAATCTCAAAGCAAGATCCGGATAAGATGGAGAACAACCGTGCAAACCTTCTCGACACAAGTTTTAACAAAATTAAGAAGTTTGACGGGGAGCATTACAATGTCTGGAAGAGAAGTTCATCCTTAATCTTCAACTCATGAGCGTAGACTACGTGTTGACAGATCTTGAGCTTATTATTCCAGAAGGTGAAAATGATCGGAGGATCGTTAAAGCCACTGCTCCACAGTCAAAGTAGAGGAGAGATAACAACCTCTACAAGTTGCTTATCCTAAACTCGATGAAGGATTCTCTGGCAGAGTCATACAGTAAGACGATCAATGCTAAGGACGTCTAGAATTCTGTAGAGAATTTCTACAAGGCTGATGAGAACATAAACAAGATCCACGTAACCGGAAAGGTATGTAAGATGTGATTTGAGGACAACAAGACGATGTTGCGTCAAGTCAAAGAATTTCTTAAGTTATGTCAGAAAGTTGAGGATGACGACATGCCCTTGGTCGATGCTTTCATTGTCAGGGGTATTATCGCCAAGCTCCCATTTGGATGGAGGAATTTCATCGTGAACATGCACCACAAGAAGGTGGAGGTGGATTTTGAGCGCCTCTTGCACTTGATACATGTTGAAGACGAATTGAGGGCTCAACTCAAAGTGGACACCTTGTCCAAATAGATGGCCAAGGCCAACTTAGTGCAAGGAGAAAATCTTAGGAAAAATAGAAGGCTCCCTATCATAAAAAGAAGGACGTTCATCAACTGAAGGTAAAGTCGGCTCAGTTCAAGCCAAAGTCCAAAGAACCTGGAACTTGTTTCAACTATGGCAAGAAAGGTCAATGGAGGAAAGACTGCAAGGAAAAACCTAAACAAAAAGAGTAAGGTGAGGCTAACTTGCTATGATTGTGGAGGTTGACTCGACTAGTATTGACACGGACTGGTGGATAGACACTGGGGCAATATGCCATGTTTGCTCAAAGAAGGAGTGGTTCACCATATATAAACCTGTTTCTAAGAAGGTTATGGTGGCAAACCAGACACAAGTCAAAGTACTGGAGATCGAGACGATGGTACTGAAACTGACTTCGGGGAAGTCGCTGACGCTTCAGAAGGTGAAGCATATACCGACTATAGCTAAAAACCTGGTCTCAGGAAGTATGCTCTGCAACGCAGGCTTGATGATGGACATTTACGCTTGTCAGGTGGTTATGTCTTATAAAGGAACATACATCGAAAGGACTTATTGTACCGAAGTGATGTTCAAACTTCAACTTTTAACTCCGATGGAGATAATAAATGCAATCTATTCTTCTGGTTGTTATCTTGAGTTGTGGCATAATAGACTAGGACATGTTCATTATAAAAGAATAAATAAGATGTCTAGTTTAAGGCTTATCTCTAAATGTGGGGGTAAGGAGTTGGAGAGTGTGAGGTCGGTGCACAAACGAAGATCACTAGAAAGTCGTTCAAATGGGTAAATTGAAGTACAGATCTTCTGGAGTTGGTGCACTCAGATATCTGTGACTTTAAACAGTTCTCCACAAAGGTCGGGATAAAGTATTTCATTACTTTTATCGACGATTTCTCAAAGTAAGCATTCGTTTATCTGCTCAAGTCTAAAGATGAAGCATTTAAGAAATTTAAGGAGTTCAAGGCTGAAGCCGAGCGCCAAACCGGATAATAACTCAAGAGACTCAGAAGTGATCATGGTGGAGAGTATAAGTCTCATGAATTTACATTGTTCTGCAGAGAACATGGAATTGTCAACGAGATGACTACTCCGTACTCCCCTCAATCAAATGATGTTGCTGAATGGAAGAACATAACGTTACCCGAGATGATGAAATCAATGTTGTTGACTCCGGGTCTTCCAAATTGCTTCTAGGGTGAAGCAGTACTTACGATTACTTTCATTCTGAATAGAGTGCTGCATGCAACTTTTAATGTCACTCCTCATGAACTCTAGTTCAAGGTCAGACCCAACTTTAATGTTATTCGAGTGTGGGGGTATTCGGCGTATGTGAAGCTTCCGAATTTGAAGATTCAAAAGCTGGGAACAAGGGCTACGAAGACTATATTTCTGGGTTATGTCGATAAGTGTGATGCTTGGAGGTTCCTTGATATTGAATCAAATCATATCATTAAATCTCGTGATGCAGAATTCTTTAAAGATAAATTTACAAGACACAAGAATATTATTCTCGCAGATATTTTGAAGAATAGTGTGGGTGCACAGGAGGCTGAAGCTCCTAATAAATATGTAGAATATGTAGTCTAAGAAGAAGTTGTTGTTGAATAAACAAATGTTGAATCGGAACCCGCATAATCTATGTCTAAGCGAGTGAGGAGACAAAAGGACTTTGGAGGGGATTTTGTCACCAATCATGTGGAAGCAGATCCACTTACCTATGATGAGGCGATAAAGACCAGAGACACTGTATTCTGGAAGAGGTTGTTAATGATGAGTATAACTCAATAACCTCCAATAATACAAGGGTGTTGGTCGATTTACCTGAAGAAGAAAAACCAATCAGACGTAAATGGATCTTCTTGAAGAAGATGAAGGCCGATGGAACTGTTGACAAGTTCAAGGCAAGGTTAGTTGCCAAGGGGTTTTCTCAGAAGAAAGAGATCGATTATTTTGACACATATGCTCCAGTAGTGTGGATGATGACCATCAGGATGTTTATTGCTCGAAGTGTAATTCATAAGCTGGTTATTCATCAGATGGATATAAAAATTGTATTCCTGAATGGTGAATTGACCGAAGAGATTTACATGCAACAACTAGAAAGATTTGTCATCAAGGGCCTTGAAGACAAAGTCTACAAGTTGGTGAAATTATTATATGGTCTGAAGCAAGCTTCCAAGATGTGGCATGAGATGTAAAATAAAGTCATAAGATCAAACGACTACAAGGTCAGTGAGACGGACAAGTACGTGTACACAAAGTTCTCTGAAGGAAGAGGAGTTATCATTTATCTGTACGTAGACGACATGCTTATCTTGGGTACAGATTTAGCATGTGTCACAGAGACAAAGAAGTTTCTCTCGTCTAAGTTTAGCATGGAGGACTTAGAGGAAGCTGATATTATCCTAGAGATAAAGATCATCTAGACAAAAACTGGAGTAGCATTGTCACAATCTTATTACATTGAAAAGATGCTCATACGCTATGGATATCAGGATATTAGAAGGATCGATACGCCGTATAGGTGTGATAAGAAGTTGAAGCCAAATCCAAGGAAAAGTATCAGACAACAGGAGTATTCAAGCATTATCGAGAGTTTGATGTATGCAACTACTGCCACAAGGCCTGACATAGCTTTTGTCGTGGGGATGCTGAGTTGGTTCACGAGCAATCTAGGATTGAAGCACTTAAAAGCTGTAAAAAGGGTAATGAGATACCTCAAGGGTACTTAGAAGTATGTACTACACTACTGCAGAGATCCAAAAGTAATAAAAGGCTTCAGTAATATAAGCTGGTGCTCATAAGTAGAGAGTGAAAGGTCCACAGGAGGATATGTCTTCTCCGTAGATGGAGCTGCTATATCGTGGAAGTCAAAGAAGCAGAATTTGTTGTCACACTATTCTATGGAATCTAAATTCTATGTTATTGGTGGCCGCAACGGATGAAGCAGAATGGCTTCGGGAGCTCATGTATGATCTTTTAATAATTGGTGTGCAGATACCGACAATTCTGATATACTACGACAACCAGACGACTGTAGCGATAACATCGAATGACCTCTTCAATGGCAAGAAAAGGACTGTACATCTAAGGCACAGGGCGGTAAATGATCTTATCAAAAGGGGAGTCATTGCCATTGTTGATGTTCGGAGCCAGGAGAATCTGGCAGATCCGTTCATCAGAGATCTCAAACGCCAGCTGGTCGAAGATACAACATGTAAATGGGCTTGAAGATACTCTAATATTATGTATTTGTAATTCTATTATAAAGTTTTATACTATTAGTTCAAAGAAAAATCTACTAGGCATCTAGCTATTAGTTTAAAGAAAAATCTACTAGGCATCTAGCTTTTATTTTAAAGAAGGATCATTGACAAGAAGAATATCAGGAACAGTGGGTAAACCTTTATAAATTATGAGATTACGGACCCAGAACCACTGTTGTCTACTGTTTGTTCTTTGTATAGAACAAAGTCCTGTGAGAGGATGGCTTGGAAGCCTTAATGAGTTCTCGGGCATTTGGGATGTCCGATATGCGTTACAGGAAGCACGGATAGCACAACACTACAAAGGAGCGTAGTACTCTACGCTATAGTAGGGTAACATCATACACTACACCAAAATGGTTGATTTGCGACAGTTAGATTTATCCAACAACAACGTACTAAATCTGTCATTTCATTAGCGACTCGGACTCGGAATCGGGCTCGAACTCGGACTCGGGCTCAAGGATACAAAAAGGCACTTTGTTGGTGCACTTTGCACTTAGCACGTCAGCATTAGCACATGGTACTTTGTACGCTATTGTTGCTCTCATGCGCTGGTCTTATGCACGAGTCGCATGTGCTAGGCACATGGGCTCGATGCATGAAAGGGAACATGCGTGGTCATAGGCGCGTGTGGATAAGCGGGCGTATGCACGGGTGGTGGCATGGGCGCATGAGCGGGCACAAGTACAGGCTATGCGACTATGTGCGTATGTGCATTTACATGTATGCCCGTATAGGCTGCTACATTATTGGCTTATACGTGTAGGAGCATTTGCTACTGTGCTGATGGGCGCATAAGAGCAGAAAGCATGGTTGGCACATATTGCCACTGATTGTAGGATTTGAATGGTTATGGAAAGATATGATCAAATATTCAGATCCGATTTATATGGGATTTGAATTCAATATGGTCATATCTTTTTTATAATCCGTTGATGGCCAGGATTAGGGTAATAGTTTTCACCCAACTCTTTAAATACTCTCTTCGTGTCTCTTTGAGAACTTACTTCGAAAAAGGAGAGACGAAAAGAGATTTATTGCTGCTGCCATAGGGGTCCAGAGGAGTTCGTACGAGAAGTGACAGTGAGCGTTCCAGAAGTTCTTCGAAAACTTGTTGGTTCTTGGGAGCAGTTTGTAGGGGGCAAATCTTGCTTTGAGCAACGGTGATCTTCATCACCCTGGCAAGAGTTGTGTCATCTTCTTCCTTCTCTTTTATTTTTTGTATTTGTAATCTGTTCTGTCAGTTTGCAACTACAATTGTAAGAAAGAACACAAAAAATTTCTATCAGTTTGTAGCAGAGTTGTAACCTAAAGTTTGTAAGTGGCTTCAACTTCTTTCGAGAGAAATCTCCGAAGTCCTGAAACTCAAAAATAGATAAGCAAACTTGTTTGCATTAAATCTCAGTTTCTAACAGTTCTTCTATCTTAGATTATGCCTCAGGACTAACAGAATATTACCGTCATATCATGCTATCTTGACACGCTTGGCCTTGTCTCTATAGCTGAGATTTGGTTGTTATCTGACTCGTTTGCCAATGTCTCTATACCCGAGATTTGGCGTTATTTTGACACGTTTACGCAAGGTACATCGACACAGTACCTTGGGTGTGAGTTGCTGAGGTGCTTGTGAGCCTCAGTACTTAAGGCCTGATATATAGAAAGAATGTTCTCATATGCATATCACTTAGACTGGTTAGAGTAGTTACCCTTTAGTTCATATCTTCTTTACAGTTACATTGACATGTTTTTTATACATTTTTATGTCCCCTGAGGACCTAATGATTACTCCAGCTAGTTAGTCATACAGAGAAAGTCTGCTGATCATGAAGGTACGGTTGTATCTGGCTCAGGTATTTTTTTGTGCTTTTATATTTATTCATTATTTCTATTCTATTATTTAGTCTTGTTTTGTAGACCCATATCGTTCTTCGGGTTTAATCGAATATATATGTTATTGGGTTGCAGACCATGGCATGTACTATTTATTCTTGACGTTACTTATCCTGTAGATTGAGATAGATATATTTATAATTGATTGATAGATAGAATTAGAACACCAAGACAACTTTTACGTATTCGAGCCGGGCTGGAGTCCACTCGATACGTAGCTGGTATGTATACTGTCACACCCCGATTCCTCAAAGTCATTTGTCCTCGCATTTATCTCTGGGAACCGATCGTCCTTGCTTGGGTGTGATGTCGTACAAGTCTGGTGTTGTACTTATACAAGGTAATGACGTTACAAAATTAATAATCTTCAAATAGGAACACATCATAGCGGTACAAGCAGACAAATTTAAGATAATGAGGACATATTTTTTTATTGAATAGAAACACATTACTAATTTATAGCAGCAGGGATAAATAAATAACTTGAAGTCACAAAGAGATATGTAGAAATAAGTTCTCTTTATTGATGTTTGAAGTAGAGTACCAGGCTTGCATTATAATACAAAGCTTACAACACATCTCACTTTATATTGATGGCCAACTGAAGCGCCTGTCGTTATGCTTACATTTGATACTTAAATATATAGACTTTACAACTGGATATGCCGACTTGGCTTACAACTCAGTGGTACTGTAATGCCTCAGTCCCAAAATACGTAGGACTGGGATACGTATACATGCCAGCTACGTATCAAGTGGACTTCAGCCTAGCTCGAATACGTATAAGCAGTCTTGGCTTTCTAAATCTATCTATCAAATCAACTATCTATATCAATCCATATAATATATAGTATAAAGAATAAATAATATGTGTCATAGTCTGCAGCCCAATAACACATATGTTCGAGTAGACCCGAAAAATAATATAGGTCTGTAAAACTAGGCTAAATAGAGAAATGCAAGTGATGGATAAAATATAAAATTACGATAAATACTTGAATCAGAAATAGCAACACCTCCCTGATCAGCGAACTATCTCTGCACAACCAACTACCTGGAGAGATCACCAGGTCCTCAGAGGAACGTAACAAGGTACATAATATGTTGGCCCATTGCCTAATGGTCACACCTGATTTTGATAATCAATGACAACTTACGTCGATACATAAAATATATGAACTGCTACTAATGTTTCAGGTTGCTGCTACATTCTGCTACATTTTTCAAAGAACGTACTATAAACTTTCAAGTCATCATCCAAAAGCTACTCAATGGAATTCAGATCGAGTTATTTTATATTTTTATTCTGTATTTTATCTTTTATTGAGTTTAGGATAATAAATATAAAGTTGTTCAGAAAATACTGGCTAAGGACAATTCCAAGTCCACCTATCCAAATAGCCTTCCCATATTCCATTTTAACTCTACTATCCAAGAAGCCCAAAATATCCATACAAATTTAGACCCAAACATCTAGTTCTGAACTGGCATAACTCAGACAGAGCTCAGGCCGAGTTCGGTCCGAGTTCGATCTGAATATTTTAAATTGGTATTCTAGATCTGATACCAATTGTAGGAGCAATTGGTCTGAGCAGTAATATCTATATAACAAAGGATCTACTGTAAGGATGTTAAGCTAAATAATGGAGTCTTGTAATCTGTACTACACTAAGATTCCTATTTATTGTGACAACACTAGCATAATCAACTTGACCAAAAATCCTATTTATCACTCACGCACAAAGCACATAGAGATTTGTTATCACTTTTTACGTGATCATCAGCAACACGGGGATATTTGTTTAGAGTTTATTGACACAGATCATCAACTAGTAGATATTTTCACAAAACTACTGGCTGAAGACCGTTTCAACTATCTGCGTCGTGAGCTAGGCATACTTGAATTTTCAGGTTCATAATACATTATGACTAGCAAAAACTCTTATAACTAAAGATTTTAATATTTATTAATTAAAGTTATTTTGGGTACAAACCGAAATGGCCCTTCTGTCATACAAGCGTAAATAGCCTGAAGTGACACGGTGTACTAGTCTTCATACTACCGCTAGCTGGGATCCAACCCCTACAACTACCCCAAGATGATGAAAATTATTAAATAAAGAAGTTCAAAGGTTATTAAGTGTTTTTAATAACTCATACTGCATTAAATGAACTGTTAATACAAATAGGCCGAACTCGGACATAACTCAAGCCGAGTTCGGTTGGCGCAGTTGCGAATTTTCAGAACTGAACAGCCGGCCCTAGCCTATATATTATCATCTTCTCTTCATATTTTTCATTCCATCCCACCGAGAACTCTCTCTAAAATCCTAACCCTAGGCTCTTATCCTTCAAACCTAGATCTTCAAGGCGCAGAAGTTGTCTCCTTCATCTTCTTCCTCCTTTCTCTTGAGGTATATCTGTCTAATTCTTGTTTTTTATGGCTCCAAAATCTCATGAGAGGAAGAAAGATGCTTCCCAAGTGGGTTCATCTTCTTCTGAATATACTCCTACAAATGTTTTTAGTCCCGCTCGTCCATCTGATAGAGAGGACTATGACCCTACTCTTTTTCTTGATAAGGAATTTTCTGATCTTTGGTTTGACTCTTTTTTCTGGGAAAAATATTTGTGCTGGTGCATGTGTTAATTTTACTATATTTTCTGAATATGCTACCATATTTAAAAGACTTGGAATTAGAGACTTCTTTGAACTTTCTGATAACATCTATGATAATGCTGTTAGAATATTTTATTGTAACTTGCAAATAAAAGATAATGGCAATATCTATTCTTGTGTCACTGGATAAGAATTAGAATTTAATGTCACTGATGTTAGTGAGTATTTTCACGTACCGGATATTGGTGAAGCATTAGTTGACATCAACCATGTCCAGTTCCCTGAAGGTGTCACCCTTGACTCCTTCAAAGCCTTGATGTGTCACCTTAAACCAGTTCCTCGTAGGGTGTATTCAAAACATCTAAACCAGAACTTTTATGAGTTACATCGCTTTATCTTCTCTGCTTTGCTTCCAAAGAAGGGATCTACTAACGAGATCACTTTTATGGAGATATCCGTGATGTACCATATCCACTTTGGTATTTTTTTTCTGTTCCTAAGACCTTCATGGCTTGGATGATCAGTTGAATGAGTGCGAGACGTAACCTTGTCTACCTCATGCACCTGGCTTCGATCTTTCGGAGGTTTGAAATCAACCTTCAACTCTGTCAATTCTCTTTTACTACTTCTTAGCTGAGTAGATGTAGGTTGTATCCCAACCCTCCTCCTCCACCTGGTGCTGTACCTGCCCCTGCTGATCCCGATGCACTTGCTCCAGAAGCTCCTGCTGCTCCTCCAGGATTCGATCCGCAGTTCTACCAGCGGTTCGACGCCTTCGTTGTTCTCTTCGAACAACGCTATCAGTGCTTTAATGCGTTTGTTACTGCTTCAGAACAACGTCATCAGAGTTACGTTGATGCGGAGTTTCGGCATACCCCATAGGCTCAGGTCTTGAGGAATAACATTGTCGATATCCTTTGGAGCCTTGCTCATGATCTTTCACATCCATTCCTGATGACTCATTATCCATCTTTTGCTGGCCCGAGGTTCGACGATGAGGCCACCTTTCAGTATTTTGATCCTACCGCTGCCTATGTTAATCCTCAGCCACATGCTACTACTGGAGATGACGACACACATATATGATATGGCGGTTGATGCTTAGTTGTTTTGAGTTATATTTACTAGTGGTGATGATCTTGTAGTTTTTTTATCCAAACTTTTCAGTTGGATTTTCTTAGTAGTTTTCTTCAGTCTTAAACTCTTCAATTATGACTTTATGCAGTTGTGATGTATTTTTTTCATATCAGTTTATGCATTACTAGTTTGTTTTACACAGTGACTTGTATATGTTGGACATTTTCTTGTCTTTTATCTTGGTTCATTATTGTTGGCTTCACACATTGCGGGGGAGCCACACACATTTTACGTACTTGAGAAAGGGAGAGAAAGCCTATATCCAAAAGAAAAACTTAGTTTACCATACCAACCATAGATCAAATATCAGGTATATTATTTCAAGTTATTTTTATATTATTCCTATATATATTTTGGTATAGACTCAAATTTGTCAATTATCAAAATGGGGGAGATTATTGGCCCATTGCCTAATGGTTATACCTAATTTTGATAATCAATGACAACTTATGTCGATACACAAAATATACGAATTGCTACTAATGTTTCATGTTGCTGCTATATTCTGCTACATTTTTCAAAGGACGTACTACAAACTTTCAAGTCATCATCCACAAGCTACTCAATGGAATTCAGATTGAGTTATTTTATATTTTTATTCTGTATTTTATCTTTTATTGAGTTTAGGATAATAAATGTAAAGTCGTTCGAAAAATACTGGCTAAGGCTAATTCCAAGTCCACCTATCCAAATAGCCTTTCCATATTCCATTTTAACTCTACTATCCAAAAAGCCCAAAATACCCATGCAAATTTGGACCCAAACATCTAGTTCTGAACTGGCAGAACTCAGACAGAACTCAGGCCAAGTTCGGTCCGAGTTCGGTCTACCAAAGTTTGACTTTCAGTTGCCACTAAATATGCATACAACGTTCGTTTGCGAGATATGCGCATCCGAACTCTGCCCGAGTTCGGTTAGGAAAAACATTATAAGTAGAGAAGGATATTCACATTTTCAAATCACTCATTCACTCTTCTCTTTCTCCATTCCTTAAGTGTTTTCAGTGATCAAAAGCTTTCATATTCTGCCTATACATCTCTTAGCCAAAGCCAGTAATGTTTCGTTCGATTTAGAGTCTTTGGTTACAAGACTTGTAAAGAGGTTACAAAAGTCAGAAAAACTCTCTGTTATTGGAGTCGGTCGTGCGCTCGTCCCCAAGTACGGTGTGGTGAAGTTGGTTGTACACATGTCAACAAGCACGGTGTTGTAAAGAGACATTAAGCTCTCAATTAGCTTGCAAATAGTGGATTAACAGGGGGCAAGAGTACCTGCGACTGGATTAGTCCTCTCAGAAGGAAACCAGTATATATCGCGGTGTTCACTGAGTTTGATTCTCTCTCTCTTGCTTACTGCATTTATCTAGTATCTCTTTATTTATTGCCATCCTTTATCAGTTAATTTTTAATTGGCATTTTATTCCTCTACACGCACATACTCTATTTATCCCCCTCTAGAGGTGCTCAACGGTCCTACATAATATACATGCCAGGTACCCATATAATGAAGGGTAACTATCATAACCATCTAACTAGAAAATACAGTTAAGGACAATCCTAATACCAGGCCCTGCCAAATCGACAATCACTTATGGCACCGCGTTATGGTACCAATGAGTGAACACGAAACACCAAAGCTCTGCTACAGAGATCCTGGAACATAAAAATAACCAATCCCCAAATAAGAAGACATGGTCACGGGTCACGACTGTCGGGTACTTCGGTAGAGCCCTCCCTATCCCATGCTATAGAACTAACCAGTCAAGTCAAGTATGAAGTAACAAGTCACGCGAGCTAGTACTACATGTTATCACAAAGTCCATAGCTACGAATATCTCATGTCAGACTTCATATCATATCATCATCATCTGCCGTGTCCGTGTACTGTGGTCCATCGTATCAATGGATACGAATTCAATATATTGTCATATCTAGTATCGATACCCGATATCTATAAATAGACATCGGCACCCGAATAAGAATCAGACACTAAGTATCAACTAATCCTATATCCAAAAAATATATAAATAAATAATTAATAAAAAAATAAAAAGTATTAAAACTTGGCAAGGTATACTTTTCTGGATCTCTAAGCTGAAATGCAAAGATCCTACTCTAGCTTCCAAGTCTGAACGATACCAAGAGCCTATATATACAATAATAACATATCAGACACTATGATACAGTTCACTAAACATGCACAAGAGTACAACATACACAACGACATTAGTCATTAGAGTCTAAACCAAACAAGGGTTCTAACTAGGTGGGTCTAAGGTTAACCAGATAAGTGTCAAGTATGTGTGTAATCACCAAGTTTACTAGTCATATAACATCTGTAAGTCCTCTAAATGTACAATTTCTTATATATCATAAACATGGTCATAACTAGGGTCCATGTAGTTGCTAAGTTGCTTCTCAAATATGTAGGTAGGTACTAGGTGTCCTACCTACTAGGGTCTTTTTGTACAAGTATGACATGCACATTCTCAATGCTCATAAAGCAAGTGCTATGACCTAACTCAAGTAGTCATTTAAAGTATGTCATCATCAAGTTCAAGGGTAAATAGAACTCACTAATACTATCCTCAATCCATATTACACATGCAATATTATATATAATTCTATCCTTCACATGTTTAAGGTTTTCCATTATCAACTACAACTAGCGCATGTAACAATAACTACCTCTAGGGTTAACACAACCACAATTTTCATACAAATCATTCTATATACATGCATATCAACTATATATCAACACATAATTAAACAATATCTAGCATATGTTATTTTCTAACATGGTATTTATACATATAAAATAACTATCTAGGAATAAACCTAGACATGTGCACAACTACGTACATAACTTTCACCAAGTCTCATTCAAGTGTAACTATGCATGTAACTACTTAAATATAACATTTTACTACAGGAAAAATGACATTTTCTGACGGTTTATTTCTCGACGGTCGTGAAAAACCGTTAAAGAAATGTGTTATCTTGACGGTTTTAGCCTTACGTCAAGAAATGCCTTATTTTATGTTAATTTAGCAATCTTACAGCATAATAGTTGATGGTTTTAGAGAATCAATCAAGAACCATCCTTTTATTTAGTGACGGTTCGGTAATAATCGTCAACTAATATATGCCTAAAAAAATTGGCACAATATTTTCAGCTGCCATTTTGGTAATTTTTTTAATTTTTTTTATTGTAGATCTATATTGACGTTTGACATTCCATCCTATTTTATTTATTTTCTGATCCTTTCCTCTCCTCTCTATTTCTCCATCTCTCTCATCCACCTGCCGATGGTGAATGAGAGCTCAAATCTATATCTCCCTTCTCATCTTCTTCCTCTACATCTCCATTCTCCTCATCCTTTCTTCTCCTATAGACCCAAAATCTAATCTCCAAATTCACCTAATCTCGTCCCCAAACCCTAACCCTAGATCGATCAGAGAGGAGCATCGGGATGGTTATCACGGCTAGTTCGATGGTAGTAGCCGGTTTGGTCAAAAAGAAGCGGTACGACTCATGCTGGGCGAACAAAGGTGCGGACGGGTCATCACCGCTGTCAGTAATTTGGCTCGTGCTACTACTGATACTCATAGGGATTGGGGAGGCTTTCAACGCAGTCGGGCAGTTCCATTCTCGACAACTACTCGAGCAGTCAAAAACAGAAGATCGGTTGGAGAAAACTGGGTTGTGGCGGTAATTTAGACGAGAAGTGGGTCGGGGATGACCAGAAACATGACACAAGGAGTTTGGGGATTGCGACAAAGACAAGGTGACCTCGGTGGAGCTTGGTGTTCTACTGTGGAAGAGTCTGAAGGAGGTCGCAAAGGAATTAGTCAAGAATGGGGGATTCGAGAGTTCTGGGAGAGCTCCTCCTCAAGACCCACTCCTACTCTGGCCGTCTCTTTGCCACCGTCGTTTTAAAGTTTACCGTCGCCGACACCATCCCCTTCAATGACAAAGACGGAATCCTCAAGTATGCGCTCCACCTGTTTGTATTAATGTCCACTCTAATTTTTTATGTAAGTTAAAAGATTGAGATTCCATAAATGTCCTATTTTAGAATTATGTTAGATTGTACATAGTTTATATATAGAAAATGGACCCAAATTTAAGTATAGAAAATGATATATATATATACATAGTGAACACTAAGTAAGAAATGACCATTCCATATCAAAACATACTCATATAGACACTTTACACATTCAGATCATGAGGAGGAGGGAAGAAGAGCCAATCACTATAAAATCTTACCATCCATTTAGCATTTTCTTCTTTGAGAGGATTTATTTTATTGTTTCTCGAAGTATATATATGTACGGAGAGTTTTAAGAGGAGTGGGTAGGGGCTGTGCCATTAGAGAAGAGCTTACAGCCTATTTTATATGTGTTTCCACAATCCACATACTAACTACAGAATCACGAATTGTAAACATAGGGAATGGAGAAACAAACCATCCCAATTCAACAGTGGAACATAAATTTTTTAGTGAACCATAAATTGCTTCCTAGCCACCTTCAATAAAGTGTAACACCACTGATGCTTTGCACTTACGTTTGGAGGTAAAACTGAACTCAGGCATTCTCCAATTTTGGCAAAATAAAGACTTCAGGACAGTAGTGAATCACAGTTTCAATCATCATTTTCAATCATGAAATAGCCGATAATACGATGTTACATAGACATAGGTACAAAAATTAGGTATTGATTCTAGATCATGTGTGAAATTCTTATAAGTGAACATTGCTTCCCACATAAACCCTTTATAGATGAGTTCATAGCAAAGCTCTTCCAAATAAAACCTCGACGTATTTTATGATTTGAAAAACATCCACCATAATATTACATCATGTAATAATATTACATCATGTAATAATATTACATCATATAATATCTCATAATTTAGGAGAATTCCAAAAGGAACAGCTTAAAATAGACAAACAGTTGCATTCACATCAATTAGATGCCAATCGCAAGTCTTACTTCTCAAAAGCTCTTTAAAAATAGAGTCAAGAGGCCAAATGATAGGCTATGATGGGCATGATACACAAAGGACCAAAATTATGGATTTGGTATCTCTAAGATATGATGGAATATTTATTGGTGCTTTCTCCCTATTTAGATATAATAGAATATTCATTTATGCCCACTGCAGGTCTGATTGCTCAACCAAATCTCTGTGATAGTGGCTGGTTACATGATACAGGTGTGACTGCCAGGAGTGTCTTGGTGCCGAGCTCCTTTCCAGATAAGTAGAAACATAGATATTTCTTAGATGCTTGAGAATCAGAATTACATATTTTGGGTACTGTTTAATGTTCATTGGGTACCTGTGTTCTCCATTCTTATACTAGGGGGTATATAGGGAAACCAAATCCCTTATCTTGAGTCATCAGAGTCATCTGGAAGTATCCTTTATGTTTATGCAAATTAACTAATGGTCATCTCATCTATTATATTACTTCAGTTTGTTCGGTGATACACTGCAGTTGGTTCAGTCTTCTGAGCCCTTTGCAGGAAGGTAATAGACTGGGCTATGATGAGGACATGTACTTGCTCAATGATACATTCTTTATTTTGAGTATCAATTTTTTAATGATACACTAGGCTATGTTGTTTCGATCTTCTGAGCCCATTGTGGGAAGGTGGTTGACTGGGCTACGAGAGGACATATATTTGCTCAATGATTCATTCTTCATTTTGAGTATCAGTTTTTTAATGATGCATTGGGCTATGTGGATTCAGTCTTCTGAGCCCTTTATAGGAAAGTGATAGGCATGGCTGTGTATCAATCTTCATGATACATTCTTTATTTTATATATTACTTTTTTTTCAAGTATCAGTCTTAATGAAACAGTGGACTATGTATAATACGCTGCAGTTTATTTTGAGTTTCAGTTTCCTATGGTCAAACACTAGGCTATGATGAGAAAGTATATGTGCTCAATGATACATCCTTCATATTGAATATAAGTTTTGTGGCTATGTTGGTTCAATTTGTGACTATCTGCTCAATGATACATTCTTCATATTTTTAGTATCAATTATTTGAAGAAGCTTCTTTTTGGGGATTATTTATTTCGTACACATTGTGGTTGGAAATATTTTCCAAGACGCATTTGCTTAACTCTGAGCCCATACATTACGTAATCACTCTTTTAAGCCCTTTGTAGGGTTGCTTTATAATCTTCTTTATATGAATATTACATGTATTGAATTATCTTTTTTTATTGTTGTTAGCTCCTAATTTCTGTTCTTCTTTGTGTACTCTCTTTAGCATTATAGACACATAATCTATAAGCACATATGTGATAACATGCCACTACCACCAACTTTGTGTGTCAGTGAGTAGGCTTCTTGCCTATATGACAAATTAAGTTATATCATTTCTTCCAGATTCTGGTAGACAGTCCAAAAGATTGCTAAGTTTCTATGTTTTCTATATTGTTATTACTGTAGAGTAGAAACCACTCTAGTACTTTATACTATGATGCTAGTGCCTCAACTGCATCTCTCCAACTCTTGCTTTTGTTCTTAGTGTAACCACACAAATTTTCTTGGGTTTGAGTGTCAGAGAGTGGTCATGTTAGTTCATCTCTTTACTACTATGATTTTATTTAATTGTTCATAAAAATTCCCAGACTAAGGTTTTTAATCAGGGTTATGCTTTTGGTACTTAATCTTCACATAAGTCCATATATTATTGGGTGTTGTTCGTAATCAATTATAAAAATATACCATAAGTAACATTGTCGAGATGGATTCTTGAGATTTTTGTAGAACTCCGTCTATATCTCCATGTGATGTGAGGACATCATCATTCATGATTTTTTTCTATTTGATGCTTCCACCATTGTGGAAAAGGTAGAGATCGAGGAAATTACTGTTTCAGTGTGTTATAATTTTCTTCGTATTAGATCGAGTGCTACTGCATATATACCGGTTAAGTTCAGAAGCAAATAAACATAAGAAGTGTTATCTGTAATGGACCCATAATATATTTGAAATCCATATCCGGAAAGATCAGTAGATAGTTGTGCAGTCTCTTGCAACTAATTCTTCTTACTGTATACACAGTAAGTCAAGGTGTAGTTATTCTAGTGAAGCAAGTTGAGTTTATTTTGGCTCTAAAATGCAAACATAAAGATTGTCCTAATTTATATTTAATCTAGGATTGTATAGCAGATGCATAAAAAAAACATATGGCGATAGCCATGAAAGCACATTGGCATCTTCTTGACACCTTCTGCCAACCTTAATTCTTTTTAATATCATTTCATTCTGTGATGGTGACATAGTTTATTAAACTCTTTTGCCTGAGTAGAAATAGATGAATATTTTGATGGGAATAGAAGCGAAAATTATTGTCCAAGATAGACGTCCGCAATGAACTGACACCCGCAACATCGAACGCTGTGATCGGCTCTTGTAGAAAATAAAAATCACAAGATACAAGACAAATAAACAATAATAATAAGTGAAATATCCTAACCGATAAAAACAACCAAGAGGCGAGATCGCTACTAAATAAAGTTATAAGTCTTTACAAGATCACTACAACTTTGTAAGCCCCAATGCTAGTTTGGTGGATAATGTAGTATGTTGAAGTTCTATATTTATCTGCATAGTTTCTGTGGATGGTAAATTTTTCCTTTTGGATATCTGATATATTAAAGAGTGAAGTTCATAATATTATCCATGATGTTATCCTTTTGTTTCAAGGACATCAAGATATAATATTGCACCTGTGAATATAAGTGGCATAATTTCTTCATTTTGTTTTGTTTAATGTGTTGACTTGTAGGCCTTGTGGTCATTTCATTTTGTTCTCAGTTGTTATCAGTTTATACAAACATGTACACATAAATAATTATATATATATTTTTTGTTCTCTCAGGAACTACATGGAAAATGAAGGTGCTATGAATATAGGAGGGATGTGATACATGTTCGCTACATATTCTGGTTTTACTTATATAAATATAGGTTTTTGATGTTTAAGATGTACTAAAAATACATACTTTAGTTGGATATATTTGTGGTTGGACGTGTGTTGAATGTTTGTGGTTGGATGTGTTGGAAGTTTGTGGTGTATGAACAATAAAGTTTGTTAATATAAAAATTGAATATTATAGTTATTTGATATCTTCTGGATTATTGATATTATGTGTGTGTTCGATTCATAATATATAATTATAAATAAAATTTTGGCTATACAAAATTTAGCCTCTTGATGGTTACAAAACGTCAACAATTAACGCTATCCTGCTGCAAAAGTGCTTTTCATTTACGGTTTCTTGACGGCTAATAACCGTCATCTAGGTCGGTGTCAAGAGAAGTTTTCACATATATTGAAGATTTCTCCAAACTGCTATCTTAACGGCTAAAAACGGTCAAAAAAACTATTTCATATGACGGCCAAAAACCGTCAAGAAAAGCCCTGCCAGTGACCATCAAGAAAAGGGGAGACATTTATTGACTCTGGCCTACTTGACGGATCCGCAACCGTCAAGATACCCCTTTCTTGACGGAAAAATGCCGTCATGAAAAGCCTTTTTTCTTATAGTGTTTATAATATTCTAAATTTTAGTGATAAATGGAGTTAATACCATGATGGACAAGTGTTTACAAAAGTTGTACTCATGACAAGGTGATAAACAACAACTAGTTATATAAGGACATTCCTAGTTGTCATGGAAGGAGTGCTAGAATTTCATGCAACAGATGATTATATTCATGACGAAGAAGTTAAAGTTTATGAAGAACAAGTTGAAGAACATGAAGAGAGGTTTGAGGAGGAGGAGTTTGAGCACTTACCAAAGGGTAATGGGGGGTGAAATGGACTATATGCACTCATTGCACAAATCTGTCCAGATTTAGACACTTCGGCTTGTAGCTATTGTTCGGGGCTCCAAAACTTTGATTCAAGTGTAGTGTGTAAACCCTTGAATCAAAATTTCCTTATATTTTTTTCCTTTTATATATATATATATATAGTTGTTGTTCGGGGTTCCAAAACTTTGATCCAAGTGTAGTGTGTAAACCCTTGAATCGAAATTTCCTTATATATTTTTTCCTTATATATATATATATATATATATATATATATATATATATAAAATATATATATATATATATATAGATATTTAATTAATCCTTAAATAAATTAAGTTATAGTAAGAGAAGTATTATAATGCAAAAACAGATTGATGGAGGAGGGAAACTGCAATTGTGGTAATTCAAATCTTAAACGGCCAAACGCCAGATAAGAAACGAACTCGATTCAAACTCCTTCTCCTTATCCCTTTACGATTTAAATCGAATGTATATATATGAGAAGTAGATACCTCAACCCTCTCATCCAATTCTCTGAAAACCAAAGAAGCTCAACCCTAATATTCTGCCACCATCTGTTCTTCTTAAAGTCGAGACCAGTCCTGGGATGTTTGTCAAGTGGAGGCAGTTCGATTTCCACAGGTAATTCACTTATCCATGCACCCAAATCATTTGATTTCCTGAACGTAGCTAAAGTCTTGATCCTGTTTTCAATAGTAACATAGGTAGTTGAGTTAATGCCTAAGAAAACTAGATGATGATGTAGTTGACTCTGGGGTTAAGCAAATATAAGGGATGATAATGGTATCGAAAAATCGAGTTGTATTAGTAATTTGTAGGTACTACAGAGGGGGTGCAATAGGTATCAAGTAGGAAATATCTTAAACATGTTAACTGCAGGTTCGTGTACTGGTACAAATAGGGATGTGTGTTTCATCTGTGGGAAAATAATAGATGCAGGTATCAGTTCTTTGGGACGTCTTCGTGTATCGGAGATTGCACTAAAGGGAGATATAGGCTATAGGGCAGGCAACCTGTACATGGATAAGGGAACATTCCATATGTAGGTATTACCTATAAGATGTGTCATGATACATCTGTGTCTGTCATTTTTGGGGATTTTATGTAACTTTGGTACATGCTTTAGACAGTTAGGTGGCTTGTGAGTTAACTCATGACAGAGGAATATAGGGGTTGTTATTAGAGTTGTATTAAGGGTTAGAAGGAGGAAACCTGGGATATGTATGCACAATAAAGGCATGTGCAATTGAGTTAAGTGAATATAATAGATTCAGCCATCTATGTATCCTGGGTGCAGATGTATACGTATCAGGGAAACTTGCGTATAGACTTTTGCAAATCGAGTGCGGGTCTCATGTAGCAGATGGTATAGTTCCTAGAGACTGGATTCTATCACAACTAAAAGTGTGATCATGTGGGATATGTATACGAAAAATATCTAGATGAAGGGGGTTCGGGTACTTGTGTGTTCCTATATAAGAGCAGCCTGTATCCAGACAATAAGATACCAAATTTAGCCTAGAAGCAATCATGTGGGGAATGAAAGTGTGGGGGATGACTCACCTAGATGCACAACAACAATGAATGTTAGGGGTAGGTGCTAGATCAATAGGTATCAATAGGGGTTAATAGATAGGTGTGCATCATGACATACCTGCATCTAGGCTTCCCTATCCCTGTAGGTATTAGCTAACAATTAGAAGGTGCATCCAAATGTAACATTTGCAAACAAAAGGTTGATTGCATTTTATATTTTGTACAAAATCCAAGTAGTAGAGGGGTATATTAATCCTCGTGTACAAATTCCTATGAACAAATACGAATGTGGATCTTGTATCCCTGTGTAAATACAAAATAGTGCTATTAAGAAGCATCGGACCTTCTACCTTGGCTCGAGTATCAGGGGTGTTAATAGGTGTGGATAGGGAGAAGGGGTGCTGCAGTAACACATATAAGGGGTAGTTGTCCTATAGTGTCTATTCCACAAAGGGTATTACCTAGATGTTAGTAGGTGTATCAACACATAGAGAGATGGGTACACAGACAATTAGAGTATGCACATGTGCAAACATGTATCCAAGTAAGAGGGGAGAGAGGTGAGTGTAAGCCCACTTCCCAAATTTTTAATTTTTTTTAAAATTTTATTTGTTTATGATTAATTTTATGATCATTGTGAGTCATGCCAAAGCTTGTAGGTGGGATATGACCATATTAAGGTCATATGACCTCCATATAGCCTATATATGTATTATTTAGCTATTTTATATTTTTCTACAATTTTTGGATATTTTTAGGTATTTAATATTTAAGGTTTTATTATTTTTAAGGACTTTCAAGATTTACTATAAGGTCATACGGGGGTATTTCTGGACCAAATATTTTTATTTGGGCTCTAAATGACTAAACATATTTTCTAGAATATGTTAGAAATTTTCTAGATTTTTTTAGAATTTTTGGGAATTTTTATATAATTAAAACATATAGAATTTATATTTTATAGCTTTTTGAATTTACTGCAAAGGTCACATGATGATATTTTGTGTTAAATATTTTATTTATATTCTAGACACTTAAAAATATTTCTAGAATTTTCTAGAATTTTTCTGCAATTTATTTTGATTTATTTGGACTTAAAATAATTTTTAAATAATTTTCTGAATTAAATAAATAAATATCCAGAAATCCACCCAGGGGGGGCACCTGTCCGTGCCAACTTCTACAGTGACCGCCTCTCTCTCTCCTATATATATTATTATATTCGCCCACCTTAATTAAATTCTAGCAGCCTTTTGTGGGAGAACTCATCTAGGGTTTCCGACTTCCCGAAGCGATTTCCGCCAACCTCGACGTGCTTTTTGTGCGCCATTTTTTTGGAAGCGCATTGAGGTATAGTTTCTGAATATGTAATTTATTTTTGTAATTTCTGATCTTAAATTTCTAGAACATTCGTAGAGTGCTAGTTGTCCGAAACTTGACACGTTTCGGTGTTTTCGAGAATTCGGGAGGACCGGAGATCAAAATCATGAACCGTTTGAAGTTTCGGAAAGCTAACACAGAGCTCTACGACGTATATTTTTCCCAGAAATTATTTCATTCATCTAGTATTTTAGTTATTCTGTTGAACTCGAAATTGATCGGTTGATCACCGTTTTGATCACGATTAGCCATAACGGCGATATCTTTTGACCAAAGCGTGATTTTGCGGCACGGTTGATTCCAGCGCACTCGTAGTGCTGAAATATACCAAAGTGCACTTTCAAAATCTAAAGTTCATAGTGTTTGACCAGATAGTCAATGGTACGCCTCGATTTGCGTGTTATGGTTTCCAAAATTGAAAACATGACTTTTGATGGCCAAACTTGCATGTTTAGATTATATTTAGATTATTATTAGGTTAAATAATATTTTTAAGTAATTTATTCTAGAATTAACTATTATTAGATTAGTAACCCAACTAGCCACTATTCCATGAATTTAGAACTAGAACATTAGAATTAATTTGTGGTTTTCATTCACGGTTCGTGGTGCGATATGTGTTATAGGTTGTTGACAGCTTCTAGATTGGCAATCCCCTCATCATCTACTTTGGTAATATGGTTGGGTTCGTATCATCAAAACAAATCCGTAGATAAGTAGTTGACGACTTTAGAGACCATTGACGCTGACACGTTTTTCGGTGCAAAGCGGGTCCAACGACGGATATCGTTTTTTGTCTGAAATTACTATTTTGCCCCTGTGTCCAGAATTGGACTTAAGGACAGGCTATCCTAGCTAATTTGACTAATTTGGAAACGTTGGTAACATCTATTACAACTTCTGGAGGCAGTTGTGAGACTTGGACTTTCTGACTTGTTGATTGGCGATATATTGTTGGTTCTCCGTGCAATCCTTAGGCAAGTATACCTTGCCGAACATATACAGTATTTATATTGTTTTCTCTTTCTTTATTGTATTCCTTTTCATATTGTCACATGATTCCATATTGTGATTGATTTGCCTCGATTGTTTTACTTGTTCTAGATTTACGTGCACGTATAGGATATTCGATATTGCTTGTCTATTGGTCTTCTTTGTGTTACCTTGTCTCGTGATTGATTTGTCAGTTTCTATATCTTGTTCTTGACCTGACCATTCTTGACTGGGAGTATCTTGCATTGTACTACAGTTGAGATATACTATAGATTGGGAGTATCTTACATTGTACTACGACCTATAGCTGATTCTTTATCTTGATATTGCTTGATTGACTTGACTTGAGATATACAATAGATTGGGAGTATCTTACATTGTACTACGACCTATAGCATATATTGATTGATTGATTGACTTGATTTACGATACTATGAATTGGGAGTATCTTGTATTGTACTACGATTTATAGGAGTCTGCTTGACCTTGTATCCTTTAGGAGAGGAAATCGATACTAGAATTGGCTAATCTCGACTGAGAGTATCCTGCTTTGTACGTCAATTAAAATACTATAGATTCAGAGTATCTTGTATTGTACTACAAGCTATAGGAGTTCTGATTGATATAGTTAGCCAAGTCCAGTATTACATTTCCACACGACTCGTCGTCCTTAGATGTTCTTCTTGCAGTGTTCTTACCATCCATACATGTTATTTACTATCATATTAGTAGGCATGTTTTATGTATCTTGCTAGTCCTCTGAGGACCTGATGATCTCTTCAGGTAGCTGATTGCACGGGGTTAGTTAGCTGAGCATGTGGTAGTTGACTTTAGTCACATTATTCAGGTATTTAGTTAGTGTTATTGATTTACTATCTTTCTTGTACTTTTATGATATATCCTGCTTATCAGCTTAGCTTTATAGACTCATATTATTCTTGGAGTCTAATCGGACATATATGCTAGTAGGCTGCAGACCACAACCCATACTTGTTTATTCTTGTCTTATATATTCTTGTGGATTGAGATACACTGTAGATTACCATATTAGCCAGGATACCATGATCTTGACAGCTTATACGTACTCGAGTCGGGTTGGAGTTCGCTTGATACGTTGCTGGCTTGCTCACGAGCTCGCGTCCGAAAAGTAGCTGTGGATCGTGACAAGTTTTTGTGGTGGCCCCTGCAGGTCAGAGCATATCGTACCAGTTACGTTACTGTACTGGTACGAGCCTGCGACTATGATTAAACCTTAGAAATTTCAATCCACACTGTCTTGAAAATTCTTTTAGAAATTCTCTACCATCTTTGAAACTTCGTATTCATTCTCGATTATTCTCCCTTGCCTTCCCATTGATTCTCGTCCCTTCCTATTCTGGGGTGATGAATGATCATGCTGTCTAGAATCTATCAGAAATTCTTAAAATTATAGTATAATATTGCTTGACTATTGAATATTTGGTTGTTTATAGATATGAGGGATTATAGATGCCATATGCCCTAAATATCTGTTGGAAGGATTGTTAGCAAGTAGTTAGAAGATTATAAGATTTTAGTGACCATATTTTGAGGAGTAGTATGACCAAAGGTGGGTAGAAGTCCTCAAGAATTTGGAGTTATAAAATGACTATAGAAGGTTATAAAATATTTTTGAGAAATTAAATTTGAGGAGATTAAGGACTTTGAATTTTAAAGAATAATTATGAATTAGAATTTCGAGGAAGAAAATTTTCTAAGTTGGGTAGATTTGTAAGCCCACTTCCCAAATTTTTAATTTTTTTAATTTTATTTATTTATGATTAATTTTATGATCATTGTGAGTCATGCCAAAGCTTGTAGGTGGTCTATGACCATATTAAGGTCATATGACCTCTAGATAGCCTATATATGTATTATTTAGCTATTTTATATTTTTCTACAATTTTTGGATATTTTTAGGTATTTAATATTTAAGGTTTTATTATTTTTATAGACTTTCAGGATTTACTGTAAGGTCATACGGGGGTATTTCTGGACCAAATATTTTTATTTGGGCTCTAAATGACTAAACATATTTTCTAGAATATGTTAGAAATTTTCTGGATTTTTTTAGAATTTTTGAGAATTTTTATATAATTAAAACATATAGAATTTATATTTTATAGGTTTTTGGAATTTACTACGAGGTCACATGATGATATTTTGTGTTAAAATATTTTATTTATATTCTAGACACTTAGAAATATTTTCTAGAATTTTCTAGAATTTTTCTGGATTTTTCTGCAATTTATTTTGATTTATTTGGACTTAAAATGATTTTTAAATAATTTTCTGAAATAAATAAATAAATATGCAGAAATCCACCCAGGTGGGCCCACCTGTCGGCATCAACTACTACAGTGACCGCCTCTCTCTCTCCTATATATATTATTATATTCGCCCACCTTAATTAAATTCCAGCAGCCTTTTTTGGGAGAAGTCATTTAGGGTTTCCGACTTCCCGAAGCGATTTCCGCCAACCCCGACGTGCTTTTTTGCGCCGTTTTTGTTGTTGGAAGCGTATTGAGGTATAGTTTCTGAATATGTAATTTATTTTCGTAATTTCTGAACTTAAATTTCTAGAAAATTCGTAGAGTGCTAGTTGTCAGAAACTTGAAACGTTTCGGTGTTTTCGAGATTCCGGGAGGATCGAAGATCGAAATCATGAATCGTTTGAAGTTTCGAAAAGCTAACACAGAGCTCTACGACATACATTTTTCCCAGAAATTATTTCATTCATCTAATATTTTAGTTATTTGGTTGAACTCAGAATTGATCGGTTGATCACCGTTTTGGTCATGATTAGCCATAACGGTGATATCTTTTGACCAAAGCGTGATTTTGCGGCACGGTTGATTCCAGCGCACTCGTGGCACTGAAATCTACCAAGATGCACTTTCAAAATCTGGAGTTCATAGTGTTTGACCAGATAGTCAACGGCACGCCTTGATTTGCATGTTATGGTTTCCAAAATTGGAAACATGACTTTTGATGGCCAAACTTGCATGTTTAGATTATATTTAGATTATTATTAGGTTAAATAATATTTTTAAGTAATTTATTTCAGAATTAATTATTATTAGATTAGTAACCCAACTAGCCACTATTCCATGAATTTAGAACTAGAACATTAGAATTGATTTGTGGTTTTCGTGCACGGTTCGTGGTGCGATATGTGTTTTAGGTTGACAGCTTCTAGATTGGCAATCCCCTCATCATCTACTTTGGACATACAATTTTCGTATCATCAAAACAAATTCGCAGACAAGTAGTTTGACGACTTTGGAGACCATTAACGCTGGCACATTTTTCGGTACAAAGCGGGTCCAACGGCGGACATCGTTTTTGCCCAAAATTATCGTTTTGGTCCTGTGTCCATAATTGGACTTAAGGATAGGCTATCCTAGCTAATTTGACTAATCTGAAAACGTTGGTAACATCTATTACAGCTTCTGGAGACAGTTGTGAGACTTGGACTTTATGACTTGTTGATTGGCGATATATTGTTGGTTCTCCGTGCAACCCTCTGGCAAGTATACCTTGTCGAACATATATATTATTTACATTGTTTTCTTTTTCTTTATTGTATTCCTTTTCATATTGTCACATGATTCCATATCGTGATTGATTTGCCTCGATTGTTTTACTTGTTCTAGATTTACGTGCACGTATAGGATATTCGATATTGCTTGTCTATTGGTCTTCTTTGTGTTACCTTGTCTCGTGATTGATTTGTCAGTTTCTTTATCTTGTTCTTGACCTGACCATTCTTGACTGGGAGTATCTTGTATTGTACTACAGTTGAGATATACTATAGATTGGGAGTATCTTAAAATGTACTACGACCTATAGCTGATTCTTTATCTTGATTTTGCTTGATTGACTTGACTTGATATATACTATAGATTGGGAGTATCTTATATTATACTACGACCTATAGCATATGTTGATTGATTGATTGACTTGATTTACGACACTATGAATTGGGAATATCTTGCATTGTACTACGATTTATAGGAGTCTGCTTGACCTTGTATCCTTTAGGAGAGGAGATCGATACTAGAATTGGCTAATCTCAACTGAGAGTATCTTGCTTTGTACGTCAATTGAAACACTATAGATTAGGAGTATCTTGCATTGTACTACAAGCTATAGGAGTTCTGATTGATAGTTACCCAAGTCTAGTATTACATTTCCACACGACCCGCCGTCCTTAGATGTCCTTCTTGCAGTGTTCTTACCATCCATACATGTTATTTACTGTCATATTAGTAGGCATGTTTTATGTATCTTGGTAGTCCCCTGAGGACCTGATGATCTCTTCAGGTAGCTGATTTCACGGGGTTAGTTAGCTGAGCATGTGGTAATTGACTTCAGTCACATGATTCAGGTATTTAGTTAGTGTTATTGATTTATTATCTTTCTCTTGCTTTTATGATATATCCTTCTTATCAGCTTAGATTTATAGACTCATATTATTCTTGGAGTCTAATCGGACATATATGCTAGTGGGCTGCAGACCACGATCCATACTTGTTCATTCTTGTCTTATATATTCTTGTGGATTGAGATACACTGTAGATTACCATATTAGCCAGGATACCATGATCTTGATAGCTTATACGTACTCGAGTCGGGCTGGAGTCCGCTTGATACGTAGCTGGCTTGCTCACGAGCTCGCGTCCGAAAAGCGGGTGCGGTTCGTGACAGTGAGCCATCAGTTGAGACTGATACTGGATATTAGTAGGGCTTGTTGACAGGATGGAATGCAAGGGGGTATATGATAATAGGTTTCCAGTCAAGAGGTCTCCATTGTAAATGAAGGAGAAGCAGGAACTGTATCCAAGGAAATAGTTGTCTATAGGACAGCAGTACATGTGTGTCTAACATCATGTGTCACATGCATAAGGGGACTGTTGTACCCTATAAAATTTCAATAAATATCATGGGGTACTAGCTACAGTTGTAGGGATATGCTGCCTATATGCACTATGAGCAACAATAGTAAGAAGTATCAGTATTTAGGGGTTTGGCCTTGACAATAAGATATCTAGTGTGAGTAGAGGAATATATATATATATATATATATATATATATATATATATATATATATATATATATATATATATATATATATATATATATATATATATATATATATAATAGATTAAGGGAATTATAGAACATTGATAGTTAGGCATAAGTATCTATATTCATAGATCAACCCTACACATATACACAAGCCTGGACAACATACATGTAGCTAATGTAAGGTATATAATGAGTAAGGGTATCAGAACACCAGTAGTAATATGGGTATATATGATACCTAGAGATAATAGGATACCATTCTAGGCATATATGAATATATTAATATAGGTGGGACATACCCATGGAGTTAATAGGTAAACCTAGTATCATCTAATTGGCATAAACCCAAATTGGTTGGGATTAACTTAGAAGGCTAATAGGATCAGATATATAGGTTGATATTTTAACTTCCAAATTTGTGTATTGATTTAGTTAATTCCAAATATAGGTTTTTTGGACTCTGACTCAGTGCTTGACCCATATTCGTAGCTCAGGACCACATGTAAGTACATATACTGATTGCTTTCGATTCTTGATAGCTTTTCCATTACATGTTATACATATGCATCTCCTATTTTGCTGACACGTTTGCTACACGAGGTTAGTATTATGGATTCCTTACCTGTTATATTTCGTGACTAATGTATTTATATGATTATCGTATTCATGACCTATTTGAATCTATGAGTACTAGTCGGACGAAAAAATATCTTAGTAGACGTATGAACTAGCAGCTGCACACGACACATACAGTCGGCCAGATCTTAGCCCTAAAAAGGATATTACTTTTAATCCCACATCGGAAAGGAGAAGTCTCATTCCACTCAACATAAAGAGCCCCCTTGCCTCCTTTGAAAAGGGCACCAAAGTAAAAAAAAGAAAATGGAGCCCGTTCGAGCCACAAAAAGTTGCAACAGTGCCTCTTCTTCTTCTGGATCGACTGTAAGTTCTTTACTTGCCATCTTGGCAAGGAAAAGTTAGGATACTATGAAGAAATCCAAGACAGCACGGGCCATGCGCCTTTGCTCGCTGTCGTGGCGAGGATGAGTCGAATTCTAAGTACTATGCACCTTCGCAGGCTGGTACAAAGAAATCCAAGGCAGCACAGGCCATGCGCCCTAAATGTGCTACTCCTACAGTGAACCGGAGATGTGCGATCAAAATCATGCACGTTGTCGATGGTAAACTATACAGAGTCGACTCGGGTGCATTTGTACCAGATACGAGCCGACTCTTAAAGTCCCCGTCTCGCTTGGGTGCATCTTCTGCGTTTGGAACAAAGTTATGCAAAGCAAATCTTGTAACTTTGAATCCATGCTTCCACGTGGGTTATGCGCATGAAGTGGGTTCAAGTCGCAATACATGTTGCTCCCCCACTAATGATCTGGGCGTATCTCATGTACTGTAATTGGATTAGGGGTACAACATTCACATGACCACCCCGGCAGTTGGCCTCGCCATGCGCTTGAAGGGGGTATGAAAGTAAAACTCTCCCCTCATGATTTGCATAATATGATCACTCACAAACGCAGATTAGAAGAGCTGACCATTAAGCACGATGCGCCCCTCGCGGGTCATACTTGTGCTACGGTCGCGATCAACTGCTGCTGTCACAAAATAGTGGCTCCACCGCCAAGGCAGTCTGTGTTCCAACGACTTTAATCTGCTGCACCTGTCCGACATTATCTTAAAAATATGATGCCAATTGAAGACTTTATAACAACCTACTCTCAACTAGGTGCATCACTCTGATGTCTTAGCTAATCTCAGCCCAGCGCATTAATCTACCAACTCATCACTCTACCTCGTCAGAGCGAATCACTTCCTCGTCAACGCACAGACGTATCTCCTAGCCTAGGGCTCTTCCACCATAATGAGGTTTGGGCACATCAACCCAAACCATGCATTCAACTTGGCACCCAATGTCACAACATAGAAGAATACTGCCGACAAGGGGATCGAACATAAACTATCGTGTCCATTCCCGACACATCTCAGTCTTCTGAAGGAGTTTATCGTCAAAGCTTCTTCGAACAAGGAGATCAACAATCCATATTGCTACGTCTCGCCAAAGGGGAGGACAGGACGAGTTCAACTCCGTTTGGAAAGAAAAGTGAAACGAGAAACAAAACTTCTCCTCACACTGCTACTTATAGGCCATGGCAAATCAAACCCATGCGCCAAGTGGTAACTTTTTCGAAGTCAGTGCAATAAATTTGCATTTATGGTGATGAATCTGCCCCTTCGAATCAACATCAAAGAAGTTATTAAATGCCTCAAAAGAGCCAACAAAGACTGACCAATAAGGATACGCCACACAACAAATGCGCCGTCAGCTCCATGTGCTCCGTACCGATAAGCCCAATGGGACAGACCCATGCGCCTAGTGGGGCACGAACTGATGCGCCCACTTCAACTCGTCACCCATCATACATTTAATCCTATGTGACAGAGTCGGTAGCATGCTTTCTGAAGACTGAACAGTTGAAAGTTTTTTTTGCAGAAAACGAAGAGCCGCCAACGTCATCTTCATCATTACATTTTGTCGGCTACAGCTGTCCTTGCCACGTGGCCGACCGATCACTTGCATGCGCCTTCACAGCCATGTGCCCAAAAGCTTTGCATGTACCTCAAAAGCCATGCGCCCCTAACTTACTCCTGATCCTAAAAGACAGAAGCTAAGTCTCTGCATACGCTTCCACAGCCATACGCCCAAAAAATTTGTATGCACTTCAAAAGCCATGCGCCCCCAACTTACTCCTGATCCCAAATGACTGAAGCCAAGTCTCTGCATGCACTTCCACAGCCATGCGCCCAAAGCTCTGCATGCACCTCAAAAGCCATGCACCCAGACTTGTCTGTGACCACTAAAAAGTCATAGATCGAGTTGCCCCATGTGCCAGATCCTAGACACATCCTGATAGATCATTCCTCCACAAAATTCGAGATCTTTGAGCCACAGACATGCGCCACATGTCTTTTGACTCAGTTCTACTCAAGAATGAGTGCTAACCACCCAAGATCTCAGCAACGGCCGAATCTTCGCAACTGCCACGTGTCAGCTCCACCGCAGCCCAACAGTGCAGTTCAAACAAGGTTCAGCTCCGACTCAGTCTGCTGCCTATAAATTGAGGGATGATTCCTTCTCCCATACACCCAAAGATCATCATATCTACAGAGAGAAACGAGAAGAGAGACACTTAACTTCTACTTCTCTTCCAAATGCTCTGACATCCAGAGCAACCCAGACCTTCAGAGAATCCAAGATCGTCGTCAGATCGTCAACGGAGTCAATGTATTACCACTCGCTCTACCGATACAATTCCTAGATAAAAACAAAAGTGTACTTCTAGGACTACGTTTAAGTCATATATTGTATACTATTCTGTTTGTAATTGAAATACCAAGGTTTATTAGTCAAAAAGACCTTGTCGTATTTTCGATGGCGAACAAGCTGTCAACTCTGCTGGGGACTTCTTTCTCTTTCGACAAAAAAGTTATGTCGCAATCTGATGACATCAAACTTGGTTCCTCCCATAAGACACTCGTGGTGCGCCTCAATCAACAGGCATATGAGGAGTTCATCTCTGAAGCAAGCACAAGTCCTTCGAAGCGGCTGCCAAAGCCGAAGAAGACTCGCCAAGTCTGGGTGTACAAAGGAGATGTGTCGAGCACCACCACTGAAGGGGATGTTCCACCGTAGCCCACCCTTCCTGCTGACGTTCTCAGCAAGCAAGATGCGCTCACCAGTATAGCACATCTGCCAGGGAAATACAGTGTAGTGCCCCGTCCCGCTCAGTCAATCGGAGGAATCAAAACGCTGACGACGTTCGAACTTAGCCTCGCAACGGCTTGGTCGAAGTCTCGCTCAGGTGGGGTAGTTTCGGTGAACTTGCCTCATCTTAGCCTTCACATAATAAATTGTATGTTTTCAACTTGCACAAGTTGGGCTTGATAATAAAAGAGACGCATCCACATAGCTAATGGAATAATTTCGACGGGTCGGAATGTGTTAGAACATGGAAAAAGGTCCCACGGTCTGCTTAGAAGTTTGCTCAGCATGCTTTCAAAATGACACTCGGTCCTTCGTCCCGTGCCTTGGGAGAAGGAAGTTGGCCTAAGTTGCTAAGTTGCCATAATTCTAGAATTAGCCTAAGTCATAGGCGTCGCCCGCATAAATGCTTAATAAAGCATGCAAGGTCCCGTCGTCCAAGGCTTGGCATAGCCTTTGCCTGTCCTGTGGTTTAAGTCGTATTGCACGGCTTGTGGCTTAAGTCTAGGCACCCAAAGAGCTTGGTTGTTCAAGTCGACCGCGTGCATGGTACATTCTCTCGAATGCAAGGCTTGGCATAGCCTTTGCTAGTCAAGTCTTCTCACGAATAAGTTAGACAAGAGTTTTGCTGGGCTATCGAAGTCATAGCAAGTGCTGTCCCTTGTTGGCTGCAGTTGTTAAGTCACAAAGTCCTACGAGAACAAGGCTTATCATATAAAGTATATGACTTGAGCGATAATGTTACCTAGAGAACAAGTCAGTCTAAGGCACGAGCCACGGTTGGTTTAGTAAAAAGTTTGCCACGAATAAGGAAGTCACGAGATCGGTCCCGCTACTTGGGAGTCTCGATAAGTCTCGATAAGGAAGTGTACGAGATCGGTCCCGCTACTTGGGAGTCTCGATAAGTCTCGATAAGAAAGCACACGAGATCGATCACGCTACTTGGGAGTCTCGATAAGGAAGTACACGAGATCGGTTCCGCTACTTGGGAGTCTCGATAAGTCTCGAAAAGGAAGTGCACGACATCGGTCCCACTACTTGGGGGCCTCGATAAGGAATTACACGAGATCGGTCCCGCTACTTAGGAGTCTCGATAAGTCTCGATAAGGAAGTGCACGAGATCGGTCCTACTACTTGGGAGTCTCGATAAGTCTCGATACGGAAGTGCACGAGATCGGTCCCGCTACTTGGGAGTCTCGATAAAGAAGTCCACGCGACTGGTTGTCGTCGAGATCGGTCCCGCTATTTAGGAGTCTCGATAGAATGTTGGAAAGCATGGTCATGATTAAGAAAGGACTTGGTAGATCGAGTTGAGTCTTACATGGTCATTGGACAACTTGCGTGCAAGGTGAAATTCCTCGAACGATCCCGGGGTGCCGGGTTTCCTATCGGCCTAGGAGGAATTGCAGATATTGTACGACCTTCATCGACGGTATGACTCGATTGAAGTAAACCGTTACAATATAGGCTGCAGGTCATTTGGTGGGAGCTCGTACCTCGCCATACGAATGGTCACCGTATGCGAAGATCCAGGATAGCTTGACATTGCTAGTGACCACTCATATAGATGTGTCGACATAAGAGCGGCTAACCGCGTGTACGCCTTTGGATTGCGTCGAGTACTAGCAAGTTATGTATTGGATTAACAAGGTATACTTATAGCAAGTTCTAACCTTGAGTCGGCGTGGGTTAGGGTATGCACGGTTGCAACACCATTCTGGAGCCTAAAATTTGGCTATAGCAAGGACACGTGCTTCGGCATGAATGTGGTGTCGTCTCAAGTTAAGTCAGGAAGGGCCATAAGGCAAGTTGGTTAAGTCTGGTTGATCCTTGGGAGGCACGAACTCGATCTTAAGGCACGATTAAGTCTATTGGCACGACCAGCATGAGTCGTCCCCTTGATGTCATTGGCACGAGAATGGTCTAGAGGCACATAAAAACAAGTGAAGTCTTGGCACGGCCGAGTTGCACAAGTTTCTATTCGGAGAGGCACTGCCTCGAATATATTGTAGCCACGAATAGAGTATAGTACGACCCTATCGTTGCGTTGCCAAGTGTATGCCAATGCATCTTTGTCCTAAAATTGATCCTAAAATAAGACTAGAAAGACTACCAAAAAGGGATTAAGCTGCACAAAGTAAATGAACGTGTCGATCTTGTATGGGTGGGCGAGGAGCTCACTCCACCAGTAGAGTTGAGTACTGACACCCACACAGTTTTCATGTGCAGGCACAGGTAGAAGCTCGTGGCACGGAGCTCGCTTGGATGCGTCGAGGCACGAAGTTCCTTGGCGATTCGAAGCATGCGACCGCATGGAGTCAAGACTTATACAGGACATAATGTATGGATATTACCTTCCGAAGCATCCGCTGGCTCAAGCATTGTATCGAGAGATGAGAGAGAGAGCAGAGTGACTTATAAAATAAGAGAAAAATGAGCTTGAGAGACTTGTAATCATGGCCTTGCACCCCATTGTAATCTTATTATTCAATATCAATAAAGAGCACTTTTGAATAACTTGAGTTTTGCCTCTAAATTTTTGTTGCATGTTCAATATTTCTGCTCGGGACTTCTGTGTGATGACCCCGTCGCATCCGCTGTAATCGGCCATTATGAAACTGCCTTGCACGAGCGCAATCTAGGCTCGTGCGGCATCATGCCTTAGCGAGGATGATCGTTCCTACGGAAGCGGGGCGTGACATAATGGTATCAGAGCACGGCATTACGTCATTGGACTTCATGTTGATCTTTCAGTTTTGAAAGCTCATCGTTGATAAAGAAATGTGCGCTCTCTCTCAAATATCTCACGGCAAGTCCATACAATAAGTCTAAATATTTTAAAAAGCTCCTACAAGTGTTCACTCAAACGCATCGGTAGGCAATGGCCTTTGTGCCGAACGGTGTCAAACTTGAGTTGATAGAAAATACATGCTAAAGTTAGCAAGTTGCGTGCATGCCTAAATAGTCCTACATCGACATTAGCAAATAAGCATACAAAATTAGAGTATAGTCCGTACGGGATAGCTATGCACACAACCTTTTGGCTAAGTTGTGCTACATGTCGCGCACCTAGACTTTATGGTGTAAACGAATTACGAGCGATATTAGGTATCGGTCGGTCGGGAACGAAAATATACTTAGAGTGTATATCGATAGAAACACTATCGGACTAACGCTTAGGCGTACTCGGAAGATTGGTTTAGATTTTGAGGAATAGTGCGAACGACTTAGTACGTCGAGACGCGTGAATCATATATATGATTTATATGTAGAATATTGATAGAAATATACGAGACTTAGACTATCAAGACGACTTGAGCGATTACGCTAGAGTTTCGTCGGACGAATCTGAAAGATGTATTAGCGAATAATGCGAACGTAATTGTAGACTAAATCGGATGGCTCGAATCCTGAGTGGTGTATTGTCCGTCTTGGAAATCATTCGAGCAAAATTGAGGATTAGGGGTAATAACGAGTATGTCGACAAGGCGATGCGATCACACAAAGCCTTAGAACGCGTCACGCTTAGTTGGTCGTGACTTCGAATGTCCCGAGCGAGATGTCGTTCAGAAAACTTGTGAATGGACAACACGAGTTAGGAAACAATATTAAATCAGGATTCGGGACGATGAATAAAAATGAATGTCTTGATCAAGGAAACCTAGAGGATCGTACTTATGATTTTGGATTGGTCGAATGGAATTATGGTATATCCAATTCGGATAATAGCATCAGTTGTACGACTCGGAGTTCATTGCAAAGGAAGATCGTCAGGTTATGTACATCTTCGATGGTATTGAGGCGTATCAAAGATCGATGTGCGAAACTCAGGGGTACTCTGATTCGAGGAATGATGATCGTGTAAAATGTTATTGTTCTGATGGATGCTATACTCGGGATGTTGAAATGTATCGAGGAAAAGATAGACTTGGCTCAAGGATTTTCTAGTTGAACGAATGACAAACAGACAATCGAACTGAGATCTTGGCTTGGATGAAAATGAAATGTTTGGATTGCTTCAACGATAACCACAACGTTGACGTTCTTGTCTTATACGAGCGCAACTCCAGCCTCGTACATGCGTCACGTCGGATTAGGGCAATCACTTTGCATGAGCACTGGTATGGTGATTCATACAGCGGGAGTGATCGAACTTGTATGGCATGGCAATTTTGATTGCTTCGACTTGTGGTTTGACCTGAAGATGGACTCGAGAATGACTCAGTGTGCTTGACGATTGAACTTAAGGATTGAGTAGGTCCAATCCGCGTATCGAGAATGAATTAGTCTAGACTCAAGTAAGAGTTATGCTCCAATAAGGACGATTATTCTGCGAGAACGTGGCATGGTGATTCATGTCCAACGTAAATAATCGAACTTGCATGAGATTTGGGCATAACAAATTGTTGTGCTAGACGACCTCATGATCGAATACATGAATTGATTAGAATGGATATGTGAATTATGTGGTGATTTGAACGGATTCAAATCTGCGCAACGAATACCCTGATGTGAATTAGGTGATCATCCTCGATATTTAGAAATCTGACTGATACGAGCTTGGGTAGAGAACCCCGTACTATCAACATGGTTTGACCCTAGGAAGTATTGGCATTATTGTTGGGGAACTATGATTCCAATCCTGACATTGACTTTAGCCTTGAGAAATGGTCTAGCGGTTAGGCGAGACGTCCATGTTTCAAAGAGTTAGCATTCGAAAGATTGATCTTGAGAATTGGTATGGATGGATAGAGTGAATCAAGAATATGGAAATACCCCTCACGAGATTCGGCTGACATACATATATTTTAGGAACGTCTGAACATGTGTACAATGCGACTCGAGTGAGAATGACGAATTCTCTATCATGCAGCTTAGCTAAAATGTATGTATTTTAGGGATGCCTAGAATGCGTGTATGATCCATCTAAGTGATATATTAAATTCAAGTCAGACTTGAGGAATGGAAAAGTGTCAAGGATTTTGAAATCGTGTTAAATGAAAGATTGATAGTAGCACGAGCGTGGCTCAGATTGAAGAAAATGCATAGGCGGAGTGTATACGAGAGTTCTTGGATCAAAGGGTCTAAAAGTAAGTACTCAGTTAGTTTCGAGGAAGAAACTTTTTCTGAATGGTGTATGATGTAGTGCCCCGTTCCGCTCAGTCAATCGGAGGAATCAAAACACCGACGGCGTTCGAACTTAGCCTCGCAACGGCTTGGTCGAAGACTCGCTCAGATGGGGTAATTTCAGTGAACTTGCCTCAACTTAGCCTTCACATAATAAATCGCATATTTTCAACTTGCACAAGTTAGGCTCGATAATAAAAGAGACACATCCACATAGCTAAGGAAATAATCCCGATGGGTCAGAATGTGTTAGAACATGGAAAAAGGTCCTACGGTCTGCTTAGAAGTTTGCTCAGCGTGCTTTCAAAATGACACTCGGTCCTTCATCCCGTGGCTTGGGAGAAAAAAGTTGGCCTAAGTTGCTAAGTTACAACAATGCTAGAATTAGCCTAAGTTATAAGCGTCGCCCACATGAATGCTTGATAAAGCATGCACGGTCCCGTCGTCCATGGCTTGGCATAGCCTTTGTCTGTCCTGTGGTTTAAGTTGTATTGCACGGCTTGTGGCTTAAGTCTAGGCACCCAAAGAGCTTGGTTGTTCAAGTCGACCGCGTGCACGACACATTCTCTCGATGCAAGGCTTGGCATAGCCTTTATTAGTCAAGTTGTCGCAAAAATAAGTTAGACAAGAGTTTTGCTGGGCTATCGAAGTCATAGCAAACACTGTCCCCTGTTGGCTGCGGTTGTCAAGTCATATAGTCCCACGAGAATAAGGCTCGTCATATAAAGTATATGACTTGAGCGATAGTGTTGCCTAGAGAACAGGTCAGTCTAAGGCACGAGCCACGGTTGGTTTAGTGAAAAGTATGCCAAGAATAAGGAAGTTACGAGATCGGCCCCGATACTTGGGAGTCTCGATAAGTCTCGATATAAAAGTGCACGAGATTGGTCCCGCTACTTGGGAGTCTCGATAAGTATCGATAAGGAAGCACACGAGATCGGTCCCACTACTTGGGAGTCTCGATAAGGAAGTACACGAGATCAGTTCCGCTACTTGGGAGTCTCGATAAGTCTCGATAAGGAAGTGCACGAGATCGGTCCCACTACTTAGGAGTCTCGATAAGGAAGTACACGAGATCGGTCCCGCTATTTGGGAGTCTTGATAAGTCTCGATAAAGAAATGCACGAGATCGGTCCCGCTACTTGGGAGTCTCGATAAGGAAGTCCATGTGCTGATTGTCGCCAAGATCGGTCCCGCTACTTGGGAGTCTCGGTAGAAAGTCGGAACGCATGGTCATGATTAAGGAAGGACTTGGTAGATCGAGTTGAGTCTTATATGGTCATTGGACAACTTGCACGCAAGGTGAAACTCCTCGAATGATCCCGGGGTGTCGGGTTCGTGTCGGCCTATGAGGAATTACAGATATTATACGGCCTTCATCGACGGTACGAATCGATTGAAGTAAACCATTGTAATATAGGTCGCGGGTCATTTTGTGGGAGCTCGTACCTTGCCACATGGATGGTCACCGTATACAAAGATCCAAGATAGCTTGACATTGCTAGTGACCACTCATATAGATGTGTCGGATAAGAGCGGCTAACCACGTGTATGCCTTTGGATTGCGTCGAGTACTTGCAAGTTACATGTTGGGTTAACAAGGTATACTTATAGCAAGTGCTAACCTTGAGTCGGTGTAACTCCACTTTCCCTTTTTTTTTTTCTTTTTTTAGAATTTAAGTTTTCTAATAATAATAAAGTTTTGCTTTGAGTAATATTGAATATTCATAATGTTTTATTAAATATCTTTGAAAAATATTTTTGATTTATTTTGGAGGGAAATTATTAGGAGCAGGTTTTCAAATTTAAAAATTAGTTATAACAAAGTAATTGTGGTCCCCACCCTTCCAAACAAATTTTCTAACTGATTCTTAAGCTTTTATGCAAATAATGAAAATGGGGGGGGGGAGTCCTTGGTGAATAAAACCATTTGAGCGGAGGTTTTTTTTTTTGCATAATTACCTTCTCCCTTTTAACTCAGAGATTGAGAGAGAGAGAGAGAATCATTTCTCTCTGATTTTTCTCTGAACACGAAATCTTCTTCTCTCTAAACCCAAGCCGAAACCTAACCCTAACTTCTTTAATCCTCGACGATCAGCAACTTCGATGGAGACGGCGACCACGGCGACACCTCCTTCCGGCGATTAGCTACTTCTTCTCTACGGCGACGAAGCAGATCTGCACCGGCGACTGAAGGTGGAGCTACACCAGAGGGTCTCAACGGCGGTGATCAACGATTGGCGGAGGTGATCAACCACCCGTGGCGGCAGCTCAGTGTTCCGCTCCTCAACGGTGACTCCTCTTTCAGTGGGTTCATCGTCGATCTCGATCTCCTCTACCAGCGATCGTGAGGACGTGCTCTGCCCGTCGATTCTTTCAGAGGTGAATCGTGGTGAGTCCCTCTCGAATCCTTTGAAATTTTTCGATCCTTAATCTCTTACTTGGGAATTACTGATCGGTGTTCGTGGCATAAATTGAAGGCAATCTGTTGGATTTTTCCTCATCGATTGACCGGACTGTCCAGCTCTCCGGTTTTGTCAGTCATCGTTCTGGTGAGTCTAGGTTTTTGTTGATGGTTGATTGAAGGATCTGAAGAAGGGATGATTGATTGATTTATTCTGTTGTTGTAGCTAGATCTCTACAGTCCTTGAAGTTCGAGTGACTAGTTCAAGTATTGTATTAGCTTCGACATATTGGTGAGTCGAGAATTCGTATTCTGAGCCTTCGATTTGAGTTGATTCAGTTCTTCATTATAATTATTCTCCTTGTTCCTCAATGCAAGCACAGTAAAGAGCGTGGACACGAAGATTGGTGTCCGTCCTCTCTTATTACCAGATCTCTTCCAGGTAACCATCCGATCTACTTGAGTTTCTTCCTGCAATTATGCTAAGTTGTTTGGCTGTAATTCTATGTGTGTTTGTGTTTCATTTCATGTGTCATGATCGTGTCTCATTCGTGGTTGGTGTGGATTCTGTCCGTGTCCTGCGTATGTATTCTTGACGTTGTTCGTGTCCGGGACATGGTATTTGTTCGTGTTGCCTTCTGGTGTAATTGTTCGAGTAACCATGTCCAACTGGCGTTCGTGTCATTATGGTGTATCCGAGATGGGAGAATGGATTTGGACCTGAGATTCACTATAGTTGAGATTTTGAGTATTTTGTTTAACTATTGTAAATAATTTATTACAATATAGTTATATATATTATAGCTGTTTTGCTAGGTCTGTATTATTATTTGAGTTATTTTAAGGTAATACGTGGGTTTTATATTGAGTTTTGTAGCATGGATGAATGTTTAACCAAGTAAATATGTTAGGAGACTTGTCAATCCTAGACTATTGTTTTGCATGGATGTGAATGTTGAGTCTGGGGACAATTGCACTAATCAGTAAATTAATTGTGGGTATGAAAGAATGGCAGTCATGCTTAGGTAAGGCTTGGTGGGGGCAAGGTTTATCATAGATGAATTTTAGTTGCCGTATTACAAGAAGTGTGTTGTCTTGATTAAATTCTAATCCGAATTCTGTAGCTACATTTGGAAGTTGGCTTTGAGATGAGCATAAATTATTTTAATTAAGTGTGGCTTATTACTTTGGTCAGGTTAATATTTATTGTTGTATTTTAGTTTTCATTGTAGAAATTTATTCTCAAATTCACACATGCTCATGATTAAACCTATTGTTACTAAGTAGTATTCTGTTAGTTTTTAAGATAAAATATTTACTTATGAACCATATCATATAAGTTAGTACCCTCTTCTAGTCTTTTCATGTCGTGGATTGCTAACATCATATAATCAATAACTTCTAAGTTTTAGAGGTGGCTTAGCAAGGGAGTTAGTAATTAAATAAATTATCATTAGATTGGAACTTAATCAACTTGTAACCCCTAATACAGGAGGACATCCAGCTCCATTCAATACCCTTGATTTTTCGGAGGAAGGCAAGTACATTCTAATACAGGAGGACATGTTTGAATTTAAGTTTTCTAATACATGTTGAATTTAAGTTTTCTAATACATGCGGGAGCGATATTCCAGTTTTCTTTTTTTAGAATTTAAGTTTTCTAATAATAATAAAGTTTTGCTTTGAGTAATGTTGAATATTCAAAATGTTTTATTAAATATCTTTGAATAAATATTTTTGATTTATATTTTGGAGAAAGATTATTAGGAGCAGGTTTTCAAATTTAAAAATTAGTTATAACAAACTAATTGTGGTCCCCATCCTTCCTAACAAATTTGCTAACTGATTCTTAAGCTTTTGTGCAAATACTGAAAGGGAGGTCCTTGGTGAATAAAACCATTTGAACGGAGGTTTTTTTTGCATAATTAACTTCTTCCTTTTTACTCAGAGATTGAGAGAGAGAATCATTTCTCTCTGATTTTTCTCTGAACACGAAATCCCCTTCTCTCCAAACCCGAGCCGAAACCTAACCCTAACTTCTTTAATCCTCGACGATCAGCGACTTCGATAGAGACGGCGACCACGGCGGCACCTCCTTCCGGCGACTAGCCACTTCTTCTCGACGGCGACGAAGCGGATCTGCATCGACGACTGAAGGCGGAGCTCCACCAGAGGGTCTCATCGGCGGCGATCAACGATTCGCTGGAGCGATCAACCACCCACGGCGGCATCGCAGTGTTCCGCTCTTCGACGGCGACTCCTCTTCCAGTGGGTTCATCGTCGACCTCGATCTCTTCTACCAGTGATCGTGAGGACGTGCTTTACCCGTCGATTCTTCCAGAGGTGAATCACGGTGAGTCCCTCTCGAATCCTTTGAAATTCTTCGATCCTTGATCTCTTACATGGGAATTACTGATCGGTGTCCATGGCAAAGATCGAAGGCAATCTATTAGATTTTTCCCCATCGATTGACCAGACTGTCCAGCTCTTCGATTTTGTCAGTCACCGTTCTGGTGAGTCTAGGTTTTTGTTGATGGTTGATTGAAGGATCTGAAGAAGGGATGATCGATTGATATATTCTGTTGTTGTAGCTAGATCTCCGTAGTCCTTGAAGTTTGATTGACTAGTTCAAGTATTATAGTAGCTTCGACATATTGGTGAGTCGAAAATTCGTATTCTAAGCCTTCGATTTGAGTTGATTCAGTTCTTCATTATAATTATTCTCCTTGTTCCTCAATGCAAGCACAGTAAAGAGCGTGGACACGAAGATTGGTGTCCGTCTTCTCTTATCACCAGATCTCTTCCAGGTAACCATCCGATCTACTTGAGTTCCTTCCTGCAATTATGCTAAGTTGTTTGGCTGTAATTCCAAGTGTGTTTGTGTTTCATTTCATGTGTCATGATCGTGTCTCGTTCGTGGTTGGTGTGGATTCTATTCGTGTCCTACGTATGTATTCTTGACGCTGTTCGTGTCTGGGACTTGGTATTTTTCCTGTTGCCTTCGGGTGTACTTGTTCGAGTAACCATGTCCAATTGGCGTTCGTGTCATTATGGTGTGTCCGAGATGGGAGAATGGATTTGGACCTGGGATTCACTACAGTTAAGATTTTGAGTGTTTTGTTAACTGTTGTAAATAATTTATTACAATATAGATATATATATATATTATAGCTATTTTGCTAGGTTTGTATTATTATTTGAGTTGTTTTGAGGTAATACGTGGGTTTTATATTGAGTTTTGTAGCATGGATGAATGTTTAACCAAGTAAATATGGTTAGGAGACTTGTCAATCCTAGACTATTGTTTTGCATGGATGTGAATGTTGAGTCTGGGGACAATTGCACTGTTTAGTAAATTAATTGTGGGTATAGAAGAATGGCAGTCATGCTTAGGTAAGGCTTAGTGGGGGCAAGGTTTATCATAGATGAATTTTAGTTGCCGCATTACAGGAAGTGTGTTGTCTTGATTAAATTCTAATCTGAATTCTGCAGCTACATTTAGAAGTTGGCTTTGAGATGAGCATAAATTATTTTAATTAAGTGTGGCTTATTACTTTGGTCAGGTTAATATGTATTGTTGAATTTTAGTTTTCATTGTAGAAATTCATTCACAATTTCACACATACTCATGATTAAACCTATTGTTACTAAGTAGTATTCTGTTAGTTTTTAAGATAAAATATTTACTTATGAACCATATCATATAAGTTAGTACCCTCTCCTAGTCTTTTCATGTCGTGGATTGCTAACATCATAGAATCAATAACTTTTAAGTTTTAGAGGTGGCTTTTAGCAAGGGAGTTAGAAATTAAATAAATTATCATTAGATTAGAACTTAATCAACTTGTAACCCCTAATATAGGAGGACATCCAGCTCCATTCACTACCTTTGATTTCTCGGAGGAAGGCAAGTACATTCTATGGTTCTGTGCATTACATTATCTCTTGTTCTTTATTGCTGACACATTGCGACCTGATTCATGATCTTCTGGCTTGTTCTTATTCATGTTCTTATCAGTATCTTGGGTGGGGAAATACACTATATATGTGACCAAACCCATGTTACTATTCATAATCTTTAGCTTAGGCCTCGTATCGTGCATGCGGGTCCTAAGCCGTACCATTACATGATCTTTCAGGATCTTTCATGTTCTTTCATGATCTTATCCATAGCCGGTCACATAATATAGTTGTATTTTAAAATATTGTGCACACATGTTCAGGATTGATTCTTACATTTAGTTCTTGTGATCTTGATCTTGATACTTATGATGCCATGATCTTTCCTGTATCTTCATAGCAGTAGTTCCATGATCTTTTTGTGCTTTACATATCATGTTCTTTTTAGCTCATTTTTATATCATCATGATGTTCTTATTCATTACCTAGAACTGTACTTTGCTCCACTCCTGACTGGATATGTTGTAGGTGAGATGGAGGTAATGTGTGACACATATTATGGCCGTGAGCCTATTGACGTAGTAGAGCCAGCTAGAGCTGCACTGGACTTAGAGGCCGAGGAGGCCTAGTACCTTACCTTTAGTAGTTTATATTCCATTGTACTTAAGATTGTCAGATTTTATTTCTCTTCTTGCTGGATGTTGTAATAACTCTTGGACATGTACTTGGTTATCTGGGATCGTTTTATAGATGCTGTGATTGTTGTACTCATTTTATATTTTGACTTTTTAGTTTTCCCTAGTTTGGTACAACTTACTTCGTCGTGTCTAACGTCGAAGGCTGGACATGTCTGGCTCGTGTCCGATTATTCGGGAGCAGGTCGTGACAGTCGGCGCAGGTTAGGGTGTGCACGGTTGCAACATCATTCTGGAGCCTAAGATTTGGCTATAGTAAGGACACGTGCTTCGGCATGAATGTGGCATCGTCTCGAGTTAAGTCAGGAAGGGCCGTAAGGCAAGTTGGTTAAGTCTGGTTGATTCTTGGGAGGCACGGCTTCGATCTTAAGGCACGATCAAGTCTATTGGCACGACCAGCACAAATCATCCCCTTGACGTCATTGGCACGAGAATGGTCTAGAGGCATATAAAAATAAATGAAGTCTTGGCACGACCGAGTTGCGTAAGTTTCTACTCGGCGAGGCACTGCCTCGAATATATTGTAGCCACGAATAGAGTATAGCATTGCGTTGCTAAGTGTAGGCCAATGCGTATTTGTCCTAAAATTGATCCTAAGGCAAGACTAGAAAGACTACCAAAAAGGGATTAAGCTGCACAAAGTAAATGAACATTTCAGTTTTGTATGGGTGGGCGAGGAGCTCACTCCACCAGTACAGTTGAGTACTGACACCCACACAGTTTTCATGTGCAGGCACAGGTAGAAGCTTGTAGCGCGGAGCTCTCTTGGATGCGTCAAGGCACGGAGTTCCTTGGTGATTCAAAGCGTGCGACCGCGTGGAGTCAAGACTTATATGGGACATAATGTATGTACATTGCCTTCCGAAGCATCCTTTGGCTCAAGTATTGTATCGAGAGATGAGAGCGAACAGAGTGACTTGTAAAATGAGAGAAAAGTGAGCTTGAGAGACTTGTAATCATGGCCTTGCACCCCATTATTATCTTATTGTTCCATACCAATAAAGAGCACTTTTGAATAACTTATGTTTTGCCTCTAAATTTCTGCTGCATGTTCAATGTTTCTGCTTGGGACTTCTGTATGACGACCCCGTCGCAGCCGCTGTAATCGACCATTATAAAACTGTCTTACACGAGCGCAATCTAGGCTCGTACGGCATCACGCCTAAGTGAGGATGATCGCTCCTACGGGAGCGGGGTGTGACATGCAGTGTTGACTGCATTCCCCAATTGTCCTTTTCCCAGTCGAAAAAGATGCACCGACGAAACAAAGGCACATCCAACTTCCCGCGCATGAACTCTGGCGTGCAGGAGAGGGCCTCTGTCTTTAACAGAATCACTCGCTGTCATGGCGAGGATGCGTTGGATTCTGAGTACTATACGCCTTCGCAGGCTGGTACAAAGAAATCCAAGGCAGCATGGGCCATGCGCCCTAAATGTGCTACGCCCGCAGTAAACTGGAGATACGTACTCAAAATCATGCGCACTGCCGATGGTAAACTGTACAGAGTCGACTTGGGTGCGTTTGCACCAGATACGAGCCAACTCTCAAAGTCCCCGTTTCTCTTGGGCGTATCTTATGCGCTTGAAACCAAGTCGTGCGAGGCAAAACTTGTGACCTTGAACCCATGCACCCATGTTGGTTGTGCGCATGAAGTGGATTCAAGTCGCAATACATGTTGCTCCCCCACCAATGATCTGGGCGTATCTCATGCGCTGGAATTGGATCAAGGGGTGCAACATTCATATGACCACCCCGACACTTGGCCTTGCCATGCGCCTGAAGGGGGTGTGAAAGTGAAACTCTCCTCTGATGATTTGCATAATGTGATCACTCACAAACGTAGATCCGGAAAGCTGAGCATTAAGCACGATGCGCCCCTCGCGGGACACACTTGTGCCATGGTCACCATCAATTGCTGTTGTTGCAAAATAACGACTCTATTATCCAGGCAGTCTGTGTTCCAGGGACTATAATCTGTTGTACCCATCCGAGGTCATCTCGAAAAGAAGGTGCCAGTTAAAGATGAGTCAGAGCCCAAGCTCACTTCTTGCCATGTTGTCTCCAGCTTCCATTCATCAGGGAGAAAGACAACCACCAATCCTTCGACCTCAGTAGCAGTATCCAAGAGTCAGCCGTGGAGAAGTAAAATGATGGTCCCGTCCTCAGGGGTGTTTGAGAGCACCCGGTCAAGAAAGAAGGTTCTAGCGGAAGCATCAGCTGGGAGTGATCAAACTCCTGCTATCCATGACAATCCTTCGCTTGAAGATGAGGACGTTCTCTAAGGAACCGACCCCGAGGTAGCTGGGGGTAGCCAGTACGAGGTCTCAGAAGGGGAAGCTCTTCTGCAGGAAAGTGAGGTCGAAAGCGAAGCCTCAACCGATCCATCCACTTCCACCCATGTTATTCCAGTTTACATGGCTGGGAGTGGTGATAAAGGAGAGTCAGACGCTCTAGCTACGGACATCATGCAGCGCATGGACACCCTGGAAGGGAGCCTCAAAACCCTCTCTTCCACTATGTAATCCTTGACTCAAATGGTATTTGAGGTTCGGACCACTCTGGTATCTCAACCATTAGCAAGGGCACCTGTCTACACCAGTCCCGATCTAGGGGCTAATGGAGAATCAAGTATACCCCCTCAACGGGTATCTTCGGGTGCAGATCATCACACTGCACCTCAGACGTCGGCTTCTTCAAATGTCGAGCTTCACACCTTACAACCCTCACCGGCTCGATCCCAGTTCTACAGAAAAGCTGGTTGACATGATCAGAGATCTGTGCAAGCGCTTTGAAGCGCGAAACAAGCTTGAAGAACGTCAGAAGATGGGAATCCCGCAACCCTACCCTCTCGAATAGAACAAAGTGGTTTAACCTCCCAAGTATAAACCACATACATTGATGCCATATGATGGAAATGATTCTTCTCGCCGGTATCTGACCTACTTCCTGTCTCAAACGGGACATCTTCCAAAGGAAGACGCCCTACTCACCAGTCTATTCGTTGGGGCATTAAAGGGAGTCGCTTACGACTGGTACTGCAGTCTCTCTGGCCACTCCATATCATCCTTCGATGACTTGACACGCCTCTTCCTCGACCGATTCTACGACGGTGGAAAGGACATGACCATGTCATCTCTTATAGAAGTGCACCAGACAAAGAAAGAGACTGTTCGAGCCTTCATCGAACGTTTTCGACAAGCATGCTTAAGGTTGCCTCCGGGTATGCCAGAACATGCACTGATCAATGCCTGCAGCATGAACATGATTCCTGTAATCAAGCTTTGGCTCGACTCCACCCAACCCCTCGATTGGAGTTCATTGATCATCAGGGTCGAAGCTGCTGAGAAGAAGGCACGTAATGCTCGCCTTCTGGGGGTTAACTCCTCCGTCTTTGATGACAAAAAAAATGGCCTGCTACCAGCAACAGTAGGCACGAGGCGAAAGATAAGCAGTCATTGACTGTCAACGCTTCAAAGAGCATACTGGGACCCGTTTAGAAGCCTCCACCAGCATCGAGGCCGAAGAAGGTCTACTTCTTCATTGACGAGGACACCATACAACTCTTCGAGATGCTAAAACAGAGCGACAAGATCAAGTTGTCTGATCCTAAGCCTCCTGACGAGGTGGACAGAGTGGGTGACCCAAGGTACTGTTACTACCATCAGTTCGTTGGACATCCAACTCAAGACTACTATATCCTCAAGAATTACATACAACGCATGATCAATACGAACGTCATCTCAGTCAATTATGAGGAGAAGACAGTCTTGGCCAACATGGTGTTGCTCCAGTTCGGCACCCTACCGCCTACTACAACTCAAGATAGTGTTGTCCCTATCCCGAAGGCAACATTGGAGGTGGTCAACCTTTCGTCGACTCGTGACAACGCGAGTGGACTGATTCCACTCACTACATCTCGGGGGGAGATCATGTGGGTTCACATAGATCTCGCTCCAAAACTGACTCAACCGGGGCTACATTCTACCTCCAAAGCTAAAGACAAGAAGACCAAGTCTTGCCGAATGGTGACCTCCTCTCCCAAGGAGGCACTTCCTGTACGAACACGTTCACAGCAGAACGCTCAGCCTGAGGAAGCCCCTGTCGAAGTGGCACCTCCTGTTACCACCTCGGCTGCTCAAGGTGAAGGTCCTTCATAACTTCCAGCAGCTGACAAACAGAAGCATAAGGAGGCCCGCTTCGACAGGCCTCTACGAAGCGAATGCTTTGGGGTTAACCAAACCCCACAACTTTGACATACTGGCACAACTTGCCAATACTCCAGCTCGGCTGTCCTTGTTCGAGCTCCTCCGCCTGTCTAAAGATACTCGAAAAGCTCTCTGCGAAGCTCTGAAGGATGCTGAGTCTTTTATCAGTCAGGTCAAGCAGCCTGTTGACAATCCGACAGCATGTCCATACTACCATAGTGTAGGAGAGATCATCCCCAATATCATATTCATTCAACAAGACATGATGCTCAAGAACAACAGGCACAACAGACTACTGTATTACACAGGGTACGTTGGTGCCATCGAGGTAGATTAAATGCAGATCGACCCGGGGTCTTCTCTCAGCATTATCCCCCGAACTCTGCTCCAGACGTTAAGAATCCCTATGCATCGTCTGACAGCATCTCACACTACAATCAGTGGCTTTAACACCAGCAAGAGTGAGCCACTGGGGAAGATCCGACGGAAGTGTCATATCGGTGATCTCCAGACCAAAGTGTCCTGCTATGTTATGGATGCAGATGTCAACTATAACATCTTGTTAGGGCGACCGTGGCTACACGAATACATGGTAGTACCATCCACTCTCTATCAATGTATGAAGTACGTATCCACCAACGACATAGTCCAAACAGAGTTCGCTGATGTCGATCCTTTCAGAGGGATTGAGGCCTTCTTCACCGACTCTGATCTGTACAAATCTATTCATCTCAAAGATAAAGCCAACGATGCCATTGATGAAACCAAAGCCAAAGCTGAAGCTGACTTGGAGGCTGAGATGACAATCGACGCTCCCCTAAAAGTGCGACTCAAGGGGAAGCCGCCTCAAATACCGTCTCCTATAGTGGTCAAACTTCGCGGGAAGGCACCAACTTCTTTAGGCGAAGCATCCACTGAATCCCCCTTGAAGATACGACTCAAAGGAGGCCTTCCCAAGTGACGGCTCCTTTTATTGCAAAACTATATGGGAAGGCACCAGTCACCGGAACACCAACTGAGGCACCTCTCAAGATACGACTTAAAGGCAGACCTCCTCAGTCTTCAGCCCCTCTTAAGCTTCAAGAGACGGCCCATGTATCTCTATCGGCACCAGAGTCGACAAAGGCCAAGCTCCCAATAGGTTCTTTCGAACCACCTCAGGCCGTTCCAGTACTCACTGACGAAGAACTGGGAGAGTACATATCTGCCAATGTAGATGCACCGTCCCTTGATGATGTAATCCCTCAGGACAAGATCCCATATTTTATCAATAAAAGGGTGTCTTTCAATTATTCTAGTCTTCCACATTAGAATGCCATGTATAATCTAGATAATGCTCTACAGTCATTGTAAACACAAATGACGACTGTTAATTATGTAAATCGAGTCGTCCTGTACCAAGGAGTCTGTTATATAGTCCCACTTCAAAACCAGGACAAGAGACCTATCATCTTTGGCAAAGTCGAGCATCACCAAGACCTTCCACCGACGGAGCTAGAACCCGACATCGGCAGAATGCAAATTTACCAGTATAATGATTGAGCCAAGTATCTCATCCAAAAGATGGGCTACAACCTGAAAAGCGGCCAGGATCTAAACAATGGCAAGGGCCGACGTCTTCCCTTACGACTCCCTGTTCCAAAAGGGAAGCCACAAGACTATTATTATCGTACTCGATGGGGGTGGGCTACATCACGCCACCAACAACCCCAGAAAGTTCAGAAGTAGAAGAAGTCGCACATTCTCACTTGTCTGAGGCTTCAACTTGGGACTCTGACACCAGCGTTGGCCCAATCTTCAGGAAGGTGCTATCAGCTAACATGACATCTGCACATCCTTCAGAAGATAAAGATGACAATCAAATAATAGAGTTCTTCGAAGAAGAACCCTGGGCTCAACGTCTAGGCGTGCAATGGGAATCTCGCTTTGAACTACAGAAACCCTCTACTGAAGATGAAGTCGAGCAGATCGACCTTGGGGATGGATCTTTATCCAAACCTATCTTCACCAGCAAGAGCTTAGCAGGGAAGGACCGAGAATATTTAGTCCAACTGGTCAAAGAATACATCAACATCTTCGTCTGGAGCTACAAAGACATGCCGGGGCTCGACCCACAAGTCGTAATGCACAAGCTTAATATCTTACCTAACGCTAAGCTCGTTAAGTAGTAACAACGACGTTTCCATCCCAACATCATCGACGCTATCTACAAAGAAGTAGATAAGCTCATAGACAATAGTTTTATTCGTGAAAAGCAACATCCAGACTGGGTGGCTAACATCGTTCCCATCATAAAGAAGAACGGAAAGATCTGGGTCTGCATCGACTTTTGAGATCTCAACTCTGCTTGCCCAAAGGATGAATTTCTACTCCCGATCACCGATGTAATGATCGACAACATATGTGGCTTCGAGCGCATGTCCTTCATGGACGGGTACTCAGGCTACAACCAGATCAAGATGTTTCTAGACGATAAAAAACACACGTTGTTCAGGACTCCGAAGGAGGTTTACTGCTACACAGTAATGCCCTTTGACCTGAAGAATGCCGATGCCACATACCAAAGAGCTATGAGCACCATCTTCTGCCAGTACCTCCGTAAAACAGTCGAATGCTATGTTGACGATATCGCCGTCAAGAGCAGTCTTTGAGGCGATCACCTCCAAGATCTGAAGACAGTCTTCGATCTTATGTGGGCACATCAGCTCAAGATGAACCCCGCCAAATCCTTCCTTGGGGTTTCCAGTGGAAAGTTCTTGGGCTTCATTATCACTGCAAAAGACATCCATATCGACCCCGAGAAGACTAAAGCTATCCTTGACATGGACCCTCCGAAGAACCTTAGAGAACTTCGAAGCCTACAGAGATGTCTCGCATACCTCCGAAGGTTTATCGTGAACCTTTTCGAAAAATGCCAGCCCTTCACCAAGCTCATGAAGAAGGGAGTCTCCTATGTCTGGACGAAAGAATGTCAGAAAGCCTTTGACGACATTAAAGCTTATCTGACGATGCCTCTAGTCGCAGGCAAACTATTTCTACTCTATGTCCATGCAATGGACCATTCCCTTGGTGCTTTGTTGGCCCAGAACAATGATGCAGGCCATGAGCAGGCCATCTACCACCTCAGCAGGACAATGATCGGGGCCGAACACCGGTACAATCCTATCAAAAAAGAATGTCTAGTTCTAATGTTTGCCATCCAGAAAACTCACCATTATGTCCCAGGACAGACAATTCATGTCATCTCACGGGTCAATCCGTTCAGAGTTCTCATGAATAAGCCAGGAGCGTTAAATTCCTGATTAGCTACTTGGGCGATACTATTGATGCCATATGACATGGTATTCGTCCCACAAAAGGTTGTCAAGTTCCAAGCACTGGCCGACTTCTTAGCCGCGTACCCAATTACGGAATCATCCCGACTCTATAAGGACATTCCAGATGAAGTGCGAGAATCAAACATTACCAAAGAGAACCTCATTTGGCGGATGTTCTTCGACGGTGCTTCTAGAACAGGCCCCAAAGGCTAAATCATCGCAAGAGTGGGGGTAGTCCTGATCTCCCCCGACAAGCTGGTCATCCAGCGTGCCTATTCCTTTTCAGAGCCGTGCTCCAACAACATTGCAGAGTATAATACTTTCATCATGGGACTCCAGTTAGTAAAGCAGCTGGGGGTAGAATACCTCGAGTCTTACGGTGACTCATAACTCGTCGTCAATCAAGTTCGAGGACAATACGAGGTCCACCATGAATACCTGGTCCCTTATCACAAAGCAACGTTGGACATCATCTCAACCTTCGCTGAATTCTTCATAGAACATGTGCCTCGCTTATAAAACTTGGAGGATGACGCTCTTGCTGGCCTCGTGGCCTCATTGGCAGCACCTGTCGGGACTCAACACTTCATCACAGTGGTAGATCGAGATTTGGCTTGCCCCAGAAACAATTATGCATGTGGACAAATCATGCCATGACTACTGACACTAGCATCAACGTTAGTGACTAAAGATTCCTGTTCATCGTCTTTGCCGTCTATGGGATCCTTCCGGAAGACCCGAAGGAAGCAGTCTCAGTCAGAAGGCGCTCGTTCCGGTTCTATTATGATACGGCCACTAAAATGCTATACCAACGCTCCTACGATGGACTTCTCCTCCGATGTCTAACAAATGAAAAAGCAGCCGAAGCTCTTCGAGAAGCCCATGACGGAACATGCGAAGCTCACCAACTCGGTCCTAAGCTGCAGCACCGACTTCGACGCATGGGCTATTACTGGTCAACCATGATGGCCGACGCTGTCGAATATGCAAAGAAATGTCGTGCCAGCTACACGCTAACTTCATCCACAGACCGTCAGAGCCTCTACATCCTACGATCTTCTCTTGGCCATCTGAAACCTAGGGCATAGAAATAGTGGGACCCATCACCCCTTTCTCATCTAGGGGACACCGCTTTGTCCTAGCAATCATCGACTACTTCTCTAAATGGGCAGAAGCAGTACCACTGACAGAGGTAAAAAGCTCAAAGGTGATTAGCTTCATCAAGCATCATGTCATCTACCATTTTAGGGTACCCCGGAGGGTCATCCATGACAATGGTGCATAATTCATCATCCATGCATTCAACAGATTCTTTGACAAGAATCGCATTTAGAATATGGCATCAACCACCTACAATCCGGTAGCAAACGGATTGGCTTAAGCTTTTAACAAAACCATCGTCAAGCTACTCAAAAAGGTCGTGTCATCCAACAAGCATGACTGGGACGAGAAGCTCGGTGAATGCCTTTGGTCCTATCGCACGACGGTACAGACACCGACGGGTAACCCACCATTCTCTTTGGTCTATAGAAGCGAAGCAGTACTGCCTCTAGAGATCCAGATACCCTTACTCCGAGTGGCGATCACGAACCAGCTGACGGAAGAAAATAATCAACGTCGCCGTCTGCAAGAGTTAGCGTTCGATGAAAAATGCCTCTTGGCTCAACAGCGCATTGAACTTTGTCAAGCCCGCATCTCACAGGCTTTCAACAGAAGAGTCAAACAGAAAACCTTCCAAGTAGGCGACCTGGTTCTGGCAGTCAGGATATCGATGATGATGACCCACAAGACACCGAGAAAGTTCGAACCCAAATGGGAAGGACCTTTTATCATAGAGACGGTATACTCAAACGGTGCTTACCGTCTCGCTCAACCTAATAGGGATTGTTCATGATGCCCATCAACGGCAAGTTCCTAAAGAAGTACTACTCCTGAGATCCTTTCGAATGTACTTCCCTCTCCTAAGTGAGAAAATTTTTGAACTTGACAAACCAAGTTCACGCCCCTCCTTTGACAATCACATGCTCCTAGAACCCAGTTGTTTTGTTGCATCCCCAGTAGGAGAACAACCATATCCATATCACCTTTGAGTTGCTTCTCTATACCCCACAAAGCATAATTCTATACTACGTAGGATCATGCTCATTACTATGTTTACCATGTCCACATTACCTTTGAGTAAACATCCCATACAACAATCTCCGTATTGTTGCCCGTCAATCATAGAACATCCTCGTCCATATCATCTCTGAGTTATTCCATACATCCCTATAGAGTTCATTCCTACCACGTCCATATTACCTCTGAGTAGGAAACCTCTACCATTAGCCCCATATTTATCACGTCCATATTACCTCTGAGTAAATATGTCAGTTCCCTCTCTCAACTTATTATCTGTACCTAAATACCAAGGTACGCCAAGGATGATAAGTCCATATAAAATTTCTAGCAAAAGTACCCAAATCTATCACATCCATACTACCTCTGATAGGATTGTCACACCTAAACAGCTCTACTGTCCATGCTTCTTGTTCAAAGTATTTCAAAACTTGTCCAAAAGTTTTTAAGGGGATCTTGTAGAAGCATGAAAAAGGGATATTACTTTTAATCCCATATCGGAAAGGAGAAGAGGAGAAGTCTCATTCCACTCTATATAAAGAGCCCCCTTGCCTTCTTTGAAAAGGGTACCAAAAGAAAAAAAAAGGGAGTCCATTTCCGGGGAGCCCGTTCGAGCCACAAAAAGTTGCAACTGTGCCTCTTTTTCTTCTGGATCGACTGCAAGTTCATCACTTACCATCTTAGCAAGGAAAAATTGGGCTACTACGAAGAAATCCAAGGCAGCACGGGCCATGCACCTTTGCTCGCTATCGTGGCAATGATGAGTCAAATTCTGAGTACAATGCACCTTCACAGGCTGGTGCAAAGAAATCTAAGGTAGCACAGGCCATGCTCCCCAAATGTGCTATGTCCACAGTGAACCAGAGATGTACACTCAAAATCATGCGCGCTACCGATGGTAAACTGTACAAAGTCGACTCGGGTGCATTTTTACCAGATACGAGCTGACTCTCAAAGTCGCCGTCTTGCTTGGGCACATCTTCTGTATTTGGAACTAAGTCGTACGGAGCAAAACTTGTGACTTTGAACCCGTGCGCCCACGTAGGTTATGCGCATGAAGTGGATTCAAGTCGCAATACATGTTGCTCCCCCACCAACGATCTGGGCGTATCTTATGCACTGGAACTGGATCAGGGGTATAGCATTCACATGACCACCCCGGCACTTGGCCTCGCCATGCGCCTGAAGGGGGTATGAAAGTGAAACTCTCCCCTCATGATTTGCGTAATATGATTACTCATAAATACAGATCAGGAGAGCTGACCATTAAGTACGATGTGCTCCTCGTGGGGCATACTTGTGCAGCAGTCGCCATCAATTGCTGCTGCACAAAACAGTGGCTCTACCACCAAGGCAGACTGTGTTCCAGCAACTTCAATCTGCTGCACCTGTCCGACATTATCTTGGAAATATGATGCCAAATGAAGACTTTGTAACAGCCTACTCTCAACTAGGCACATCAGTCTGATGTCTCAGCTAGACGCATCTTCTCAGCCTAGCACATTAGTCTACCAGCGCATCATTCTGCCCCGTCAGAGCGAATCACTTCCTCGTCAACGCACAGACGCATCTGCCAGCCTGGGTCTCTTCCATCATAATGTGGCTTGGGCACATCAAACCCAAACCATGTATTCAACTCGGCACCCAATGCCATCTCATAAAAGAATACTGTCGATAAGGAGATCGAACATAAACTATCGTGTCCATTCCTGACGTATCTCAGTCTTCTGAAGGAGTTCATCATCAAAGCTTCTTCGAACAAGGAGATCAGCAATCCACAGTACAGCATCTCGCCAAAGAGGATGATCGGACGAGTTCATCTCCGTTTGGGAAGAAAAGTAAAACGAGAAACAAAACTTCTCTTCACGCTGCTACTTATAGGCCAGGGCAAATCAAACACATTTGCCAAGTGGTAACTTTTTCGAAATCAGTGCAATGAACTTGCATTTATTGTAATGAATCTGCCCTTTCGAATCCAACATCAAAGAAGTCATTAAATGCCTCAGAAGAGCCAACAAAGACTAACCAATGAGGATGTGCCACACAATAGACACACCGTCAGCACCATGTGCTCCATACCGATGCGCCCAATGAGACATAGACCCATGCGCCTAGTGGGGCACAAACTGGTGCGCCTACTTTAACTCATCACATATCAAGCATTTAATGCTATGTGACAGAGTCGACAGTATACTTTTTGAAGACTGAATAGTTGACAACTATTTGCAGAAAACGAAGAGCTGCCAACGTCATCTTCATCATTATATTTTGTCGGCTAGAGCTGTCCTTGCCACGTGGCCAACCGATCACTTGCATGCGCCTCCACAACCATTCGCTCAAAAGCTTTGATTGCACCTCAAAATCCATGCACCCCCGACTTACTCTTGATCCCAAAAGAAAGAAGCCAAGTCTCTGCATGCGCTTCCACAGCCATGTGCCCAAAAGCTTTGCATGCACCTCAAAAGCTATGTGCCCCTGACTTACTCCTGATCCTAAAAGGCAGAAGCCAAGTCTCTGTATGCTCTTCCACAGCCATGAACCCAAAGCTCTGCATGTGCCTCAGAAGCCATACGCCCAGACTGGTTTGTAGCCACTAAAAGTCAGAGATCGAATCGCCCCATGCGCTACATCCTAAGCGCATCCTGACAGATCATTCCTCCACAAAATCCTAGATCTTTGAGCCACAGACATGCGCCACGTGTCTTTTGACTCAGTTCTGCTCAAGAATGGGTACTAACCACCCAAGATCTCAGCATCGGTCGAATCTTTGCAACTGGCACGTGTCAGCTCCACCGCAGCCCGATAGTACAGTTCAAACAAGGTTCAGCTCTGACTCAGGGCGCATCGTCCATGCGTCCCACAGTATCAGCCATGTGGCGTTCCTACGTACAGGCGCATCCTACATATGTATGCATGAGCAGACCAGTCTGCTGCCTATAAATAGAGGGATCATTCCTTCTTCCACACATACAAATATCATCATATCTACAGAGAGAAACGAGAAGAGAGACACTTAATGTCTACTTCTCCTCCAAATGCTCTGGCATCCAGAGCAACTCAGACCTTCAGAGAATCCAAGATCGTCGTCAGATCGTCAACAGAGTCAATATATTACCACTCGCTCCACCGATACAGTTTCCAGATAAAACAAAAGTGTACTCCTAGGACTGCGTCTAAGTCCTACATTGTATATTGTTCTTTTTGTAATTGAAATGCCAAGGTTTATCAGTCAAAAAGACCTTGTCGCATTTTCGATGGCGAACAGTCGTTCACATGTCGAGCACGATATTTCGACACACATAGATAGGTGTCGTTTCACTTGATTTATTTTATTTTCTTTACTATATGCCATGTCATCATATTTATCTGTTTTTCTTTATTTGCTATATCTTGTTATAGAGTTTATATATTCATTTTTCCTACTATGCCATGATGTTAGTTTTACCTACTAGTTTGCATTACATATGCTATTTTATGTTTTGTAATTTCTATCATATTTTGAATAGCCTGTCATATGTGTACTTGTTCCAATCCTGACTAGATAAACTATCTTTAGCTGATGAGTTAGAGGACATTTGTACCACTTATTATGAGCACACTACAGAGACTGACTTTGGGATACATGATGATCCGGACGCGACCTTAGCAGAGTTGCCATCTGCAGATGATAGTTAGTTAGATGATATCTAGTTTTGGCCAGATTTGTCTCCGGGAACCTTTTTAGTTTTTATTTTATTTGAGGATTATGTGAGTCGATAAGTGGATTGGCACTTAGTATTATTCGACTTTTTTGTGAGATTATTCAGTTTTATTTTCTATATGTTCTCTCTAGCTGTGACTGAGTATATTTTAGTTGTTTTTAATTTATTTGTGGAATTGAAAGTGATATAGAATATATATAAACTGCGTAGTTGTGTTGGATAAAACTGTGGAGGTGTAGACAGCGTTCTACTGCCGATACTGCGACGTAGGCTGGACATACCCATGACTCATGCCTAAATTCTAGGTGCGGGTCATGACACATTTTTATGGTGGCCCATACAGGTCAGTTTTTGCAAAGACTGCGAACTCGTGGTGGTACTTAAGTTAGTCGTACTACTGCGGGCTTGTGAATATGATTCGATTTTAAGGACCTCCTCCATATGTTTGATACGTTATTGAGCTCTACCTTGACTTTAGTGTATTCCTTGATTTGCATCATGCTTGAATCTTTCCATCATTTAATGATTTCTTTATTGTAGTTAATGGATTCTTATGACAGAAACACCACTTCCATGGATACCCCACCAGCTGCAGGCGAAGCTTCTAGAGATGGAACCCTACTAACACAGGGAGGCCAGCTTACTTATCAGGGTGACCCGCCACATCCACACCCCTCGAGGTTCCACAGAGATGACATTCCACCACCCTCATAGTTTCCTCCGCAGACTCTACCTCCAGCACCTGTACTGCCTCCAGCGCCTGTACTGGACAATGCTCAACTTCTTAGGATCTTCCAACGACTCATCGATTCTCAGAATGAGCATGCTAATACCTTTCAAGATAGTTTGAGAAAGGCTCTTCAGATTAGAGATGCTCCCCGACCTCGCCCAGGAACTTCCAAGGACTTTGTGAACCTCAAGCCCTTGGAATTCTATGGGACAAAAGGGATTCTCTATGCTGATGAGTGGATAGAGAAGGTGGAGCAGTTTATTCGGATGGCTAGAGTTCCTAAAGACTTGAAGATAGAGTCATCCAGCATGCAGCTTTTCGACATTGCTCGGATGTGGTATAGAGATGAGCTCTGACTTTTCATACCAGATGTGACTTAGGCAGAGTTCAAGGAGGTATTCAAGAAGAAGTTCTATCCCGACGTAGCTCAAGAGGATTTAGAGAGTCAGTTCGAGAGTCTGGTGCAGGGAAACCTTTCCGTCAACGAGTATACCGCAGAGTTTAGTCGCCTCAGCCATTTTGTAGAGAGCATGGTCAGCACCGTCGAAAGCAAAGTTTGAAGATTCAAGAAAGGATTATCTCACAAGATTCGCCTAACTGTCGCTACCAATCGAGCCACTACCTATGTGGAGATCTTGAAGGTCGCATAAGGAGTAGAGAAAGAACTGGAAGCGGTGGCAACAAGGTGTTGAAGTGGTGCTATTGTTGGCGAGTTCAACAGGGTGTCTTCATTTTGTGGGAGGTGTTTGGGTGAGTTGTGGGAAGATTTAGGTGCTGAGTTGTAAATAAAACTTATTGAGAAGAGATAGGGGTAGGAGATTTGGGTGCTGTGGTGGTTGTTTGGGGGCTATGGAGATGGTGGGGTGGCCTGAGAAGGGGATAGGCTGAATTCGGATTCAGCTTGGACACCTATGATAGAGGGTCTGTTTTAAGGAAGTTAGAGTGCATTTTGATGTAGTGTTTGTGAAGAGAAAATGTTGAGGACAGAGAGAGGAAGAAGTCTACCGAGTTTTCGAGTAAGATACTATGTATGGAGGAAGATATGGCTGTTTTGGTAGGGACTAGCTGAATTCGGATTCAGCCTGGCTAGGGTTGGATGGATGAAGGTGTGGAGGAAAATAGAGAAGGTTTTGGAGAATTGTTTGTGAAGAGAAAATGTCGGGAAGAGGGTTAGGAAGAAATGTTGTTCAGGTGGTTTAAATGGAGGTGGTGAAAAGTGGGGAGATATGGCCAGCCTAGTGGGGAGGGGAAGAGTTTGGAGGGTTACAACTTTTGTTCTAGTAGGGAGGGGAAGAGTTTGGGTGTTACAAACTTTAGTTGGCTGAATTCTATTCTACAAATACTAAAAATTAATGTATTGGTATAAGGAAAAATGGTGTTTGGTGTTTGGGGTTGATAGTTGGGTGTTTGGTGTCTGAAGGTTTAAGTCAAGTTGGTGCCAATGGGTTAATTTGGTCTAGTCAAAGTGTCATGAATGTTGCATAACTAAAATAGAGTGCAAGAGTGTGAGTTTGAGAATGACACAAAGGTCTTAGTGGTAGACTAACTTGTCCTAGACAAAAATATGAATTTTTATTTGAAGACAAGAGTTAGTGTTGTGTTCCCAAAATTGAAACTAGTATGGTGCACAAAAGATGTCACAATTGAAAGTATGTAAAAATAACTCCATCTTCCTAAGGCTAATTATCTCAAAATAAATTATACTATTACATTGAACTATATATACCTAAATTTGGGTGAGAGGGTTTATAATATATCCACCTTAGAAAATTTCATCCTCAAAATTCAAAATCAATCTCCCCGGCCTACAACGAACTCAACATATCTTTAAATATATAAACACAACTTGGTTCTTATTCCTACACACTCTCTTAATCTTAGACAATCATATACATACAATTTAATCGTCTAAGGCATTTCATTTTCAAATCTTCTCACTGCCATGAATTGTCCCATTATTGTTATCATGCTTAATTATCATCTAGAAAATCACCAAGCCTAGGTTACTCAAGGATGTTGCAACACAATCTCAATTTAAATCTTCCAATATCTATAAAGGAAATAATGTCATACCTTTACTCTTGTAGGAGTGCATGGGTTAGGCACTAAAATCTTACACACACAAAATTTTCAAGGCCACCTATGTAGTATTCAAATCCCTCGTTCTGCAGCTAGGACAGTTACTATCTTTATATTCTTTCCTAAGTGTAATGTCATCAACCTATAGTATACATAATAAAATCCTCTAGCCTAACTTCTTATAATCGCTCTTAGCAGCAATAAGTTTAATATAACCAGTCGCTCATACCTAGTATAGAAGCTCAACTCAATTCAATTCCTATGAGAAATATATACAATGAAATACAACACAAGCCTCTATTCAAATACATAGTATAAAATAAAATTGCAAAAATAGAAATCATGTAATAAATATCTATTCAATCATTCTAAATATCTTAGATAAAAAATATAACCAATACAATAATGAGAATACGATTTCCAAAATTCAAAAATCCATCGGCTAGGATAAATTGGAAATAGGTTCCCATATCATCACCTACTACTAAGGATTTGGTCTAGCAAGCTCATACCCTATTAGTTAGAAATGTAAATTCATGACCCTGAGCAATTTATGTGTATCCCACAATCTATCATTACTATAATACTTCTATCTTTCATTTACACTCCTCTATCTATGTGCCAATCTAAAATCTAAGGGTCTTATGGTAATCCTCTATAGAATGACCAACGAATTAGCATATGATCTAAAACCACTGTAGTTCCTTAAACTTCATATCACTTCGAGAGTGATCAACAATTTCTACTCGCACTAAATTTTTAACATTCTAAAAGCATTACAATTCATAAATACCAAAATTATTATCCCCCAAGTCTATATCACAATTCCTTTTTCTTGGATGATACGACCATAATATGTTTTCCTTGTTATTTGTTTGCTACCCACCTTCGTATCCTTCTAGTGTATTTAATCTTATTTTCTAACTATAAGCTTCTCTAATTATGGTATTATACTTTCAGCTTGTAACGACCATAGTTCGTATTACGTATTTTGGTATACGTGTGCGTATCTTGATTTGTATTGTATATTTCCTTGCATGGTTATTTTGGCATTTCATTTCTTGGTTCGGTTCAACTTGCTGGTTCAGCTTGGCTTGGTTTTATTTGGACCAAACCCCTACCTACCACCACCACTATCATTTATATTTCCACCTCACTCTCTCTCTCTCCTCATTAATTTTTCTCCATCACTTCTTCTTCTCCACCATTACTTCTTCACCTACCAGGGAGTAGGGCTTAGGCAAGTGCAGCTTGCTTCATGGAGGAACTCCGTTTTTATTGTTCTATTCTCTTCCTCATGAGATTCTAACACACTTTAATACGTAGTATTTCTAATTTTCATGGCTCATTTCTTGTAGATCTAAGTTTATTTCATTTTCAGATTTCTTGGATTTTGATCTATTTAGTCTTATTATTATCAAGTTCTGATGGTTCCATGTTGTAGAGAATTTCATTCTGCCCCATTTTGACCTATATAAGTTCGGATTTGGACTCTAGATGAAGGTTTTAAGAAGCTTGGAAGCCATGGATTTTGCATGGTTCTTCTTCTCGGAATAATAGAGAAGAAGAACAGTTCCGCGGCCGCATAAACTTCCGTGGCCACATGAGCTTCCGTGGCCGCATGAACTTTCGCAGCCGTATGAACTTCCGCATCCGTATGAACTTTCGTGGCCGCAAGAGCTTCCGTGGCCGCATGAACTTCCGCAGCCGCATGAACTTCCGTGGCCGCATGAACTTTCGTGGCCGCATGAAATTCTGCAGCCGCCTGAACTTCCGTGGCCGCATGAGCTTCCATGGCCGCATGAACTTTCGCAGCCGCATGAACTTTCGCAGCCGTATGAACTTCCGTGGCCGCATGAGCTTCCGTGGCCGCATGAACTTCCACAGCCGCATGAAATTCCGTGGCCGCATGAACTTCCGCAGCCGTATGAACTTTCGCAACCGCATGAACCTCCATGGCCGCATGAACTTCCGCAGTCACATGAATTTCCGCAGCCGCATGAACTTCTGTGGCCGCATGAATTTTCGTGGCCGTATGAATTTTTATGGCCGCATGAGCTTCCGTGGCCGCATGAACTTTCGTGGCCGCATGAACTTTCGTGGCCGCATGAATTTTCGTGGCCGCATGAACTTCTGTGGCCGCATGAACTTCTCTTGATTTCCAGCCGCATGGCTCTCAGCCGCATGCGCCCTGCCCCCTTTGCCGCCCCTGCCGTCCCTGTACCCTCTTTTGATTATTTAGCGCTACATATATGTTGGTGCCTTGTTAATTTTAAATATATTTCCTGACACGCTGGTGACCCGTTGTGGTGCACTTTTGACAAATGACATGACATGATAGTGGCCCGTAGTGGCGCACTTTTGACGAATAAACCTGACATGATATATCAGGATATGCTATTTTGACAGCTAGCCCGACATGACAAGTATGAATGACCTGGACACCGTGGGTGATTGTGTTTGTGCAAATAAACCAGTATTGTCTTGCATCATATCTAGGATAGGGATCCCTGAGTACCAAGGTCAGGGATACCTACTGCAATTGACTAAGGCTAATAAACTAAAATAATCCAGTAGTCATGGAGAGATTTTCCAGCTACAGGAAATTTTGTTATCTAGGCGCACCAAGTGGACTTGTAGCCTACCGACGAGTAGGGCACATTTCCAGCACATAGTCACGTGTTGCATCCTTCATAAACGGACATTCGACCTGGATAACATGGATGGTCTGCAGGGCTTGTGGCTGTTGGGGTAATCTCATTGCATCTTGCTAGTAACTAGGTCTGTGATAACCCTAGTTAGTTAAAGTATCAAGCCGTACTCTTTGCTTGGCCGTGATTGATTGGATGGAATCTATACAGCTTAATCTTGTCCTGATCCTGCACAAGATGGTGACAAGACATGATTATTCATACTGGTCTTAACAATAACGATCAGGGGTCCAGTTCTGTTCAGGCGAAGGGTTACAACCCCGGTCCTTGTTTGGTTTAAGGGTTGTAACCTGGCTTCCGGAGCAGTTCTGTGTCCTTTCTTCATTTATTGTCGTATTGTACCCCTTGCTCTGCTCGTCATGTTTTACCTTACTTCAATATCATGATTATTTATACTGGCCTTAACAATAAGATCAGGGGTCCAGTTCTGTTCAGGCGAAGGGTTACAACCCCGGTCCTTGTTTGGTTTAAGGTTTGTAACCTGGCTCCCGGAGAAGTTCTGTGTCCTCTCTTCATTTATTGTCTTATTACCTTACCAATAGTATTTGAGACGGGTTTCTATTCAGGTGAAGAGTTCCAATCCCGGTCCTTGTTTGGTTTAAGGGTTGTGACCTGGCTACTTGAATGATTTCCTCGTACTCAATTTACTGTTGTTATCTTTATTGTTATATGTTCATTTATAATCATCTTTAATATTCATTTGTGGTATGCTGGTTTTAGTTCCTAAGTGAAGCCTCCTTTGTGGCACTTGCTCTTTCTGGGGTCTGACCTAGCTGGTTTTGTGTGGCCAGATATCGGAGCAGCTCCAGAGGATCCACCTGTCTTCCAGCCAGATGGTGACCACCAGGCGTAACCTTGGCAACGAGTGGGTTTCTTTTGTCCTCCCACTTAATTGTAAAATTATTCATTTGAGGCGTTTAGCCGACGAGCACGTGTTAGCTCGGTTGCACCTTTATTTACTGTCTGCCTACGGGCTGTAACTTGATTGACAAATCCTAGGGTTGATCATGTATGACCAGAACTCTTGCTAGTCTTGACATTTTGTACGACTAGCATCATGATCATCCGAATATGTAATGTATGGGACGCCTTACTATTGTATATTTGGTGCTCTGACAACTTGTAACTGTCATCACTTGCTTAAGATTGAGACAATAGGCTTGTTTATGACCATAGGAGACTGATGGCTTATAGTTAAACCCTCATGTATCTAGACAGCCGTGACCGTATAGCGAGGTTGGTTGCACTTCAATATATGTCGCTGGCTATGTACGCCCCCGCTCTCCAGTATTCTGGTTTTGGGGCGTTACATGGTTTAAGTGGTGGCCCATATAGGTCTTGTAAATCAAGATATGTGAGGGTTTACCGAATGGATTTCTCAATCAGTACTCGTCCTTGATCTCTGCTCGTATCTTCTGAATCCCTGTAATCTTGACCTGATCACATGCTTGTATCGTTGATCTGTCCTGGTCCTTCCTTATTGTTCCCTATGTCGTCTTCTTCAGCGACATTGTCCCTGTACCTGCCGATCAGCAAGGCGGAGTACCTCCCGTGGACCAGCGGCAACCCGGAGATCAAGCCCAACATTCAGGAGTAGCCTCCAGAGTCATACCTACTGGAGGAGAGCCACCAGTTCATTCCGTCCAGCCTGCAGAGCCTGATGATGGCACTTTGGTGGGTCTTATCAGGTCATTATTATCTTTCCAGGATCGTTGGGGAGATGCCTTGCACCAGGCGGTGGCAGATGCTTTGACCAGAGGAGATCATCAGGGTAACAGCGCGGCCAACAGCTTCAAGCGCTTGAACCCTTCCTTCTTCGACGGCAGTGAAGATGCTATCGCTGCTGATGCATGGCTTCAAGACACAGAGGTGATTCTAGAAGTAGCCAGGACTCTAGAAGACGAGAAGGTGGCCGTGGTGCACATGCAGTTATTGAATCTTGTCCACAGCTGGTGGACGGCGCAGGCCGTTGGATTAGTGGCCCCTATTTAATGGGCAGTTTTCATGGAGAGATTTCAGATCAAGTATTTCAATGCTATAGCTCGGTACGACCTACAGACGAGGTTCACCAATCTGAAGCAGATTGGTAGGACGGTCGACGGATATGCGGCCGAGTTTTTGAGACTCAGTCGGTTTGCTTCCACCTTGGTAGCAACCGAGTTCGATAGAGCCCAGTGGTTCCAGCAGGGGCTTCACCTGGAGATTTTACTGGCAGTAGAACAGTTTGAGCATCAGACTTTTGATGCAGTATTGAGGGCAGCTAGGAGACATGAGTACACCTTCCAGAGGATCGTGGAAAGGACCGAGGGTCGGAAGCGGTCCCATGGCTAGATGAATCAGTCTTCAGCACCAGCCCCGGCAGCCATGGCCTTGACTATTGGAGCTCCAAGGCGGGCGACCTCAGTGACGTCGGTTCAACATTCAACCCCGACGCACCCTCAGCAGCAAAAGTAGAAGCAGTCTTCCGCAGTAGGATGTTCACACCGCGGGAAGCCAGGGCATGTGGTATCAGAGTGTCGCAGAGCACAGGGATTGTGCTTAGTTTGTGGTGCCCTGGCCCACAGGGTTGGGAACTGCCCGAACAGGGGGAGTTCATCATCAGCCTTCTCTAGTCCTTCAGTTAGAGGACCAGGACCAGTCCAGCAGCAGCAGCAGTACCCGTTCCCGAGGCCATTGCCGATGCAGGCCCATACATTCCAGCAGCAGAGACCGCAGCAGTATGCCCAAGCCCAAGCCCGGATCCAGAATAGGTAGAGAAATTTTCAGCAGAGGGGACCCGCACCCAGAGGACATGGTCAAGTGCTGGCTTTGACCATAGGAGAAGAAGGATTAGCACCAGGATAGGTAGTGGCAGCTACTATTCTCGTCAACACCTTTCCAGCTTCAGTATTATTTGATTCTGGTACCTCGCATTCATTTATGTCTGCACGATTCGCGACACGGATATGACTGAAGCCCGAGTCATTATCAGTAAGGCTCAATATACTTACTGGTAATGGACTTGTGGAAGTAGATAGAGTGTTTTCCTCGTGTCGAATCGTAGTTAGCGGTAGAGAATTTCTCGCTAGATTGATAGAGTTTTCGATGGCCGATTATGATGTGGTCTTAGGGATGGATTGGTTGAGGGACCAGTATGCTAGGATAGACTGCCACATCGACAGGGTTATTTTTAGCATTCCAGGCGAGCTGGAGTTTTCCTTTTCCCGAGGTGAAGTTGAACCTTCTCCTCCGGTGTTGCGGATGGCATTAGCAGTAGTGCAGTTACCCCAGATAGTTGACGAGTTTCCAGATGATGTTTCCAAAAGAGCTTCCAGGTATGTCGCCAGAGCGAGAGATCGAGTTCACCATCGACTTGATTCCCGGATCAGCCCCAGTATCAGAGAGAGTCTATCGGATGGCGCCATCAGAGCTAGAGATATTATACAAGATGATTGAAGAACTTAGAACCAATGGATTCATTCGTACTAGTGGATCGCCTTGGGGAGCCCCGATGCTTCTTGTGAAAAAGAAGGATGGTACGTCCAGATTATCGTACCTTGAACTCAGTGACAATCAAGAACAGATACCCTCTCCCGAGGATAGATGACTTGTTTGATCAACTCAAAGGGGTAGCAGTATTCTCAAAGATTGACTTACGGTCAGGATATCATCAGATCAGAGTCAAAGAGCAGGACATCCCGAAGACAGCTTTCAGATCTAGGTATGGGCATTGGGAGTTCCTTGTAATGCCATTTGGAGCAACCAATGCGTCGGCCATGTTCATGGACCTCATGAATCGCATCTTCATGCCTTATTTGGATCAGTTCGTGATATGTGTTCCTAGACGATATCCTGGTCTACAGCAAGAGTGAAGCGGAGCATGAGCAGCATCTCCGGGTTGTCCACCAGATTCTTAGAGAGCACCAGTTGTATGCCAAGTTTTGTAAATACGAGTTCTGGCTCGATCGCATTTCGTACTTGGGCCATATCATCACCAAAGGAGGAGTAGAAGTAGATTCCCAGAAGATCGTGGCCATTGAAACATGGCCGGTACCTAGCACAGTGGCAGAAATTTGCAATTTTCTTGGATTGGCCGGCTACTACTGGTGATTTGTTTCAGACTTTGCTCGGATTTCAGCACCATTGACCCAGTTGACCTACAAGGATGTGCAGTTTGCTTGGACAGCAGAATGTCAGGATTCTTTTGAGAAGTTGAAGCGAGGCTTGATGACGGCTCCTATTCTCACGCTTCCAGATGGAACCGGAGGATTCTCAGTGTATTATGATGCTTCGGACAGATGTTTAGGATGTGTTCTGATGCAGCATGGGAAGGTAATAGCTTATGCGTCACGCCAACTTCGTGATCATGAGAGGAATTATCCAACCCATGACTTGGAGCTGGCAGCCGTAGTGTTTGCACTTAAGTTGTGGAGGCACTACTTGTACGGAGATAGGGTGGAGATTTTTACCGACCACAAGAGCCTGAAGTATATTTTTACCCAGAAGGACCTTAACAAGCATCAGAGGAGGTGGCTAGAGCTACTTGTGGATTATAATGTCAACCTACAGTATCACCCAGGGAAGGCCAACGTTGTAGCAGATGCATTGAGCAGGAGAGCCAAAGTTTATTTCCTTATAGCGCAACCAGAGCTATTGACAGATCTTCAGAAGATAGGAATAGAAGTTGTCCTTCTTACTAGTATGGCATTGATGGCTAGCATGTAAGTTCAGTCCACTATAGTCGAGAGGATCCGGATGGCACAGTCAGCAGATTCCAAGCTTTAGCGACTTAGAGCAGAGGGTGAGGCAGGACGAAGACCAGAGTTATATATCCATGAAGATGATATACTTCGACATGGGAAGCGTCTTTATGTACCCAGTGGAGATATCAGACAGGAGATCATGACAGAGGCTCATAGTTCGCAGTATTCCATTCATCCCGGCGGTAAGAAGATGTACCGTGATATTCGTCAGCACTTTTGGTAGAATGGCATGAAGAGGGAGATATCCCGGTTTATCTCTCGATGTTTGGTTTGCTAACAAGTTAAAGCTGAACATCAGTGGCCAGCTGGACTTCTTCAGCACTTGCCAATTCCAGAATGGAAGTAGAAGCATATAACCATGGATTTCGTAATTAGATTACCTAGATCCCCGGCTGGCAGAGATGCTATTTGGGTTATTATAGACAGGCTCACGAAGGTGGCTCATTTTCTCCCATTCAGAGTTGGTCAGGCGACGGCTCAGCTAGCAGAGATGTACCACAGGCAGATCGTCAGACTTTACGGTATACCAGTCAGTATTACCTCGGACAGAGATTCAAGATTTACGTTGTACTTTTGGCGTAGCCTATAAGAGAGTTTGGGAACTCGCCTCCAGTTCAACTCAGCTTATCATCCGCAGACAGATGGTCAGTCAGAGCGTACCATACGAACCTTGGAAGACATGTTGAGATCTTGTACGCTCAACTTCGGTAGATCATGGGAAGATCACCTGTACCTGGTAGAGTTCTCGTACAACAACAGTTTCCAGGCCAGTATCCAGATGGCACCATTCGAGGCACTGTTTGGTAGAAAGTGCCGATCCCCGCTAGTATCGAACGATGTTGGAGAGAGACAGATGTTCGGTCTGGAAATGATTGCTCAGACCGTTAAAGTGGTCAGGAGAGTCAGAGATCATCTTCGAGTTGCCCAAGATCGCCAGCGTCATTGGGCCGATTCTCATCGGCGTCATCTTGAGTTTTCTGTCGGCGACCATGTATTCCTGAGGATTTTACCTAACCGTGGCGTCATTCGTTTTGATGTACGGAGAAAGCTTAGTCCTAGGTATATAGGGCCGTTCGACATTCTGGAGCGAATAGGTGATGTATCCTATCGTCTCGCTCTTCCACCGTCGCTACGTGAGGTGCATAACGTGTTCCATATATCCCAACAACGACGGTATATCCCGGACCTGAGCCACATCCTGGATCATTCGGAATTGGTTGTTGGTACCGACCTTTCGTATGAGGAGAGGCCCGTGTCTATATTGGACCGGAGAGAGAAGACACTCAAGAACAAGACTATCAATTTAGTCCGAATTGCTTGGGGTCATCACTCTTTGGGTGAGTCAACATGGGAGCGTGAGGATGATATCCGATCGCGATATTTTGACCTGTTTGACTCGTAAGGTATAATGTCTTCCTTATGCCTTATGCTTTCAATTCCTCACTTGAATGAATGACTACATGATGGACTGATTGGTATAGCTTGCCTGTGATTAGTATAGCTTGTCCTTGCTTCTCTAGCATTTTAATTAAATTTTGAGGACAGAATTCTTTTAAGGTGGGTAGAGTTGTAACGACCATAGTTCGTATTACGTATTTTGGTATATGTGTGCGTATCTTGACTCGTATTGCATATTTTCCTTGCATGGTTATTTTGGCATTTCATTTCTTGGTTCGGTTCAACTTGCTGGTTTGGCTTGGCTTGGTTTTATTTGGACCAAACTCCCACCTACCACCACCACCATCATTTATATTTCCACCTCACTCTCTCTCTCTCCTCATTAATTTTTCTCCATCACTTCTTCTTCTCCACCATTACTTCTTCACCTACCAGGGAGTAGGGCTTAGGCAAGTGCAGCTTGCTTCATGGAGGAACTCCGTTTTTATTGTTCTATTCTCTTCCTCATGAGATTCTAACACACTTTAATACGTAGTATTTCTAATTTTCATGGCTCATTTCTTGTAGATCTAAGTTTATTTCATTTTCAGAATTTTTGGATTTTGATCTATTTAGTCTTGTTATTATCAAGTTCTGATGGTTCCATGTTGTAGAGAATTTCATTCTGCCCCATTTTGACCTATGTAAGTTCGAATTTGGACTCTAGATGAAGGTTTTAAGAAGCTTGGAAGCCATGGATTTTGCATGGTTCTTCTTCTCGGAATAATAGAGAAGAAGAACAGTTCCGTGGCTGCATAAACTTCCGTGGTCGCATGAGCTTCCGTAGCCGCATGAACTTCCGCAGCCGCATGAACTTCCGCGGCCGCATGAGCTTCCGTGGCCACATAAACTTCTGCAGCCGCATGAACTTCCATGGCTGCATGAACTTCCGTGGTCGCATGAACATCCGCAGCTGCATAAACTTTCGCAACCGCATGAACTTCCGTGGTCGCATGAACTTTCGTGGTCGCATGAACTTCCGCAGCCGCATGAACTTCCGTAGCCGCATGAACTTCCATGGCCATATGAGCTTCGCATGAACTTCCGCAGCCGCATAAACTTCCGTAGCCGCATGAACTTTCGTGGCCGCATGAACTTCGGTAGCCGCATGAATTTTTGCAGCCGCATGAACTTCCCTGGCCGCATGAATTTCTGTGGCCGCATGAGCTTCCATGGCCGCATGAACTTCCGTGACCGCATGAACTTCTCTTGATTTCCAGCCGCATGGCTCTCAGCCGCATGCGCCCTGCCCCCTTTGCCGCATGACTCCCCCAGCTATCCCTGCACCCTCTTTTGATTATTTAGAGCTACATATATGTTGGTGCCTTGTTAATTTTAAATATGTTTTCTGACACGCTGGTGACCCGTTGTGGTGCACTTTTGACAAATGACATGACATGATAGTGGCCCGCAGCGGCACACTTTTGACGAGTAAACCTGACATGATATATCATGATATGCTGTTATGACAGCTAGCCCGACATGATAAGTATGAATGACCTGGACACCGTGGGTGATTATATTTGTGCAAATAAACTAGTATTGTCTTGCATCATATCTAGGATAGGGATCCCTGAGTACCACGGTCAGGGATACCTACTGCAATTGACTAAGGCTAATAAACTAGAATAATCCAGTAGTCATGGAGAGAATTTCCAGCTACAGACAATCCTGTTATCTGGGCGCACCAAGTGGACTTGTAGTCTACCGACGAGTATGGCACATTTCCAGCACACAGTCACGTGTTGCATCCTTCATAAACGGACATTCGACCTGGATAACCTGGATGGTCTGCAGGGCTTGTGGCTGTTGGGATAATCTCATTGTATCTTGCTAGTAACTAGGTCTGTGATAACCCTAGTTAGTTAGAGTATCAAGCTGTACTCTTTGCTTAGCCGTGATTGATTGGATAGAATTTAGCCAGCTTAGTCTTATCCTAATCCTGCACAAGATGGTGACAAGACATGATTATTCATACTGGTCTTAACAATAACGATCAGGAGTCCAGTTCTGTTCAGGCGAAGGGTTACAACCCCGGTCCTTGTTTGGTTTAAGGGTTGTAACCTGGCTCCCGGAGCAGTTCTGTGTCCTCTCTTCGTTTATTGTCGTATTGCACCCTTTGTCTTGCTCGTCATGTTTTACCTTACTTCAATATCATGATTATTTATACTGGCCTTAACAATAAGATCAGGGGTCCAGTTCTGTTCAGGCGAAGGGTTACAACCCCGGTCCTTGTTTGGTTTAAGGTTTGTAACCTGGCTCCCAGAGCAGTTTTGTGTCCTCTCTTCATTTATTGTCTTGTTACCTTACCAATAGTATTTGAGACGGATTTCTATTCAGGTGAAGGGTTCCAACCCCGGTCCTTGTTTGGTTTAAGGGTTGTGACCTGGCTACTTGAATGGTTTCCTCGTACTCAATTTACTGTTGTTATCTTTATTGTAATCTGTTTCATTTATAATCATCTTTAATATTCATTTGTGGTATGCTGGTTTTAGTTCCTAAGTGAAGCCTCCTTTGTGGCACTTACTCTTTCTGGGGTCTGACCTAGCTAGTTTTGTGTGGCCAGATATCGGAGCAGCTCCAGAGGATCCACCTGTCTTCCAGCCAGATGGTGACCTCCAGGCGTAACCCTAGCAACGAGTAGGTTTCTTTTGTCCTCCCACTAAATTATAAAATTATTTATTTGAGGCGTTTAGCCGACGAGCACGTGTTAGCTCGGTTGCACCTTTATTTACTGTCTGCCTACAGGCTGTAACATGATTGACAAATCCTGGGGTTGATCATATATGACCAGAACTCTTGCTAGTCTTGACATTTTGTACGACTAGCTTCATGATCATCCGAATATATAATGTATGGGATGCCTTACTATTGTATATTTGGTCCTCTGACATCTTGTAACTGTCATTACTTGCTTGAGATTGAGACAACTGGCTTGTTTATGACCATAGGAGACTGATGGCTTATAGTTAAACCCTCATGTATCTAGACAGCCGTGACCGTATAGCGAGGTGGGATGCACTTTAATATACGTTGCTGGCTATGTACGCCCCCGCTCTCCAGTTTTCTGGTTCTGGGGCGTTACACAGCTTCAAGGTATATATCTTCTAGGTAACTACCGAGTGGTAAAATCTTCAGTCCTTCCCAGATCCTTCACTTAATTTAAAAATTGATCTAGTTCAAGTACTCGTCATGAATCTCTTCTTCTTGTTATTCTGCCTTCTTCACCTCGAACCAGTGGTTTCTCCTAGTTTATTCCATGTATACCCTTCATCCAAACTATACGGATACTATCTTGTTACAACTTGCCATCCATTTTAGGCAATTCACTATTTTTAACTCAAGACTATAACATCAATCAAAAGGCTCATCCTTCAACCTATTTGCTCTATCACAGATACTAGCTTATCTACCCAAGTTATCAATGGTGGAACTCTAGATTCCAATTAACATTGGCAAGCCAAATAAGTCATGTACATCTAACCTGGTTTTGAAAGCTATACCCTAGTACTCAAGTTATCTAATTATTCAAACATTAGGTCTAGCAATCTACCTATCTGTCATGACCCGCCCCCTGTTTAGGAACACGAGGACGTGGGTACGCCCAGCGTACGCCGCAGTGTCGACGGTAGAATGCTCTATAGGTCGTCTAATACATCTAAATCTAACAATATGAAATGTAATATGTCATCTCCATAAGGAGGAATAATATGACATATAAAATATACAACTCAATCACAAGATCTAAAGAAAGATGAAGCACGATATTTGGAAATGAAGATAAAGAAGATTGAATAGTATCATTGTCCACACCTATCTATATGCAATATATATACATCCATACATATAAACACACATACACGCGCGTGCGCACACACACACACACACACACACACATACACTCACATAGGCCATATGGCTCTCACCCTCACTCTTCCCCTTTTTACATACCTACTTTACACTTGACAGTTCAATGCCCCTACCTATTTGACACTATGCACACATACTAAACACTATGACACTCACTAAATAGATATGCACTTACATAGGTTCACCCTCTACACTTAGACATTTAGGGACACTCCTAGGATACTTATTTTAATAAACAAACAAGCTATACAATAGGGAAAAACTGAAGAAAAAAAATAGAATTAAATGGCCAAGTTGTCATTTTGACAAACACACGGTGGTCACAATCCCGTAACTATCCAAATGACACCATTCTAACCTATAGAGCTATTAGGAATGAGTCCTCTAACACCTATTTCACCACCTATAGGGTTGGATCTAGACATTATAGGGGTCTCCTACATGAATGCATAAAATTTGACTATGGAAATAAATGTTTAGAGGGTTATACCTATGTAGAATGAAGCCTACACAAAGTTTCACGAATTTGGAGAAGGAGGAAGAAATGGCTCCTAAATCCTTGCTAGAGCCTCCACCAATCCTTCTTGAGCTCCCCAAGCCCTTAGCACACCAAGGGAAGAAAGATGAGAAATTCTGAAAGAGTATGGAATGAAGGAAATAAGTGGAAACCCTAGAGAGAAATGGTGGTTGCCATTGAGGGCTTGTAGGGGTTTAAATAGGGTCTTGCCAACCCCTAAATTCTTCATGATAATTAGTATTAGGAAGGTCTTTAAGGGGACTAAGTGGTTTGGATCTAATTAATTCTTGTACTCAACCTAGCCATGACTAGAGTCTAATTAATTAGAAAATTTAAATATATGAGTCTAGGCCAGTTCTCATGCTAATGGCACACTAATGGAAAATTTTTATTTGGTCGAAAATAACCCTAGTCCGAAAAGTGGTAGTTACAATCTTATTCCCCTTAAAAAAATTTCATCCTCGAAATTTAACTGGGTTGTACACCTCTCTAGGTTAAGCCCCCAACAATCATAGTCCAAGAAATTTATCCAAATAATACACACAATTATGGTCCTATTGGTCATGATATTACAGTCTAAATTAAGGTCACTATACTATCTATCATAACACAAAACACAATCTAAGAGGTACTATTGAAGCATACAATAATATAGAAAAAGGACGGAAGAAGAAGAGAAAGACAAACCAGCTAACCCATCACCCATAGCATCGGCCTCCTTGACTGTCAACGCAAAAGCCCTGCCCCGTTGGGGGTATCTCCTTCTGGTGGTGCTGGACATGATGCTGTGCCACAGGTGGCCTAGCTTCATCTCTCTGGCCTTGTACTCCTCCAAATGGGGGTATAGTAAGGCAATCCTTCATCAGGTGCGCAGCTGACCCGTAGAATAAACACACCTTCAACCTCTTCCGCCAGACATTCCAAGAATGACCAGGTTTCTTGTAATAGTTACAAAGAAAAGCCTGGTGTCCCTGCTTCTGCTGCTGAACTAAAACTTTATATCGCTAGTGGTACTCCTTCTAAACATGGGGACGCTTAGCCGGTCCCATACTGGTACCATCACCCATGGCATCACTGGCCCTTTTGGGCCTAAGGCCCAAGTCCTCCTCAGCAATCTGGGCATCTATCAGAATATCCTCGAAGGTAGCCGTACGGTGCCCAGAAGTACGCGATCTGACCTTGCTGTTCAGGCCTCTCCTGAACTTCTTGGCCGATCCCTTGGCTCCTAAACCATGCTCTTCGCGAATCAGCTCAACCAGAAAAACTCAGCAGCATACTCATCTACTGACAGTCTCTTCTGAACCAATCCATAAAATTGGCCCTCCAAGGCACTCAAAGCCACGTTAGGGAAGTACTTCTCCTTGAAAAGCTCCTTGAATGCCTCCCAAGTCAACCCTGTCACCGCAAGCCTAGACTCTGTATGATACCACGTGAGGGCGATATCGAACATCTAGCTAGCGGCCGCCACCACCCGCAATCTCTCCGGGATCTGTACCAGACGCAAGATCTGCTCAATATCCTCCAATCGATCATCGGCGTAGAGGATCCCCTCTATATCCTTGTGTCACGACCCGTACCCGCTTTTCGAATACGAGACGAGTCCAAGCCCAGCCTACGCCGCAGTGTCGGCGGTAGTACGCTGTCTACACCGCAGTAAACAAAATGGTCATAAATACTAATTGCTCATTCACAACAACTAAATCAACTTTACAAAAGTTAGAAGTTTTACATTTGAAGAAGAATATAAGCTTTTACAATTATAAAAACTACCATACATCTAACTAGTCTTCTATGGTTTGGCCTTCGAGTCTCTATCTTCCCCCCTCCGTATGGTCCATAGCACAAGAATAGGCACGTCAACCTCACCTATAACAACGATCCAGTCAGGAAAGGAGCAGAGTACAACTATATTGCAATTAAAGTTGTTAGCCCAAAATAAGTTTGAACAATGAAAAACAATGATGGCAAAGAGTATATAAAGAACTAGCAAGATATGAACTAGCAAGATATTAACTAGTAAGATAGGAACTAGATAAAGGAACAATGAAAACTACTATGTGTGTGTGAAATACCTTTTAATACGTGAACGGTTGGACTAATACAACACATCATACGATGGCTATCCACAATAATAGGGTACGGCTAACTCATACGTGGGGTGTATGACTTAGCTATCCACAATAACAATATTTGGGTTTGTTCACGTACTTGTCGAGTATTTCCCCTTTCGGCTCTCTAACAATCAATAATGATCAATGATACACTAAAAAGATACAATAACTATGGTGTCACAATCGTGTCTCATCGGAATATCAAGCAATGTCTCAACGGGATATCAAACAAGAAAACGATAGAGAAAACGTTATAATGAACTAAAACATAATGCAATACTATACTTAGCTGAATCCTTGCACAAACCGTAGTCACAAGTCGAGGATGAGGGGATTGTCGATCTAGAAGCTGTCAACCTATAAAATACATCGAACCGCGAACCGTGTACAAAAACCACAAGTCAATTCTAAGATTCTAGTTCTAAAAATTATGGAATAAGTGGCTAATGGATTACTAATCTAATAATAGTTAATTCTAGAATAAATCACTTAAAAACCTAATTTAACCTAATAATAATCTAAATATAAACTAAACATGGAAGTTTGGCCATAAAAAGTCATGTTTCAAATTTTGGAAACCATGGCACACAAATCGAGATGTACCGTTGACTATCTAGTCAAACGTCATGAACTCAAGGTTTTGAAAGTACACCTTGGTAGATTTTAGCGCCATGAGCACACTGGAATCAACCGTGCCACAAAATCACGCTTTGGTCAAAAGTTATCGCTATTATGGCTATCCGTGACCAAATCGATAATTTATTGACAAAATAGAGTTCTACGAAATAATTAAATATTATATGAACGATTTAATTTTTGGGAAAAATATATGTCATAGAGCTCTGTGTTAGTTTTTTGAAACTTCAAACGGTTCATGATTTCGATTTCTGGTTCTCTCAAAATCTCGAAATTACCAAAAATGTCAAGTTTCGGACAACCGACACTCTACGAATTTTATAGAAATTAAGGTTCAGAAATAATAAAAATAAATTAGATATTCGGAAAGTATACCTCAATACGAATTCAACAAAAAAAAACGGCACGCAAAGAGGAGGTCGGAGTTGACGGCAATCGCCTCGGGAAGTCGGGGTCTCCTTGGAACAAGTCTCCTAAAAAACGGCCAGGATTAATTAGGGTTTACTGTTCTGCATATATATATATATATATATATATATATATATATATATATATATATATATATAAAGAGGTGGGTACAGTCAGCACACGCTGACTGGGCACGGCGATGGCTGACTTGTGGGCCCGGCCCGCGGTGACTGGGTATGACAGGATAATTAATTTTTCGAAAATGATTTAAAATCATTCTAAGGCCAAATAAACACAAGTAAAATCCTAAAAATTCCTAAAAAAGTGTATAAAATTATAGAAAATATATTTAACTTTCTAGAATATAAATAAAAATACTTTACCTCATATTAGTCCTAAATGACCTCGTAATAAATCGTAAAAGCGTTTAAAATATATAAAACTTAATAAAATAAATATCTAAAAATTACAGTAAAAATTCTATAAAATTATAGAAAATATTTATAACTATTAGAGCATACATAAAATACCTTGGCTCAAAATAGTCCTAAATAAACCTATAGTAAAATCTTAAAAGTCACTAAAAATATTAAACCTTAATAAATAAATATCTAAAAATCTCTAAAAATTATAATAAGCTATAAAATAATTAAACAATGCTTATATAAACTATATAACGGCCAAATGATCATAATATGATCATAGCTCTCTAATGACCATACAAGTTAATCATAATCAAATAAAAAAATCGGAAAGTAGGCTTACAACTTAAACTCTCGAGGGAATATCTTCTTGAAGTCTTTGACAGTACCTGGCCTTGCATGTTGCTGCTGCTGTTGGACGGGAGCACCCTGAGGCGGAGCAGCAACCACCTTCTCTACTACAACAAGTGCCAACTGGTGGGCACTATCGATGCTCTGGCGCAACACATCAGTTTGTCGCTATTATGCCTCAGCCTGAGCTCTCTATGCTTCCATCATTAGCTAGAACAACGCAAACATTTATGTTGTGTCAGTCGGTGGTGGAGGTGGAGGAAGAGGTTCCGGTTGTAGGAGGACAATCCTCTGGACCGGTGGTGGAATACCCCTAGGAGCAGTTGACACTCCCATATTGTCACGACCGGCACCTGCTTTTCGGACGCGAGCTCGTGAGCAAGCCAGTTACGCATCAAGCGGACTCCAGTCCGACTCGAATACGTAAACGCTGTCACGGCTAGGGTAAGCTACCAAATCATGGCAAACAAATCTATATCTCAATCCACAATTAGAATATGAAACATGAATGAACACTATGGGTCGTGGTCTGCAGCCCACTAGCATATATGTCCGATAAGACTCCAAAGAAAATAGCAAGAGTCTCTAAACTGAATCAATAAACAGGATAACTCATGATAAGGAATGTAGAGCACGAAAGTATAACAAACGTAATAATGATACCTGAATCCCATAAGAACCGTAAATCCTCCGCCATCTAGAACTACTAGCTAACTCCATGCAATCGTTAAACTTGACGAGATCATTAGGTCCTCAGAAGACATAGCAAGATACATAACATACATGCCTACCTAACAATTTTATCATGCACAAGAAAATAAATAAGAAAAATAGGAATACGACAAATGACTACGAACACGAATACGAACACGAACATGAAAACTAGAACAACTACACATAAATGAACTGCCGGATGAACGATACACGAGATCAATGGAAGAACCAAACCCTCATCCCGAGTGTGGACTCGTGGGTTCGAACTAAGCACTAACCCTCGTCCCGAGTGTGGACTCTCTGGTTAGCTCACGGCAAGGCACCCTCGTCCCGTGTGTGGACTCTCTGGTGCAATTGGTCAACCTTCGTCCCGAGTGTGGACTCTTTGGTGCTAATGATCACGACAAATACCCTCGTCCCGAGTGTGGACTCTCTGGTGCACCAAACAACCCTCGTCCCGAGTGTGGACTCTCTGGTTGTGCAAAACGATAATAAAGGCTATGGTAGCTCACTAAACGCACTCGTTCTATGACACGACTCAAGCAAGGTACTGGTGAGAAACTCCAAGCATGAAACACAAGTCCAAACATGAACACGGCTATATGGAATGAAAATAGCTCCACAGAAAATAACACGAAAAGCACATGTCCATAAATAATCCAAGACAGTAAAATGAAAGGAACTGCATGTAAGTAAAACTGTAGAGGAATGCAAGGTATACTTGCCTGGAGTTGTCCGAACTACGTTCTGAGATCGTAGTACCAACGTCACATCCAAGCTTAGGCACGAACTACGGTTGCTACAATACTTAAAGCATCTATCAGAGCCCAAAACAACCAACCAAGTGTCACCACGCAGTATTTATATAAATCTATTTACTATTTACTGACACTATTCTTTTTAGGGTTACTTAGGAAAATACTTTATAATATTACGTATATATTTACTACATATATGCAAGAGTTTAAAATGGTTGTTGTCACTAAATTTATATATATCGAATATATAAATATTTAAACTCCGATGAGTATAATCATAGTTTTTGCATATATAAAATTATTTGTATCCATATATAGGTACATAATTCACATATATGATTATATACTTAAAATATCATTTCATAAGTAGTCTAAATACAAATATAAAATAATGTTCATCTTAAATATCTTTATAAATGCATATTTAGTAATTTGTAATAATATATATATATATATATATATATATATATATATATATTATATATATATATATATATATATATATAAAATATATATATATATATATATATATATATATATATATATATATTCTTTATAATACCCATAAGTTTAATAAAAATATCATATTTGTAAAATATATGAATGGATACATATAACAATACTTATATCCCAAAATAAGCACACCTAGACTTCTCCTGGGAAAACTCCATCTACCTTTCTCACACATTCAGTTATTATGAGAAAATACACATATATAAACAATAAAAAGAATGTTTTAAACAAAAGGATTAGCAAGGGCATATAGGTCTTTACCTTATATTGATGTGTTTGCCAATACTGCATTAGCTCTTCTTCTTCTTCTCTACGTGTTTGCTGCTGCTACTATCCAAATCTTCTTCTACGGATTCGACCGCTCAAGAGAGAGTGCCATGCGGAGGTTTGAGGAGTGTCTCACATTTGGAAGATGACCACTGTGCATATGGATGAGAAAACCCATGCTGTGGTGCATGTGGTTGCAAACCAGGTTGATGCGTCGATTGTGCAAGTTGCTGACCAGGTTTTCAGCTAGAGGTATGTCCTTGAGGAGGTGCCGTGGGTGACTGAACTTGCATGGCCACTTGAGCATCGGGAGGACGTCTGAGTTGGCTACTGGGGTGGATGCGACATGCCAGGATGCATTTGTATTGGAGGAATGGTCTGAGGGGGTCGATGTTGTGGGCAAAGCTGTTGCTGAGGATGTGGTTGTGGATATGACGTCTGGGCAGGCGGATGTTGTGGTGGTGGTCCTGGAAGTCGTTGTGGTGGTGACGAATTGGAGAGGTAGCGTAGGAAAGATGTTGCACTGACGGGTTGTCGAGAATCTCGTGGGCGTCGGGATACTACCGTACTGATGGTGGTGGGATTAAGATTGAGGAGCAGCACTATGGAGGGAGGAAGTAGATGAAGAATTATGCGGCTAGGGTTTCAGTTTCTTCTCTCAATATGTATGTATATATATGAAGCGTACTCTCGGGTTTGGGCTTTCGGTTTGGGGTTGGAGGAGAATGGGTTGCAGCCCGAGAGGGACTGGTGTGGGTGTTTAGTTAAGGGGTTCAGCTCGGTTTGCATAATTCTTTTATTGTTTAAGCGAGGGATTCAGAAACATCACAAAGTTAGGCTTCTAGCAACAGTGCTAGTCTGCAAACAGTTCTAGTAAAAACAATAAGAGCCACAGATATGCCAGCTCTCATTCATGTTTTGAAGCAAGGTGTATTTGAGTATGGTATGATGCAACATTAAAAAGCTAAACTGACCAACAAAATATCAACTAGGATCTAAAACAATACAAGAAATAAACAAGTAGTAGTCAACTCATGCACCAAGGAAAACAAAAATAAAGGGATGAGCTTATTCCTAAACCTATGTTACATATCTATTATAAAAAAAGGATTTTGAAAACTTTTAGAAAGTTCATCATCGTCATCATCCAAGCATTCTCCTATCAGAATGGGGTCGTCTATGGAACATAAGAAAGCTCCATACAAGATTTGATAAAGAAATACAGAATATGTAATAAAGTAAAATTATGTGCCTTCTAGACGAGGACACTGACGTCTTGGTCACACTGCATCACTACATGGGCTTGGACTTGGTTCGAGTCCAGTCCAGACTGATTTTGTACAACTGGGTCTCCTAATATTTAATAACATAAATAAATAACAACTTAATTATTTCTAGGAGTTAAGTCGCAACCTAGCTTGGTTTTCCTAGTTAGAGCACACATATGGCTCAGTCTTCCTTGCCATAGCTAGAACACTAATCAAGGCACGCCCCTGCACTATCCATGCCACAATTTCTAGATATCTTGTACTTCAAAACTCCACCATGGCTTAATGCGTTCCACCGTAATAACTAACTAATTAGTTAATTATAAAAATTCTAAACATTTACCATTTATATTTAGTAAATAAATAAATAAAATATTTCAAAAAAATTCCGAAAAGGGGAGCTACAACTCTACCAACCTTAAAATAATTTTATCCTCAAAATTTTAATTCATAACTATTCCTTAAATCAAAAAGAGAGTCTACCTTTTACCTTAATCTCCTCAAATTTAATTTCTCCAAAATATTTTTATGGCCTTCTCTAGTCATTTTGTAACTACGAAATCTCGAGACTTCTACCCACCTTTGGTCACACTACTCCTCAAAACACATGTCACTAAAATCTTATAATCTTCTAACTAGTTGCTAACAATTCTACCGACAGATATCTAGGCATCTGGCAACTCAATAATCATACAATACTATACTATAATTTAGGAATTTTTGATGAATTCTAGACAGCACGATCATTCGTCACCCCGGAATAGGAAGGGACGAGAACCAATGGTACGAAAAGCAAGCAAGTATAATCGAGAGCAAATATGGAGTTTTCAAGGACGTAGAGAATTTCTAGGAGAATTTTCAAAGCAAAGTGGATTGAGATTTCTAAGGGTTTAGTCATAGTCGTAGGCTCATATCAGTACAGTTACGTAACCGATACGATATGCTCTGACCTGCATGGGCCACCAAAAAACTTGTCACGACCCACACCCGTTTTTCGGACGTGAGCTCGTGAGCAAGCTAGCTACGCATCAAGCGGACTCCAGCCCGACTCGAATACGTAAACGCTGTCATGGCTAGGATAAGCTGCCAAATCATGGCAAACAAATCTATATTTCAATCCACAATAAGAATATAAAACATGAATGAACACTATGGGTCGTGGTCTGTAGCCCACTAGCATATATGTCCGATAAGACTCTAAGAAAAATAACAAGAGTCTCTAAACTGAATCAATAAACAGGATAACTCATGATAAGAAATGTAGAGCACGAAAGGATAACAAATATAATAATAATACCTGAATCCCACAAGAACCGCAAATCCTCCGCCATCCAGAACTACTAGCTAACTCCATGCAATCGCTAAACCTGAAGAGATCAACAGGTCCTCAGAGGACATAGCAAGATACATAATATACATGGCTATTTAACAGTTTTATCATGCACAAGAAAATAAATAAGATAAATAGGAACACGACAAATGACAACCAACACGAATACGAACACGAATACTAGAACAACTACGCATAAATGAACTGCCGGATGAACGATACACGAGATCAATGGAAGAACCAAACCCTCATCTCGAGTGTGGACTCGCGGGTTCGAACTAAGCACTAACCCTCGTCCCGAGTGTGGACTCTCTGGTTAGCTCACGACAAGGCACCCTCGTCTCGTGTGTGGACTCTCTGGTGCAATTGGTCAACCCTCGTCCCGAGTGTGGACTCTCTGGTGCCAATGATCACGACAAACACCTTCGTCCCGAGTGTGGACTCTCTGGTGCACCAAACAACCCTCATCCCGAGTGTGGACTCTCTGGTTGTGCAAAACGATAATCAAGGCTATGGCAGTTCACTAAATGTACTCGTTCTATGACACGACTCAAGCAAGGTACTGGTGAGAAACTCCAAGCATAAAACACAAGGCCAAACATGAACACGGCTATATGGAATGAAAACAGCTCTACAGAAAATAACACGAAAAGCACATGTCTATAAATAATCCAAGAGAGTAAAATGAAAGAAACTGCATGTAAGTAAAACTGTAGAGGAAGGCAAGGTATACTTGCCTGGAGTTGTCCAAACTACGTACTGAGATCGTAGTACCAACGTCACATCCAAGCTTAGGCACGAACTACGGTTGCTACAATCCTTAAAGCATCTATTAGAGCCCAAAACAACCAACCAAGTGTCACCACGCAGTATTTATATAAATCTATTTACTATTTACTGACACTATTCTTTTTAGGGTTACTTAGGAAAATACTTTATAATATTACGTATATATTTACTACATATATGCAAGAGTTTAAAATGGTTGTTGTTACTAAATTTATATATATCGAATATATAAATATTTAAACTCCGATGAGTATAATCATAGTTTTTGCATATATAAAATTATTTGTATCCATATATAGGTACATAATTCACATATATGATTATATACTTAAAATATCATTTCATAAGTAGTCTAAATACAAATATAAAATAATGTTCATATATCTTTATAAATGCATATTTAGTAATTTGTAATAATATCAATATATATATATATATATATATATATATATATATTATTTTTTTTATTTATATATATATATAAATATATATATATATATTTTAATGTTCATCATAAATATCTTTATAAATACATATTTAGTAATTTGTAATAATATATATATATATATATATATATATATAAAATATATATATATATATATATATATATATATATATATATATATATATATATATATTCTTTATAATACCCATATGTTTAATAAAAATGTCATATTTGTAAAATATATGAATGGATACATATAATAATACTTATATCCCAAAAAAAAGCACACCTAGACTTCTCCTGGGAAAACTCCATCTACCTTTCTCACACATTCAGTTATTATGAGAAAATACACATATATAAACAATGAAAAGAATGTTTTAAACAAAAGGATTGACAAGGGCATATAGGTCTTTACCTTATATTGTTGTGTTTGCCAATGATGCATTAGCTCTTCTTCTTCTTCTCCGCGTGTTTGCTGCTGCTACTATCCAAATCTTCTTCCACGGATTCGACCGCTCAAGAGAGAGTGTCATGCGGTGGTTTGAGGAGTGTCTCGCATTTGGAAGATGACCACTGCGTATATGGATGAGGAAATCCATGCTGTGGTGTATGTAGTTGCAAACCAGGTTGATGCATCGATTGTGCAAGTTGCTGACCAGGTTTTGGGCTAGAGGTATGTCCTTGAGGAGGTGCCATGGGTGACTGAACTTGCATGGCCACTTGAGCATCGGAAGGACGCATCTGAGTTGGCCGCTGGGGAGGATACGGCATGCCAGGAGGTATTTGTATTGAAGGAATGGTCTGAGGGGGTCGATGTTGTGGGCAAAGCTATTGCTGAGGATGTGGTTGTGGATATGGCATCTGGGCAGGCGGATGTTGTGGTGGTGGTCCTTGAAGTCGTTGTGGTGGTGACGAATTGGAGAGGCTGCGTAGGGAAGGTGTTTTACCGACGGGTTGTCGAGAATCTCGGGGGCGTAGGGATACTGCCGTGCTGATGGTGGTGGGATTAAGATGGAGGAGCAGCACTATGGAGGGAGGAAGGAGATAAAGAATTATGCTGCTAGGGTTTTAATTTCTTCTCTCGATAGAGCTGTATATATATATGCAGCGTACTCTCGGTTTTGGGCTTTCGGCTTGAGGTTGGGGGAGAATGGGTTGCAGCCCGAGAGGGATTGGTGTAGGTGTTTAGTTAAGGGTCTCAGCTCGGTTTGCATAATGCTTTTATTGTTTAAGCGAGGGATTCAGAAACATCACAAAGTTAGGCTTCTAGCAACAGTGCTAGTCTGCAAACAGTTCTAGTAAAAACAATAAGAGCCACAAATATGCCAACTCTCACTCAAGATTTGAAGCAAGGTGTATTTGAGTATGGTATGATGCAACATTAAAAAGCTAAACTGACCAACAAAATATCAACTAGGATCTAAAACAATACAAGCAATAAACAAGTAGAAGTCAACTCATGCACCAAGGAAAAATAAAATAAAGGGATGAGCTTATTCCTAAACCTATGTTACATATCTATTGTAAAAAAGGATTTTGAAAACTTTTACAAAGTTCATCATCGTCATCATCCAAGCATTCTCCCATCAGAATGGGGTCGTCTATGGAACAGAAGAAAGCTCCATACAAGATTTGACAAAGAAATACATAATATGTAATAAAGTAAAATTGTGTGCCTTCTAGACGAGGACACTGACGTCTTGGTCACACTGCATTACTACACGGGCTTGGACTTGGTTCGAGTCCAGTCCAGACTAATTTTGTACAACTGGGTCTCCTAATATTTAATAACATAAATAAATAACAACTTAATTATTTCTAGGAGTTAAGTCGCAACCTAGCTTGGTTTTTCTAGTTAGAGCACACATATGGCTCAGTCTTCCTTGCCATAGCTAGAACACTAGTTAAGGCACGCCCCTGCACTATCCATGCCACAATTTCTAGAAATATTGTACTCCAAAACTCCACCATGGCTTAATGCGTTCCACCGTAATAACTAACTAATTAGTTAATTATAAAAATTCTAAAAATTTACCATTTATATTTAGTAAATAAATAAATAAAATATTTTAAAAAAATTTGGAAAGGGGAGCTACACATATAGACGGTAGGAATAGTGTGTAGAAGCATGGAAAATATGGGGTTCATGCGGATCACAACTGGCCGCATGAGTACTTTAGGCCAAACTGGTCCGCATAAAGGAGAGCCGTATGACAGATTCAGCACCCAATACGGCCTGTCTACAACAAAACTGATTCGAGCCGCAGAAGGAAGATATGCGGCCAAGTTGACCAGTTCTTCCGATAAAGCTGACAAACTCTGTCAAAACAGACAAAAATGACAGCTTTGACACTCTGACAAAAAGATAAGACGTGATCAGATAAAATGTCATGTCACTAAAAATAGGGTTCATGTGCTTAAACATAGTCATACGGCCAGAAGGATTGCTACCCGAGCCGCATGAACCTTATGCGGCTCAACGTATGCGGCCCTAAAGTCTCTAACTTCATGCGGCCAAGGATGACTGTAACGTAAGCCGCATGAGCTTTATGCGGCCCAAAATACAGAATCTATGTAGCTCAAAAGTCCTTAAGCTAAGAAAGACTGCGACCTAAGCCGCATGAGTCTTATGCGGCCCAGCATGGCCGAAAACTGAAAGACTCATGCGGCTCAAAATGACTCCAGCAGATTAATCCTATCCTGCGATAGGACACGTGGCAGGCTGACCAAGTCTCAACCATCCAGATTTGCTGCAACAAAATCCCAACAAATTGCCAGCTGGCGGCCAAAGAGCGGGTCTTTACGTGCTGCTGTAGCCACGTAGCCATGGGCCATCTATGCGGCTCAAAACATATATAACTATAAATAGTAGGGTGCCACACCCTTGCAAGAGGCTGGCAACCTACGAAGGACAATTTCTTCAAGAGCTAAAGACTGTGTCGGATAGTCCAGGGAGTAAGGCAGAGTTGATACACTTTCTCGAGCCTCCACCATCACCCCCAGAATCAAAAACTAAATAATTATACTTAGATTGTTTCCAAGAATTTCTTTCTAGGCTTTTCTTTATACAAGCGAGTTTGCAATCAATTTCAGTATTTCTGTAATACCTGTCTTTGATATTTTAATGGCAAACACGATGGCGACTGCTGGGGATGTCCTTCTCCTCTAATAAAAAGCTAGTGATGCAATCCGACGCGTCCAAGCTCAGCTCTGTGCAGCAAATGCTTGTGGTTCGTTTTGACCAACAAGCCTTCGAAGAAATGCTCTCTGAAGGGAGCGCTAGCCCGTCACAGAAGCGAGCCAACCCAAAGAGAACCCGCAGGACATCGAAGCACAAAACTGTTGCCCTCGACCAGGATCTCGAAGAAGCTCCTTTTGCAGCCCAAGAAGGTGATCGAAGCTCTCCTGTGGCTTTGCTTTCGACCGCAGAGGACCCCACTGTCCCCAAATCCAGTAAAGGAAAATACTATGATGCTGAGTTTTTTGGGGCACAAGGGAAATCCATGCTGATGAAGAAGAGGTCGTATAAGAGAAATGGGCAGTCTGCCCATACGACAACCAACTCTGGCCGCTGGCAGACGACCCATGCGGCTGCCAACTCTGATCACAGGAAGATGGCGCATGCGGCAGCCAAATTTAGCCGCAGGAAGACGGCCCATGCGGCAGCCAACTCTGGCCGCAGAAAGATGGCCCATGCGGCAGCCAACTCTGGCCGTTAAGAAGATGGCCCATGCGGCAGCCAATCCTAGCCTCAGACAGGATGTCTCATACGACCCTGTAAAAAGCTCTGTGTTCGACCGTCTCTTATGCGGGCTCGACTCCATGCAGCCCATTGAGAATGTGGAATATTCTAATAAGGACTCTTCTTACTATACGCCTTCAGGTGCTAAGTTGAAGAAGTCCAGGACAGTGCGGGCCCAACAGGCCCAATTAACTGTCCAAGCTACTGACCGTCAACGGGCACCGTTAACTGTTATACGGGCTCCTGATGGAAAGTTGTACAGAACCACCCGCGTCCAGTCCCCCAGGGATAACGGACAGGGTGGGTCTTTAAAGTCTCCCTCCAACGATCGAGAGCAAGTGCTTTTACTAGCCTCGGATCAGGGAGCAAACATGATACCTATGCACCTGTGTGCTCGGGATACCCGAGTCCACAAGTTTGATACAAAGGTAGATCAGCCTGCTATTGACTTGTGTGAGGTGATTACTCACAAACACAAAAGGGTAACCTTGGCATGAGATGAGTCTCTCTCGGGACGTCATTGCACCCAAGTCATCATCAACTGCTGCTGCGACAAGTCGGCAGCCCCTGAAGATCGGCAGCCCATTTTCCAATGACTACAGCAGCCAGCACCTATCCGACAACAACTCGAGAAACAGGTCCAAATTTTGAGAGACAAGGAGTTTCCTTTTGTCTCATGTAATTCAACTCAGAAGGTTTCTCCCGGCAAGGGGGAAAAGAAGACAGGCTCTTCCAGCCCGGCAATCTCAGCCAGCACTGCAAGGAAACTCTCATCTGGAGGGTTGCCGCCGACAGCCACAGGGGGTGTCTATTTAGGTACTTGATCCAAAAAGAAGCTTCCAGCACCTAGGGGTACACCTTTGGCCTCCTTGGGAGTAGATGAAGCTGGGGGTAGCAGTCCCCTCAATATATGCGACAACCCGCTGAACCAAGAGCATACACATGGGGTAGAGATTCTCCAGAATTATGCAACAGACTTGGACTTCCCTGAGGGCGACCGCCCTCTCCAAGACGATGCAGCTTCCTGCACAGGGGGTAGCACCCCTTCCTAGACTTTTTTCTCCAACAATTTCCATATGCTAAACCTAGACAAGCCAACATTCATGTAGGTATATCATGTCCCACCAAAACACACCCCTTGTGCTTTATTTTCTTGACACGACTTTCGGGTCATAAAGACTAAATCATAACCCTACCATGGTACCGATATACTTGTCGACCACAAATAGGGACTCAATCTCGACTAAATTACTTCAATTCGATATGTGACGATGTACTACTTGATTTCCTTTAATGCTTAGTTTTGTGCCTTAACTTGATTACTTAACTCATTATCCCATCATACTACTAGTTTAATTCTTGTCAGTTGGGTAGAATACCTCACAACCTAACCAACATTTTGTGGACCACATTGATAGGTTCACTTGGACCATAGAATTCAGTGGACCCTAACTTATCTAATCAACCAAACCGGCTGGATAAGCCCAAACTTTGGGCAAGACTTGTATAAAAAAAGAATCTTGGACTATTTAATTCTCCTTTATCATGGTTCCTTACTTATACTTTGACTATTTTTAATGCTAAGTTAGCATAAATTTGCAAGCTTATTTCTTATCAAGCTTGATCATGACGTATCTTATTGGGTCGCTCCCACTAACATATCGTCTAATCAGAACTGGTGTACGATTGTCTCATCAACCAAGTGTACTTTGGTTCGCTTTTCGTATATCATTCTACGTAGATGGAGACATAAACAAACTTGCCCTAGAGTCTCATCCGCGACTGCCTTGACAATTTTCTTGAATTATTTAATCGCCTTGAACCACATATTGGTAGTAAAAACATATTCCTTGAACTCTTGTTGGCTTTCGTCCTTGCCTATTCTAGACAAAGCTGGTACTTGATAGATAGTTAGGCCAAACTATTCTCTTATGACCATAATATTTGTTTGTACTCGAGGATAATTAGCTACTGTCCAACTAATGTGACTATATTCCCGTCTTGATTTAACTTTTTCCTCGACCTTAGATCCTTTATCTCGACCCTTGGAAGTTGAGAATGATTAACTCTAAACAAAGACAGCTATATTCTCTCAATTAATTGCCTTAATCTAGTCGATCCTTTAAACTCTTCATTCTATGCCTTATCATGATTAACTTTAACCCTAAAACTTTCTTATTTCATGGTGATAACTAGCGACCCACATTCAATTCCATCTTTATGATTTAATCTTGAGATCGCGATGCATGTTCGTATTGAATATCGTTCCCTTGTTTCGCCAAATAAATTATTCATACTTTCTTATCGTTAAACTCTTGTACCCTACCTATTCCTAAATTTTGAGGACGAAATTCTTTTAAGTTGGGTAGGATGTAAAACCCCTAAATTTCTAACTATGATTTTTTTATTAGTTTGGTATTGATTTTTATTCGTAGTTGTACGTCGCGTACGAAATTGCGAGTTAGTATGTATATTCATATAAAATATTTTATTAAAAGATTTTCCGTATAGAAAAATAAGTATTTAAATATTTGTATTATTGCATCGCGTCGAGTATTGGCAGACATTATTTAAAAAATGATTATTATTATTATTATTATTTTTATGGCGTAAACATAAGTAGTGATTTCGAAAACTATTTGTGTTCAAGAGAGACATGAAATTTATTTCATGCCCACTCGATTTTCGAAAATTAATTCTAATTAGTTTAATTATTTATAAAAATATATTTCAAATATTTAAGTAATATTCTTGAATTTTCAAAATTAATTAATGCTATATTTCAATATTTATGGAAAATATATTTAAAATTTTGTTGTATTTAATATTTGAATTATTTTGATAAATTAAATTGGGAAAAGATTTTTACTTTAAATTAAAGAAAGTTTATCTAGACCGATTTGATTTTGATTGTTTAAATTCTAAATCAATTTAAATAAAATATGGAATTATCCATCTGGGTTTAAACTATTGCAAGTCCTTATCTAACTGGGAATTTTCACCTCCTATAAAAGAAGAGGTACTCCTCCATAATTCTCTCCACAACCAGATGTGCATCACGTCCGTGTTCCCTTCTTCCCATCCGCTGTCTATTTTCTTGTACATGTACATTATTCCTCTTCGCGTCCAACAATTCCGGACGCATCTCCTCGCCACCACCACCGTGTCGGACATACCCGACAAGGCCAATTTCTATCAAACCCTAATCTGACCTTAAACCTATTGCCGCCTGCATACACCCGTCCTCGCCGCAGCCTTCCCGAACACACGTCCACCACCACCAACCTCGCTCCTCCTCACCTGCCATCATCTCCACCACCGCCACTCAACCCCCGTTCTCGCACAACCGTCTCCCGGTAAACCCCATTAAACCTTCGGCTAACATCGCCGTTAGCACCGTCCCATCACAGACTGTAACACCCACTTTTCTAAAATGAGGGTAATTTTGAACTTTTGTAAAAGTTTATTATTTAATAATAGGATTTATGATTTATGAGAATTTTTAATTAATTTAATACTATTTAAAATTGGTGAATTATAATTTTGATGTGTTAGCTAGTGAACTCTAGAACTGTTGAGCCTAGAGACTAACCATGACCATGGGGACCTAACCATGTGATTAGAATGACTATTTACAACTTTTTAGGCTAAGGGTAGTTTGGTCATTTTGTGACTTTTGAATTATTTAGGATTTTGATTAATTGGTGAATTTTAGATTATTTTAATAATATTTAAATTGATGTATTATGATTTTGGTCATTTTTCATATTTTAATATTTTGGGAAAATTTTATATTTTTAATATTGTTTTTATTGGATTTGTTTAATCGGGTTTGAGTTTCGTCTCGTTCCAACTTGTATTGTGACCCGGGTAGCTTGAACTCTAGATGGGACCCAATATTAAGTTAAGCATGGCTCATAAGACCCAACAGTTAAGTTAGTTAATTAAACTAGTTTTTATCATGTTAGAATGGTTAAGTTAGAGACTCAAAACTAGATCATTTTGACCCCAAACTTGAACCTAGTCTAGACTTAACCATATGAGACTAGAGAGGGGCAATTAGGACATTTCCCATTAGCCCTAATGGACTCTTTATGGCAGCCACCTTTAGGGAAGAATGATTCATTTCATTCATTACAATCTTGCCTCTTTTATTTTCTTTTTGTCCTTCCCCAATTTTAGAGAGCCTTCCCATTGATTTGATCTCCAAATCAAATCATTCCTTCACCAAACCTTCCCTCAATCATTTCCATTCTCCAAGGGAAGGGTGCTACCAAGGATTGGAAGAGGAGTGCAAGGAGGAGTGTCCACTTTGAGGGATCTTCGTATCGGAGCCGTGTCCTAAAGGATTTCATTGGGATTCCACTCCCAATAGGTAAAACCCATCCTCTAAATCGATTTCCTTTGCATATAAATTAGTCTTGAATCCGTAGGATCCATCATCATGCATGTGTCCCATTTAGATTCAAATTTGAGACCATTTGGAGCTCTCTTGAGAATTTTAGATATGTGTCTTGTGTCCTACTTGATAGATCCCAAATTAGGACACCCCATGTGTATGTATGTATGATAATAGTTTAAATATATATTTAAATTTAGTTTTATAATGGTTAGAGAGATTAGTTAGGATGGTTAGAATGAGTTTCATTTGGATACCTATGTTTGTATCCAAGTATCTTGGCCTATATGTGTCCTTTTGTCCAAAATAACTCAAATTCGTCATAATATTCATCCACGTTTTTATTAACCAAAGGAACTTAGAAATGTCAAAACTTTTAGCTTAGAACTCTGATTTATCTTCCGTTTTTTTAAAAAGAACCGTATCAAAGTTAGCTCTCCAAATATATATTTTAATAAGCCAAATTCTTTCTGTAGCTTTCTGTAGAATTATTTGAGTGTCAGTTGTATGAAAGACGAACGTGTTTCGGTATTTTCGCGATTTCGGGAGCTTTCGAACACGAAAATGCGATCCGTTTGAAGTTTCGGAAAGCTAACACGAAGGGCTACAACATACTGTAATCCTAGAATTTAGTAGAGGCCCAATTGGTACAGTATTGATTTTATGTAGAAGAGTAAATGTACGATATATGCATTTTTGTGTAACCTATGAGCCTATGTAGCATGGATATTAAATGAATATAGAGTATGTAATACATGATATTTTAGATGAATGAAATGATATATATATATATATGATATATATCCTCTTTACATTAATGTATATATATATGGTTGAATGCAAGCATGTAGGAATGCAATTAATATAATGTATGTAAGCAATGCATAAATGCATGAATGAAAGAATAATATACAATGCATGCATGAAAGTATATAATGAATGCTAGATATGAATGCAAGGTATACATGTAATGATAGATATGAATGCATAATATATAAATAATATAATAAAATATACAATGATAGCATGTATGATAATGTAGAATATATGATACAAGCATGTATATGTCCACTGTTTTTCCTTTTTCTTACATTTTCCTTCCCTTCCCTTTCCATTTCAGTTTTCCTCCCCTTTTTCCCTCTTCTATTTTTACATGTTGTATACAATGTACATAATGTATAGATGCATGTGTAGAAGCATGGAAAATAATAAAGAAAGAACCATGCGGCCAGGAAACCCCATGCGGCTCAGAAAGCCCATGCGGCTCAGAGATTCATACGGCACAAGGGACTATGCGGCTCGATACGTTCCATACGGCTCAGAAGAGGGGCCACGTAGCATACCAGCAACTCTTTCCTTACTGTATTAATTGCCTCGACGGCTGACAGCTCTGACAAGACGACAGCCCTGAAACAAAGATGTAATTATGACTCTGTCATAATGACAAACTCCTATGGAAATGAAGGAAATCTCTGACATAATCCCCCGAGGTCCAGAAAAGGCCACACAGCATAGACACGTAGACAGTCATATGCGGCTCGAGCGGAGACTCCCCATGCGGCTCAGGCCGAAGTTGCCCTATGCGGCCCAGATCGAAACAGCCCTATGCGGCTCAAGCAGATGCTCCCCCATGCGGCTCACGAGGACCATCTCCATACGGCTCACGAGGACCATCTCCATGCGGCTCACGAAGGAGTTACCCGTTATGCGGCCACCTACGTCCATGCGGTCCAGATTATCACGTGATTTGAAGGTTCGGGGGCCACTCCCCAACTGCCTTGACACGTGGCCGGGCTTATGCGGCTCAATCCTCATGCGGCTCAGATCCCCTCAGTGGCTCCCAGGACACGTGTCATAAAGCCAATTAATTTTCTAGATTTACTGCAATCAAAGATTGGGTCAAATCCTAATAATCTGGGATACGTGGCAGGAGAATGAAATTAACTTATTCATTCAGATTCGCAGACATCAGCAGATCATCATAAGGGAGATTTATTCCAATCAGCATTAATTACTGAGAGGATTTGGCACAATCTATATTAATGGCCCAGATTCATTACACTCAAAACTAATGGCCCAGATTGATCAATCAACAGGCCGCCGCCACTTTAAGGGACAATCATTGTAAACCCTAATGATGGCATTCCCTTCTTATAACTAGTAAGATGCCATTCCCTTGCGAAGAGAACCCTTTTTTCGAGATCAGAGAGCACCAGAATACTTGGAGAGAAAAAGTAGAGAGAGAGAGAGGAAAGAGAGCATTTCTTCAACGCCAAGCAATCTTCTGGAACCAAAGCTGCGTACCGATCGTCCAAGGAGTAAGGCAGAGCTGCCGTAGCTTTTCCGAGCCTCTATCGTCACCCCCCAGAATCTAAAATAAACAATTGTACTTAGATTGCTGTACCTACGTTTTCGTCCCTAGCCTTTCTTTGTACAAGCGAGTTTATAACGTGAAGTAAAAGTCCAGTCCTCCGATAATTGTTCTGCTCTTTTATATTTCATGGCAAACACGATGGCGACTCTGCTGGGGACAAACTTCTCTACGGCTGAGGAGTTGGTGACGCAGTCGGATGCAGCCAAGCTTGGCTCCACGCAACAGAAGATGGTCATCCATTTCGACCAACAGGCGTTTGAAGAAATGCTCTCTGAAGGAAGTGCCGGCCCGATCCAGAAGCGAACCCGCACAAAGAAAGCTCGCTGCGAGTGGAGGCCAAAATCATTTGCTCCTCCACAAGCTCTGGACGGGATACTCTCTCCTACCCAAGACGGCGAAGGCGACTCTCATACGGCTCCACTTCGAGCCGTAGAGCACTCTGCTGTCCCCAAGTCCGGCAAAGAAAAGTACTACAATGCTGGACTTGTAGGGACAAAGAGCGACTCTATGCGCCCCAAGAAGAAGACGAGCACTCCTGTGGCCAAATCTGCCAACCACATGCAGGAGACTCATGCGGGTGAATCTACCAGTAGCATGAAGAAAGTTTATGCGGCCAGATCATCCAACTGCATGAAGAAAACTCATGCGGCTGAGACTCCCAGCCGCATGAAGAAAGCCTATGCGGCTACGTCTGCCAGCCGCATGAAGATTGTTGAGGACGGCAGCATGACGCCTACCCCGTGCGGCTCTGTCTTCGACCGCCTGTCCTATGGTCCTGATCTCTTGTGCTCCCAAGAAGAAATGTCTGACTCTCTCCAGCATCACCTAGACTCTTCCTACTATGTGCCTTTATGCACTAGAGCGAGGAAGTCTAGGACAGCACGAGCTTGGCACGCTCGGTCCGCTGATCCTGTCTCTGATCATCTGAGTGTCCGCATACCGTTATGCGGGCCTCAGATGGGAAGTTGTACAGAACCACTCGAGTCCAGCCCCCGACGGCAAACGGACAGAGAGGCACGCAAAAGTCTCCCAAAATCCAGGGAGCAAGCATGGTCGATCCAGACCCATCTGACTTGCGTGAGGCCATCCTCCACAAACGCAAGTAAAGAGAAAATGCATCGGGGTGCAAAAAGTCCTCCCACGGACATCACTGCACCCAAATCATCATCAACTGCTGCTGCAATAACGCGACAGTACGAGAAGACCGGCAGTCCGCCTTTCAAAGACTGCAACAGCCGTCTTCAGAAGACGAGGCACTTCTCGTTGTCTCCGCAACTCTGCTCAGAAAGTCCCCACTGATGGAAGAAGGAAGAAGACAAATGTTCCTAGCCCTAAGATTGCAACTACTGCGACTAAAAGACTGTCGTCTAAGCGGGTGCCCACCACCGGAGTTTTCCAAGGTACTCGTTCTAAGACGAAATCTGCTACAGTGGGAGATTCATCGTCCACAAAACAGAGGGTTGCTGGGACTGGGGGTAGCACTCCTCCGAACCTCCACGACAATCCGATGTTCCAAGAAGACGAGTCAGGAGAGGCAACTCTCCCATCAGATGCAGCAAACCCCGATGTCCCCGAAGACGTCCACAACTCCCAAGATGAGGCAAACTCGAAGACTGGGGGTACCGTTCCTTCCGAATCCGAACTAGAGGAGAACATTCCCATATACCCCGACGACTTCTCACTATATGGGTATGATTCGGAGGGCGCTTCCTCCACCGCTCCGACCATCTCTCCTCATGTGAAGACGGTATTCATGACAGACAGCAGCCAAGGAGGTTCCAGTGATCGCCAACGCATCGACACTCTCGAGGCCATATTGCTTGCCTTGGTCAAGTCTGTGGACGAGATCAAAGCGGCCCTTCCAACTCTGCAAGAAGGGACGCCTGGCCAAACAAGCGCGGGTCCCGCAGTCAATACGGACTCAAATTCAGTAGCACCGAACCCGGGAAACAATACTCCTGAAGTAACAGCCCCCACCAACGTGGATGAGGCCCGCGAAGCAAGAAGAGAGGTCCAAGAGCTCCGAGCCATGTTTCACGCTCGAGAAAATTCTCAAGACCTCAGAATACGGCAATCGTATCCTGCTGCCTAGAGGGATGTTCCATTCCCACCAAGATATAAGCCGTTCAATATCAATCCCTACGATGGCAAGACCTCAGCATGTCGATACATCACTTACTTCGAGGTCACCACCGACCATCTGCCCCATGATGATGCCATCCTCACATGATTATTCATCGGGGCATTAGAAGGGGTCGCCTTCGACTGGTACCGCAACCTGCCAGACAACTGCATCCACTCCTTTGCCGGCTTCAAGCGCATGTTCTTGGAGAGATTCTACGAAGTAGGGCAGGACATCACAATGTCCACCCTTATGGACGTCGTCCAAGGGGAGAAAGAGCTGACAAGAAACTATATCGAGCGGTTTCGCCAAACCGTAATGAAGCTGCCGTTTGGAAATCCGGATTCCTCCTTGATTGAGATCTGCCAAAAGAGATTGCTCCCAATAATCAGTCCCTGGATGGGCGAATTCAATTCAAGGACTGGAAGACGTTCATCATCAGCGCCACAAGCGCCGAAGAACGATTGAAGAAGGCTCGCCAATTGGGATTGCACATCTCGGACAGAGAGAATAAAGGCAAGCACCCTAATTCCAACAACGACAATGGGAGTAGCCCCTTCAATAATCAGGACAGCAGGGGTAAGCAGGCTATGGTGGCCGATACAACACAGAAACTTGAGCCAAAGCCGGCAGACAAACAATGGCCGTAAATCACTTACTCCTTCGAAGACGGTCACGTCAAGCCCATCTTGGACATGCTCATACAAGGTGACAGAATTCAGCTTCCTCCACTGAGATGGGAACCGCGGCAGGCAGACATGGAGAACCCAAAGTACTGCCATTACCATCGCTACGTCCACCATGCCATACACGTCTGCTTCCAGCTAAAACGGTACATCCAAAATCTCATCGATTCGAACGCTCTGGCCATCGATTTCGAAGAGGTAACTGTGGCAGCCAATATGGTGTCAGTACAATTTGGCAGCTTCCCTCCGACGGAAACTCAAGACGGTGTGGTCCCCATCCCTCTGACGACAATGGAGATTGCTAATCTTCCACCTCTCCGAGATCAGGCTGCTGGTCTAGTGCCCCTCACCACATCACGAGGGAAGGTCATATGGATCCATCCAGACTTGGTATTGGAAGTGACTCGGCCCACATCGTCTTCCATCTGCAAGAAAAAGAGTAGAAATCAGGTCCTGCCGCACAATCTCGACAGATGTCGAAGAAGTTACAGCCGTCGTCACGCGGTCTGGGGCGCAATTCCAACCCGTGGCTGACAACTAGGTTGAAGATCATCAGCCCGCTACAACTGACACTCCGGGACCGGCTCAGCCTCCGACGATCGACAAGCCTAGGCCAAGGGAGACTCGCTTTGACAAATCCCTCCGAAAAGAGGCATCACAAGCGCTGGAGAAGCCCTACAACTTCGACATCTTAGCGCAATTGGCTAACACACCGGCCAAGTTGTTATTATACGAGGTTCTGAGACTCTCCAAGGATGTTCGTACGGCTTTGAGCGATGTACTTCAAAATGTCGATGCATACCTAGCTCAGGTCAACCTCACGGGAGAGAACCCGCCTGCAGATCTCTAAGACAGCGCCTATACGGGAGCGATGCCCAACATTGTCTTCACTCCGCAAGACATGCTCATCAAAACCAACCTGCACGATCGCCCGTTATACTACTCTGGATACATCGACGACGTGAAGGTGGATCAGATGCATATTGATCCTGGCTCTTCCATAAGCATTATCTCGAAGGGTCTGCTACATCATCTCCGCATCCCAATGCATCGCCTAACGCCTACAAGTACCGCCATCAGCGGTTTCAATTCGGGCAGGAGCTACCTAATTGGAAAGATTCGTCTGAAGTGTCAGATTGGCGATCTCCAATCAGAAGTCACCTGCTACGTCATAGATGCAGATACTTCTTACAACATCCTCTTGGGGTGCCCTTGGATACACGATTATATGATCGTGCCTTCTACGCTACACCAGTGCTTTAAATATGTCGACAAATATGGCTTCGTGAGGACAGAATTTGCTGATATCGATCCCTTCAAAGGGGTCGAATCCTACTACTCAGACTCCTGTCTGTACGAAAAGTCGAAGAAGCACCTTGATGAAGAAGATGTGTAAGCTCGTACCGAGACAGCCACAGGATTAGAAGAACCTCTAACGATCCACCTCCAAGCTCGCAAACCTGGCAAGTCCGTACCCCTTACAACCACTCTGCATAAGGACGCAATCAGCCTCTCGGTACAAGAAGAGCAGATGATAATCCGGCTGCCAAAGTCCGGCCAAATGCCAAGACCCTCAACGGAGCCACTAACAATCAGGCTGCCGAGAGTCGGCCAACAGCAAACGGAGAAGCTTAATCCCTCCGAAAAGCCAATGATGATACGCCTTCCCAAGAAGGGTCGTCACCCCGATGCAAGGCCTGGAACTTCTAGCGAACCAACCACACCCCGCCCAGCATCGAGTACCAAGCTGGGGGCTGCTAGTGTGCCGACAACTCCATGCTCTGCTCCACCAGCTGAACTGCTGACGATAAAGCTGCCCAGGTCGTCCTCTCAGTCTTCGTTTATACAGGGGGTAGCCGAAGAGGAACCAGAGTTAGCCAAGTATGTGGCTGCCCACACTGATGTTCCCTTCGCAGATGATGTAATCCTCCTAGAAAAGATACCTTACTTCATCAATAAAGGGCTATCTTTGAACTACCTCGAGCTTAATAAGCTTTCTATAATGTATGCTATAGAATACGGTATAGGCACTCACCTACACACACAGGTGACAAATGTGTACACCGCGATCCAGCTTACTCCAGTGGAAGACGATTACCGTATAATCGAGGGAGAAGACCATCCAATCATCTTTGGTCGGAAGGACGATCCGCATCCCTTCACCGTAGAAGAAGTCGACCTTGGATCAGATGCCGGGAGACTACATCTGTATCTTTATAGCCCCCAATCCAAATATCTTATGCAGAAACAGGGGTATGATCTGGAGACAACACCAAGCTTAAACTACGGTACTGGACGATGATTACCTTTGAAGCCACCGGTCCCGGCAGACAAACCACGGGACTACTATAGCAAGACTCGATGTGGATTAGGGTATGTAACACCCACGACGACCCCTGAGAGTTCAGATGAAGAATGTGAATGGCATTCACATTCAACCGGGTCACCAACTTCTGACTCGGATACCAGCATCGAAGACCTATTCAGGCAAGTCTTGTCAGTCAACATGGCATTCGCCGACACTTATGAAGAAGATGAAGACATCCCTGAGATCCTCAAGCTAGAGCCGTGGGCCTAACAGCTGGATGCACAATAGGAAAAGCGGTTCGAACAGAGAGAACCTCCTACTGAAGATAAGGTCATACAAGTAGATCTCGACAGTGAATCTTCTCCAAAACTGATCTTCGTCAGTAAAAGCCTAACAAACGAAGAGCAAGAATCACTGCTGGAACTTGTCAAAGAATATATTGATGTGTTCGCCTGGAGCTATGAAGACATGCCGGGGTTAAATCCCGATATTGCTTTTCACAAGCTCAATATTTGGCCGGATGCAAAGCCAGTCAAGCAACAACAGCGACGCTTCTGCCCAGGCATCATGGATGCGATCGAAGCCGAAGTCAACAAACTAATAGCCAACGGCTTCATTCGTGAGAAACAACATCCGGATTGGATCGCCAACATAATACCAGTTCTCAAGAAGAATGGGAAGATTCGAATCGGCATCGACTTCCGCAATCTGAACGAGGTATGCCCCAAAGATGAATTCCCCCTCCCTATCACGGACATCATGATTGACAATACCTGCGTCTTCGAACGTATGCCATTCATGGATGGCTTCTCAGGGTACAACCAAATCAAGATGTCTCCTGACGACGAAAAGTATATATCATTCTGAACACCGATTGGCACATACTGTTACACAGTCATGTCTTTCGGTTTGAAGAATGTCGGCCCCACATATCAAAGAGCCATGAGCATCATCTTCAGAGACTACTTACGTAAGACGATAGAATGCTATATTGATGACATCGCCGTCAAGAGTCGCTGTAAGGGAGACCATCTGCAGGATCTGAGGACGGTTCGACCTGATGCGAGCGCATAATCTGAAAATGAACCCTACGAAGTCCTTTCTGGGCGTATCCAGCGGGACGTTCTTGGGTTTCATCATCACCGCCCAGGGTATCCATGTAGATCCTGAGAAGACAAAGGCAATTATGGAGATTGGTCCCCCGAAAAATCTCCGCGAACTCAGAGGCCTTCAAGGAAGGCTAGCTTACATCAGGAGGTTCATTTCCAACCTCTTCGGGCGATGTCGACCATTTACCCACCTCATGAAGAAAGGCGTCTCATTCGTGTGGGACGAAGAATGTCAGCGGGCCTTCGACAGCATCAAAGAATATTTGTCGAACCCTCCAGTCCTGGTGGCTCCGGTTACTGGAAAACCATTCCTGCTCTACGTACGAGCAATAGAACATTCCTTCGGGGCTCTGCTGGCACAAAACAACGATGCAGGCCATGAAAAAGCCATATATTATCTCAGTCGAATGATGATTGGGCCAGAGCATCGATATACCGCTGTGGAGAAGGAATGCCTTGCCCTGGTGTTCGCCATTCAAAAGACGCGGCACTATGTCACTGGAGAAACAATACATGTGGTCTCACGAGTCAACCCTCTCAGGGTCCTCATGACTAAACCAGGGGCACTCAGCTCTTGCCTCGCTACATGGGCAATATTGTTGTCCCCTTATCATATGATCTTCGTCCCGCAAAAGGCTATAAAGGTCAAGCCCTGGCGAACTTTTTGGCAGCCCACCCGGGTTCGGAGTCATACAGAATATATGAAGAGATCCCAGATGAGGTCGCCGACTCGCATGCAACCTCTCACGATGATATATGGCGAATGTTCTTCGATGGTGCTTCGAGAACTGGACCCAAGGGCAACATCGTCGTCGGAGTCGGGGTGGTGCTGGTTTCTCTTTTCGGATTGGTGATCAATCGCGCTTACTCTCTCACAGAACCCTGCTCTAACAATGTGGCCGAGTACAACGCTTTGGTCATTGGCCTCCAACTTGCAAGGGAGCTGGGGGTAGAATATCTTGAAGCATACGGCGATTCTCAGTTAATCGTCAATCAGATCCGGGGCTCATATGAAGTCCGCCACGAAGATATGATCCCCTATCACCAGATAGCGATCGACATTATTTCGTCGTTCGAAGGGTTCTTCATCGAGCACGTTCCCAGACTCCGAAATATCGAAGCCGATGCCATAGCAGGCCTGGCCGCTTCCCTAGCAGTACCAAATCATACTCATCAATCGGTAGATGTGATAGGTCACGAACTGGTCTGCCCCAAAAACAACGTTCAATTCGTGGCGAGTTATTCCGCTCAGACGATCGATGATGTCCCAGATTGGAGACAACCATTCATTGACTTTGTCGTCTACGATATCCTGCCCGAGAACCCAAAGGAAGCCACCTCCATCAGACGGCGTTTTCTCAGATTCTTCTATGATACAGAGACGAAAATGCTATATCGACGATCCTATGATGGATTATTGCTTCGGTGTCTGTCAAACGCAGAAGCCGTACGAGAAGCTCATGATGGTGTCTGCGGGGCCCATCAGCCTGGCCCTAAATTGCAAGACCGTCTTCGCCGAATGGGCTACTACTGGCCCACGATGGTAGCAGATGCGATAGACTATGCAAGACGGTGCAAAGCCTGCCAAGTCCACGCGAACTTCATCCACCAGCCATCCGAATTTTTACATCCGACAGTGGCATCCTGGCCATTCGAAGCATGGGGGATGGATATCATCGGTCCGATTACTCCACCTTCCTTTCGAGGACATCGCTTCATATTCGCAATCACAGATTACTTCTCCAAATGGACGGAAGCTGTCCTGCTTGCAGAAGTCAAAACTTCGAACGTGATTAGCTTCCTCAAGCATCACGTCATCTATCGCTTTGGACTGCCCCGAAGGATCATCCATGATAATGGTCCGCAGTTTGCAAGCCACACCTTCTATCGGTTCTGCGATAAGCATCTCATCCAAAATATTGCTTCGACACCGTACAACTCGGCAGCAAACGGGTTTGCAGAGGCATTCAACAAAACCATCATCAAGTTACTCAAAAAGTTCGTATCGTCCAACAAACACGACTGGAACGAGAAGCTTGGTGAATGCTTATGGGCATACCGTACCACGGTCCGAACGGCCACAGGGAACACACCATTCTCCCTGGTGTACGGGAGTGAGGCAGTTCTCCCATTAGAGACTCAAATACCCTCACTCCGCGTCGCCCTCACTTTTTAATTGACGACGGATGATAACTACCGACGCCGACTACAAGAGTTAGAGGCCTTAGATGAAAAGCGTCTCCTAGCTCAGCAAAGGATCGAGCTATACCAAGCACGCATCTCTGGAGCCTTCAACAAAAAGGTTAAAATCAGAACATTCCAGGTGGGCGATCTCGTTCTGGCAGTCCGGAGGCCGATGGTTATGACTCACAAGACTACCGGCAAGTTCTAGCCAAAATAGGAAGGTCGATTTATCATCGAGGCTGTATTCTCCAACGGTGCTTACCGCCTCGCCAAACAAAATGGAGACTTACTCATGTTACCCATCAACGGCAAGTTCCTGAAGAAATATTATGTCTAAACGACACATTCCAGATTAATGAGTCATGTACCCGCTGGTGTCGCTGAACTCACACCCACAATATTCCAGATCATCGAGTTATGTACCCGCTGGTGTCGCTGAACTCACATTTCAACATTCTAGATTATCAAGTCATGTACCCGCTGGTACCGCTGAACTCACATCTATAATACCCCAAATTATCGAGTCACGTACCCGCAGGTGCCTCTGAACTCACATTTCGATCACTCTTTCAGATAGTAAGTCATGTATGACCATACCTCTTAACTTTCTTTCTGGAAGAGATCCTCCCTCATGATCCACTACCCGCATTTCCAGTGCACAAAAAGGGTAACCGATCCACAAATTTCCAAAACGGCCATGTCCTCATTACCTCTGAGTCGTCTCACTTCTGCCAAAAATAAATCACCTTTTGTATAGAACTTCCATGTCCTCATTACCTCTGAGTCGTTCTATGTACCCTCCTTCATTAAGCCCACTCTTGTCATATCCTTATTACCTCTGAATGGGAAGGCTCCGTCGAAGAAACCTTCATACTTGCCATGTCCTTATTACCTCTGAGTAAGTATGATAACTCCCTTTCGACGTATTGTCTGTACCCACAATCGGAGTACGCCAAGGATAATAGGTCCACAAATATTCTCCGCTGAGTCCACTCCTGCCATGTCCTCATTACCTCTGAGTAGAAAGACTCCATGGTAAAACCTTCGTACCTGCCATGTCCTCATTACCTCTGAGTAAGTATGTTGGTCCTCTCTCGTCTTATTACCCGTACCCTGAACCAGAGTACGCCAAGGGTAATAGGCCCACAAATGTCCTCTATTGACCATAATATCCTCCGTTGAGTCTACTCCTGCCATGTCTTCATTACCTCTGAGTAGGAAGACTCCACTGCAAAACCCTCATACTTGCCATGTCCTCATTACCTCTGAGTAAGTGTGTTGGTACCCCTCCATCCTATTATCCGTATCCTAAATCGGGGTACGCCAAGGATAATAGGCCCACAAATGACCTTTGCTAAGTCTCTTAGTACAGGCCCACCATTCTTCATCATGCCCTAGGAGCCTAGCTGCTCCATGGCATTCTATATCCCGATACCTGAAACGTCTACGACCACCTTGCCGTGAAACTGTTCTAATTATCCCCAGTCAAACTTGTTACTCGTACCTAAAACCAAGGTATGCCAAGGGAAACAGGTCCACAAACAAGTCCTCCATGCGGGGCAAACAATACCACAATACCACAAGCACGACAAGCAATACAAATGAAGGGTATAATCGAAAATACTCTTTATTTGAAAGAAGAAAAAAGCATTACATCTTTTGGGACCACGTCCCTCTCAAAAAAAATAGAGAAAGAAAGGAAAGACAGCAACAGTTGGAAATGAAGGAGAAAGTAAAGAAATTCCTCCGACTGAACATGTCCATATTTATAAACGAAACCAAGGCGCTTCGATTCCCGTGCATACACGAAGACCGACTCTTCAGTTATCAAGGTGAGCCGCCTAAAATGTAGGCCAAACTCCTGGGATCCCACACCGAAAAGAAGCCTTTAAAACTGACAGCAAATCAACAGCATTTAATGCAAAGGATTGCCATACATGGCAACGTTGACGTGGCATAAAGCCCACGCGGCTAAAACTTCCATGCGGCCAAGACATCTATACGACTAGGACCTCATATGCGGCTAGAAAGAGCTTGCACACAGTCATGCTTCTTATTCAAAGTATTTCAATTTTGTAAATTGAAAACTTTGAAGGGGGTCTTGTAGAAGCATGGAAAATAATAAAGAAAGAACCATGCGGCCAGGAAACCCCATGCGGCTCAGAAAGCCCATGCGGCTCAGAGATTCATGCGGCACAAGGGACTATGTGGCTCGATATGTTCCATACGGCTCGGAAGAGGGGCCATATAGCATACCAGCAACTCTTTTTTTACTGCATTAATTGCCTTGACGGCTGACAGCTCTGACAAAACGACAACCCTGACACAAAGATGTAATTATGACTCTTTTATAATGACAGACTCCTAGGAAAATGAAGCAAATCTCTGACATAATTCCTCGAGCTCCAGAAAAGGCCATGCAGCCTAGACACGTGGACAGTCATATGCGGCTCGAGCGGAGACTCCCCATGCGACTCAGGCCGAAGTTGCCCTGTGCGGCCCAGATCGAAACAGCCCTATGCGGCTCAAGCAGATGCTCCCCCATGCGGCTCACGAGGACCATCTCCATGCGACACATGAAGGAGTTACCCGTTATGCGGCCACCTACGTCCATGCGGTCCAGATTATCATGTGATTCGAAGGTTCGGGGGCCACTCTCCAACAGCCTTAACACGTGGCCGGGCTTATGCGGCTCAATCCTCATGCGGCTCAGATCCCCTCAGTGGCTCCCAGGACACGTGTCATAAAGCTAATTAATTTCTCAGATTTACTGCAATCAAAGATTGGGTCAAATCCCAATAATCTGGGACATGTGGCAGGAGAATGAATTAAACTTATTCATTCAGATTCGTAGACATCAGCAGATCATCATAAGGAAGATTTATTCCAATCAGCATTAATTACTGAGAGAATTTGGCACAATCTACATTAATGGCCCAGATTCATTATACTCAAAACTAGTGGCCCAGATTGATCAATCAACAGGCCGCCACCACTTTAAGGGACAATCATTATAAACCCTAATGATGGCATTCCCTTCTTATAAATAGCAAGGTGCCATTCCCTTGCGAAGAGGACCCTTTTTTCGAGATCAAAGAGCACCAGAATACTTGGAGAGAAAAAGCAGAGAAAGAGAAAAGAGAGCATTTCTTCAACGCCAAGCAATCTTCTGGAGCCAAGGCTGCGTACCGATCGTCCAAGGAGTAAGGCAGAGCTGCCGTAGCTTTTCCGAGCCTCTATCATCACCTCCCAGAATCTAAAATAAACAATTATACTTAGATTGCTGTACCTAGGTTTTCGTCCCTAGGCTTTCTTTGTACAAGCGAGTTTGTAACGTGAAGTAAAAGTCCAGTCCTCCGATAATTGTTCTGCTCTTTTATATTTTATGGCAAACAGCATATAAGTATGTAATATGCATGAATGACATGTATATAATAAAAATAAGTATATGTATGCAACTTAATGATATATGAATGGATATAATACCTGAACTGAAATATGCATGCATATGGGATATGAATGAATGTATATTAGACAAGCCATGCAACCCCTTTAACTTGATGTAAAATCTGAACACACTTGTACACTATAACCCTTTCTTGAAAATGTGAATTTAGATAATGCAAACACTTGTATTAACACTTACACATTGGTCTTAATGCTGATTTAGCTTCACATGATGTATCACATGCACACTTGACACTTAACACTATCACACTCTATCTCTTAGCATCTTAATACATGACTTATTGTATGATATATATTGCCTTGTTATAGCCTAATATCTATAGATGCCTTAACCTATTTTGGATGTATATATATATGATAAATATATATAGATGGTTGTGAGTGATGGCTTGTTTAGCCTTGTATTGTTGTGTGCTTTCTAGGATAGACTGGTTAGGCTTAGTGAGACTTACTGGGATTAGGCTTGACCTAGTTGACCTAGTTTGACTAGTATTGAGTACTAGAGTTGACCAAGGTTGACTTTAGCCTAGATTGACCCCAAACATCATGCAGATGTATTATAGCAGCCTATTTCCTTATTTTAGACATGTTGTGACTTGTACTGTTCTATAGGAGATAGACACCACTCCTCGGACAGTAGATATTCTTCAGATACTCAGGATACAGGCGAGTACATTCTCTGAGCATTTTATATCCTGTTAGAATTATTCTCCTGCTTTAGATTACTTTACTTGATGTTGTCACGTTGGTCACACGGATTAGTACTATAAGGATCCTTTCTTGAGATGTTATCCCCTCAGGGAGCATCGGATACTACATGTTCTGTGCATTTCACTTACATGGTGTATTACTATGCTTCATGGTTCATTGATCACTTGTGACATGTACTCTCATGATCACAGAGTCTCCTTGAATCTCCCATTTATGGGCATTCCCAGAATTACCCATTTATGGGCCTACCATGTATCACCCCTTGTGGGATATTGCATGGAATCATAACATAACATGGCTGGATCCTTGTGTATTGATTGGGGGTACGGAGGAGTAGAAGTAGACATGTGAATAATATCCAAGTAGTGTAGCATCAGAATCTTTTCCGTAGTGTAGTATCAGAATCTCCTATGCCATTCACATATTTATATTGTACTCTGACTCACTACCCACTGTTAGTTCTTTATATATAGTAGATATTTCTATTACAGTTCTTTCTCTGTTTATATACTGTATTTCTTTCAGATCCTGTATCTTACTTTACTGCATGATTATATTTTCTAACCTGCTATGATTTGTTGAGATGCACTGTGCTCGCTCCTGTCCTGACTGGACCTATTGATAAATTTTACAGATAGCCTGGAGGTTGCCTGATAGCCTAGAGGGGACACAGTAGAGGTTATATAGATAGTTATTCAGTTGTCCTGAGTTGTATTTATTTTATGGATTACTGTATTGAGCTTTGAAATGTTTTCTAGGTTTGTGTATCTCAGACACTTAGACTTCTATCTGCTGTATCTCTTTTGGATTTTATGTTTTACCTATCATTTATCTTGCTCTACCTTAGTTGTGATTGAGTTTACATTCTGCTTTGTCACCCCCATTCGGGGAGTATAAACTGCTTAGCATTATATTGTTAGATGTTGTGACCTAGGACAGCGTTCTACCGCCGACACTATGGCGTAGGCTGGACGTACCCTCTTCTCGTGCCCTTACTCTAGGGTGCGGGTCATGACACGTTTTTAGTGGTAGCCCATGCAGGTCGAGTCTATGTAGTGGTATTCGAACTAGAGTATCACTACAGCCTGCAGTAGGATTAGGATATTTTGAGTGTACTCAATCATACTAGGAAAACTCTTAATCAGATTCTCTTATCTAAATTGTTGCTTATTGACTTTCTTTAGATATAAACTGTCCCCCTTTGAATTTTCGCTTCATTTTCAGAAATTCCTTCTTGTTTTGATCTGTCTTTATGATGGTTATGAAGACACGATCTCATCACTCTGGTCCGGGGAATACTATCGAAAGGCTGGCCACCTCTCGTCCTATTCATCAGGGCCTCGACACCGCAGCTCCTGTTGTGCCAACTCAGGTTGGCATTTCTGCTACATTGGAGGTGTACCTTTGTCTGTACAGAGAGTTTTTTCCGTCATTCCCGATTTCTCTCAGCAGCAGCGGTTCATGCAGCATCATCAGCAGACCAGGGGAAACCAGCAGGGCGAGCTATTGTCAGGACAGTCAAGGATGCACAGACCATTAGAGATCTTGCTGCAAGTTTCGTTCTTTTCTATTCCATTCCCGCAATTGTCTCTTATAACTATCTTGAAATTCGATTCCATATGTTCCTTGTTGAATGATCAATTTGTTCTGTTGTTCCTGTGTTATGTTTGCTTTTTTTTTTCTGAGAAAAAAAATTGTATGGGCTAGTCACCTCAATTATGGAATCTAGAATCTTCTATAGTCATGTTAGCTGGCATAGTGAGGACATATAGTCAGATTTTGGATCTATTTCTCGGGTGTGGAAATTTAAGGTTTTTGCCGTCGCATGCGGTAATACGAAAATTTTAAATACCATGAACCTAGAGGTATGTACCTTAGTCAAGGACTCTGTGATTATTGTAGCCTTGCTTACTAGTATGACGAGGATTTGGAGCACCATGATTTTGGATAGACGCATATGATTATCAGATTGTACCTTAAATACTTTTGAACAAGTTTTCTCTACTTTTGTTCAGTCTTTCAAAAAAAATTGTTTTGTTTGTTTTGTTTCTCATTATTTAACTTAGGAGTAGGAGTAGCTTTAGCTATATTATAAACCTTTGTGTAACTTCTTACTATGAATCTCTTCTTAAAATAATGAATCAATGATTTTGCTAGACCTTATCTTCGATTTAATATTATAGCTCTGGTTTCAAAATGGTTTCTTCTTTTAAACAGATAAGCAGAACAGATTTTATCGTTATTTTCTTCTTGCTATTATTCTTGTATTAAATAATAATAATAATAATAATAAAATTGTCTTGATTACATCAATCACCTGCTTTCCAATCTTGGTAGGAATCTAAATGTTGGTCTTGATATAGAATTTGATTTTTATATTGGGACATGAGAATATATATACTGGACACAGACACTTTGTCTGACACGTATGCATGCTACACTTTGATTATCAACCCATCTAAATGCATATTAATATGTTGTTGATGTTTAAATTCTCAAAACCTCAATATTCTGATACAGTACAGTATCAGAGACTGGTTCGCTGCTTTTTCAGTTTAAATTCGTAATTTAAATATAAATTTTATGTTATTAGTTTTGTTTACATCACTGCACATGTATCTTATACACAAGGTTTCAATTCTTAAAGAAATTGGTTGAGTTTTGTGTTTGAACTTGTCAAATATGAGACTGTGTATATTAACCCTTAATACTGGATTTTAAATATTAGTTCAAATTGTTGTTTTTAAATGTAATATTTTAAGGTATATACATTGTTGTATGTAGGGATATAATGTTAGGTTTCATATTTTTGCATGTTAGGTTGTGATAAACATTGGGTTGGTTTGATGTTTGAATTTCTCCAAAATCCTAAAACTGAATACATGTTAACATTTTTCACATTGATTTTAAATGTTTAGTTCAATTTCAGATTTAATATGTAATGTTAAACTGAACTGAATGATTGAACCCTTCATTTTAAGTTATAACCCCTGTACTCTTGACACTCTACACTAATGTACACTAATGTTCACAACTGCCATGTAAACCTAACCCTTCATCTCTATGTTATGTTTTTATATATATATATATATATATATATATATATTTTAAAAAATATATATATATATATATATTTATATATAGTTTATGCATACATGTTATAATGTATATAGATACATAACTAAATCACTACCTCTCTATACATATAGATATATGTGTATATATGGTTCCATGGTTAACTTCTTTATATGGAATGTTCGGAGGATGGCGAACAGATCTACTTTATGCCGTCTCAGGTCCTTGTGTCGGACCAACAATATTCAGGTTCTTGCAATTATCGAGCCCAAAGTGACATCTTCTAAGCTCTTGTCTTATCAATTGAGGTTGGGTTTTGATGCTAGTTTTTGCAATGAGAAAGGGAATATTTGGTTTTTTAGCAAGTCCGGTATGGGGCTCACCTGTATTGATTCATGTAGTCAGGCTATCTCGATGCAGCTTTCTTTGAGTTGTTTTTCGGTTCCGGTGCGGCTGTCTGTAGTTCGTGGTGCTGGGACAAGACAGGAGAGACGACGTCTTTGGCGGCATTTGCTTGACGTCCAAGCCAGGGACGTTGCCATGCCCTGGGCTGTGGACGGGGATTTTAATATCATTGCTTCTCCGGACGAAAAATTTGAAGGTCGGCCGCCGGACTCGAGGGCCATCTCTGATTTCCTTGACTTCCAGTTGGCTGCCGGTCTTTCTGATGTTGGTTTCAGAGGTAGCTCTTTCACCTGGGTGAATGGCCAGTCTGGGGTTGATCGGCAGGGATCTTGACTGGATCGATTGCTCGTGTCGGGTAGTTGGTTGGATGGTGTCCAAGTCTCGTACGAGCATCTCAATCGGGCAGAATCTGATCACGCACCTCTTTTGATATCTTGCCAGCCAGCTTCTTCCATTAAGCGTCGAGGATTCAGGTTCCTCGACTTTTGGACGTCTTATCCTGACTTCCTATCCGTGGTTGCCCGGGCGTAGGAATCTTGTTGGCATTATGATGCGCTTGAGCGACTAGGTATGCGCCTACGTACTACGTGGCAGGTCCTGGCCGGTTGGAGCAAGTCTACTTTCGACGACGTTTTTCAGGAGGTTCGTCAGGCGGAGGATGTTGTTTTGGCGGCAGAAGAGGATTATAATCTTTATCCTTCGGAGAGGTGTAGGGCTGTTTGGATGGAGGCTGTAGCCAGACTGAAGCAAAAGGTCCAAGTTGAGGAGTCTTTTTGGAAACAAAAGGCCAGATTGAAATGGGACCTGGAAGGTGATAGGAATACGCGGTTTTTCCATGCGTGTACCAGGAGCAGGCAGCGAAAGGCGGCTATTCAGAAAATCATTCATGCTGATGGCTCCGAAACAGGTTCTGATGTTGAGGTGGTGGCGGAGGCTTCCTTATTCTAATCCAACCTGTTCCGAGCTGAGTCAATTTTTGAGGATGATGCATTCCTCGATGTCATCCCTAGTCTTATCTCTGTGGAGGATAATTTTGATCTTGCTCGCTGCCCGGATAGATCAGAATTGTTCGAGATTGTTCGTGGGATGGACCCGGCTAGTGGTGCAGGGCCGGATGGATTTTCTGGGAGGTTTTTCTCATATTGCTGGGATATTATTGCTGCTGACGTGGAGGAAGCCATTGGTTCTTTTTTCTTGGGTGCCCGGCTTCCGAAATCTATATCTGATACTTTTTTATTCCTTATTCCAAAAGTCGGGCACCCGAGGAAACTTTCTGATTTTTGCCCTATTAGTCTTTGCAATTTTTGTAACAAGATAATTTCTAAGATTCTTGCTTGCAGGTTACGGGACATTCTACCCAAAATTATCTCTCCGGAGCAAAGTGCTTTTGTTATAGGGAGAGAGATTGTAGACAATATCATCATTGCTCAGGATATGGTGGCATCTATGAGGGAGTCCAATCATGGTGGCAATGTTGCAATCAAGCTTGATATGCATAAGGCTTATGACAGAGTTAATTGGCACTTTCTTCTTCGGGTGCTTCGGAAATTTGGTTTCAATGAAGCCTTCTGTGATCTTGTCTATCGTCTTTTGGCAGACACTCGGTATGCGATTCTTCTCAATGGTGCTCCTACTGATTTCTTTCCGGCATCGAGAGGGATCCGGCAGGGGGATCCGCTCTCCCCCGCTCTTTTTATCATTGCCGCGGAGGTGCTTTCTCAGAATCTCAAGCTGCTTCAAGACACTAATAGGAGATTTTCTTTTCATACTCCGATTGGGGGACCGCGTATCTCGCACTTGGCATATGCGGATGATGTGCTTATCTTCACTTCGGGGGATATTGCTAGATTGTGTGCTCTCCAGCAGGTGTTGCATCGTTATGAGGCTGTATCAGGTCAGAAGATTAATTATTCCAAATCTGCCTTTTATACTGCTAATCCTTTGGCTGAGGATCGTGCTCGGACTATTTCTACTCTATTTGGATTTTGCACCGGTACTTTGCCACTTGTCTATTTGGGATGTCCATTATCGTGCGGGAGACGGAATACGGAGATGTTTAGTAATTTGCTTGATAAAATCAGATCGAAGCTGTCGGGTTGGCATAACAAAAAATTTTCTCCTGGAGGGAAGCTAGTTCTTATTAAGAATGTCCGTACCTCTATTCCTATGTATACTCTGGCAGCGTGTTGCCCTCCCCGGGCAGTTATCAGGGCGATTGAGCGGATGTTTGCGGCTTTCTTTTGGGGTAGCAAGGATGGTGTCGCTAAGAGGAGCTGGTTGGCATGGCGTTATGTTACCTGGACTAAATCAGAAGGGGGTCTTGGGATCAAGTGTTTGAATGATATTATGGATGCTTTTTCTATGAAATTATGGTGGAAGTTGCGGCATAGGAGGGGGCTTTGGGTAGAATTTCTTAAATCAAAATATTTTCGTAAGCGTCACCCTTGCGAAGCCTTTTTGACTTCCAAGTGTTCTCATATTTGGCGACAGATTTTGAGGGGAAGGAAATTGGCGGAACCACATATATTTTTTAGACTGGGTCGTGGTGAGGGCTCAGCGAGGTACGAAGCGTGGATCCCGGGGGGTATCAGATTGCGTCGTATTGCTGACCCGTCGATCGGTGGAGTGGTTACAAGGGCCAGGAGAGGTACGGGGAGGCGGACGCGGGTGAGATTGGGGGCCCGAGCGAGGGTGCCTAGAGATTCCGGGTTAGCGGAGCAGCCACCGACCAGCAGTGGGGGGGCGGGCGCTGACGTGACGGCTCCTTTGGAGCATCGGGCGCACTACTCGGGACGGGGAGCGGCGGTTAGAGGCAGCGGGGAGCTTCGGCGGTCGGCCAAATTGGCCGGAAGGACGGTGCTTCATATTCATCGACCGGTGCTTGTGAGGGATATTTCGGATAGGGGTAGAAAGATCCGAGATTCTAGAGGGAGGAATTCTGACAATGGTGGTCCTTCTATCAGATCGTTATGGACCAATGCGGGCTGGAATCGGTAGATGATCTCAGAGATTTTTGGAGATGAGGCAGTGCGGCATCTCAGTGCGGCTAATCTGACGTGCACTACAGTTCCTGATTCCTTTGTCTGGGGGGATCGGTATGGATCTTTCTCTTTGGCAAAGGCTTGGAGGATTTGTCGGATTCATCATCCAACCTCCTCCTTATTTTCTCATATATGGGGACACTGTATTCCGACAAAGTGGAGCATTCTGATGTGGCGGGTTTGTCACAACCGGCTTCCCACTAATGACAACATTCAAAAGATTGGTTTCCATCCGGCATCCAGGTGTCATTGCTGTCAGGATGGGCACGAGGAGACTCTTCAGCATATTTTCTTCCACGAGGATCACGCTTCGGAGGTTTGGTCTATCTTTCGGGGGTTTTTTCAAAGCAAGGTTGCATCAGGATTTTTTGGCTTTCCTCAAAAGATGGTGGCATGGTCCGGACAGTCACCATAGGAGATTTTTGGCTGGTGCGATTATATGGGTGCTTTGGAAGAATCGGAACAAGCATCGTTTTGAGGGTCGTAGTGCTGGTGTTGCTTTCTTGGTTCGGGAGGTTAAGCGGCAGTTCAGAAAGTCTCTTTCGAGTTGTCGTCACCTTCCGCTTATTTCGATTTGGGCTTTTGATTAGTTTTTCGTGTGTATTTTTTATTTTCTTTGTTACCTATGAGGTCGGATGTACTCATTACCCTCTTTTCTAATAAAAGGTAACGGTACCTTAAAATATATATATATATGGTTAGCCATGCATGTTATGAGTAAATAGGTTGTGCATTGTAGATTGTTTAACCAATATGCCATGAGTAGTGTAACTTGATAGCTATTGTTTTGAAACCCAAATCCTCCTATACACATTTATGTATATTTCACACACACACACGTCTACTATCTAACCCTATGAACATGTCCACATACACCCATACACCCACTAACCACATAACCTTTACATAATGCTAGCTTTTCCCTCTCTAACGCTCTATATATATATATATATATATATTTTATATATATATATATATATATATATATATATATATATATATATATATATATATATATATATATATATATATATATATATATTGTGATTGGATTTAAATGCAATTGACTTTCATTCTTTAACTTTTGATTTTGATTTTTCTTTGAATAGTACCCCTTTATAGATAATTGGTAGTTATCTTATTTTATTTTCTGATAAGTACCAGTTTTCATATAGGATGGTAGACTGCCTTACAGTTTTGATGATTTGTTATTTCTGTATCTTTCCAGTTTAACACTCCTGATTGCTTGTATGTTTTGATACCCTATAACCGTTTTGGTTTAGCATGACTAGTATACCTAGATGAGACTTTCACTACCACCGTATGCCATGACCCTGTATGCCATTCTTTTAAATTGTATGATTTAGGTAAGTTCTGAGACTTTGATTGTTGGGGACGAGACTCTAGAAGAAGTACGACCATCTTAATTTCGAGGACGAAATTTTCTAAGGAGGGTAGACTTGTAACACCCACGTTTCTAAAATGAGGGTAATTTTGAACTTTTGTAAAAGTTTATTATTTAATAATAGGATTTATGATTTATGAGAATTTTTAATTAATTTAATACTATTTAAAATTGGTGAATTATAATTTTGATGTGTTAGCTGGTGAACTCTAGAACTGTTAAGCCTAGAGACTAACCATGACCATGGGGACCTAACCATATGATTAGAATGACTATTTACAACTTTTTAGGCTAAGGGTATTTTGGTCGTTTTGTGACTTTTGAATTATTTAGGATTTTGATTAATTGGTGAATTTTAGATTATTTTAATAATATTTAAATTAATGTATTATGATTTTGGTCATTTTTTATATTTTAATATTTTGGGAAAATTTTATATTTTTAATATTATTTTTATTGGATTTGTTTAATCGGGTTTGAGTTTCGTCTCGTTCCAACTTGTATTGTGGCCCGGGTAGCTTGAACTCTAGATGGGACCCAATATTAAGTTAAGCATGGCTCACAAGACCCAACAGTTAAGTTAGTTAATTAAACTAATTTTTATCATGTTAGAATGGTTAAGTTAGAGACTCAAAACTAGATCATTTTGACCCCAAACTTGAACCTAGTCTAGACTTAACCATATGAGACTAGAGAGGGGCAATTAGGACATTTTCCATTAGCCCTAATGGACTCTTTATGGCAGCCACCTTTAGGGGAGAATGATTCATTTCATTCATTTGAATTTTGCTCTTTTATATTCCTTTTGTTCTTCCCCAATTTTAGAGAGCCTTCCCATTGATTTGATCTCCAAATCAAATCATTCCTTCACCAAATCTTCCCTCAATCATTTCCATTCTCCAAGGGAAGGGTTCTACCAAGGATTGGAAGAGGAGTGCAAGGAGGAGTGTCCATTTTGAGGGATCTTCGTATCGGAGCCGTGTCCTAAAGGATTTCATTGGGATTCCACTCCCAATAGGTAAAACCCATCCTCTAAATCGATTTCCTTTGCGTATAAATTAGTTTTGAATCCGTAGGATCCATCCTCATGCATGTGTCCCATTTAGATTCAAATTTGAGGCCATTTGGAGCTCTCATGAGGATTTTAGATATGTGTCTTGTGTCCTACTTGATAGATCCCAAATTAGGACACCCCATGTATATGTATGTATGATAATAGTTTAAACATATATTTAAATTTAGTTTTATAATGGTTAGAGAGTGGATTGATCTTAGTTAGGATGGTTAGAATGAGTTTCATTTGGATACCTATGTTTGTATCCAAGTATCTTGGCCTATATGTGTCCTTTTGTCCAAAATAACTCAAATTCGTCATAATATTCATCCACGTTTTTATTAACCATAGCAACTTAGAAATATCATAACTTTAGCTTAGAACTCCGATTTATCTTCCGTCTTTTTTAAAAGAACCGTATCGAAGTTAGCTTTCCAAATATATATTTTAATAAGCCAAATTTTTTTTGTAATTTTCTGTAGAATTATTTGAGTGTCAGCAGTATGAAAGACGAACATGTTTCGGTATTTTTGCTATTTCGTGAGCTTCCGGACACGAAAATGCGATCCGTTTGAAGTTTCGGAAAGGTAACACAAAGGGCTACAACATACTTTAATCCTAGAATTTAGTAGAGGTCCAATTGGTACAGTATTGATTTTAAGTAGAAGAGTAAATGTACGATATATGCATTTTGTGTAACCTATGAGCCTATGTAGTATGGATATTAAATGAATATAGAGTATGTAATACATGATATGTTAGATGAATGAAATGATATATATATGATATATATCCTCTTTACATTAATGTATATATATATGGTTGAATGCAAGCATGTAGGAATGCAATTAATATAATGTATGTAAGCAATGCATAAATGCATGAATGAAAGAATGATATACAATGTATGCATGAAAGTATATAATGAATGCTAGATATGAATACAAGGTATACATGTAATGATAGATATGAATGCATAATATATAAATAATATAATACAATATACAATGATAGCATGTATGGTAATGTAGAATATATGATGCAAGCATGTATATGTCCACTGTTTTCCCTTTTTCTTACATTTTCCTTCCCTTCCTTTTCTTTTTCAGTTTTTCCCCCTTTTTTCCTCTTCTATTTTTACATGTTGTATACAATGTACATAATGTATAGATGCATATAAGTATGTAATATGCATGAATGACATGTATATAATAAAAATAAGTATATGTATGCAACTTAATGATATGTGAATGGATATAATGCCTGAACTGAAATATGCATGCATATGGGATATGAATGAATGTATATTAGACAAGCCATGCAACCCCATTAACTTGATGTAAAATCTGAACACACTTGTACACTATAACCCTTTCTTGAAAATGTGAATCTAGATAATGCAAACACTTGTATTAACACTTACACATTGGTCTTAATACTGATTTAGTTTCACATGATGTATCACATGCACACTTGACACTTAACACTATCACACTCTATCTCTTAGCATCTTAATACATGACTTATTGTATGATATATATTGCCTTGTTATAGTCTAATATCTATAGATGCCTTAACCTATTTTGGATGTATATATATATGATAAATATATATAGATGGTTGTGAGTAATGGCTTGTTTAGCCTTGTATTGTTGTGTGCTTTCTCGGATAGACTGGTTAGGCTTAGTAAGACTTGCTGGGATTAGGCTTGACCTAGACCTAGTTTGACTAGTATTGAGGACTAGAGTTGACCAAGGTTGACTTTAGCCTAGATTGACCCCAAACATCATGTAGATGCATTGTAACAGTCTTTCCTTATTTTAGACATGTTGTGACATGTACTGTTCTATAGGAGATAGACACCATTCCTCGGACAGTAGATATTCTTCAGATACTCAGGATACAGGCGAGTACATTCTCTGATCATTTCATATCCTGTTAGAATTATTCTCCTACTTTAGATTCCTTTACTTGATGCTGTCACGTTGGTCACACGAATTAGTACTATATGAATCCTTTCTTGAGATGTTATCCCCTCAGGGAGCATCGGATACTACATATTCTGTGCGTTTTACTTACATGGTGTATCACTATGCTTCATGGTTTATTGATTACTTGTGACATGTACTCTCATGATCACAGAGTCATCTTGAATCTTCCATTTATGGGCATTCCCAGAATCACCCATTTATGGGCCTACTATGTATCACCCCTTGTGGGCCATTGCATGGAATCATAACATAACATGGCTGGATCCTTGTGTATTGATTGGGGGTACGGGGGAGTAGAAGTAGACATGTGAATAATATCCAAGTAGTGTAGCATCAGAATCTTTTCCGTAGTGTAGTATCAGAATCTCCTATGCCATTCACATGTTTATATTGTACTCTGACTCACTAGCCACTGTTAGTTCTCTATTTATAGTAGATATTTCTATTACAGTTCTCTCTCTGTTTACATACTATATTTCTTTCAGAACCTCTATCTTACTTTACTGCATGATTATATTTTGTAACCTGCTATGATTTGTTGAGATGTACTGTGCTCGCTCCTGTCCTGACTGGACCTATTGATAAATTTTACAGATAGCCTAGAGGTTGCCTAATAGCCAAGAGGAGACACAGTAGAGGGTGTATAGATAGTTATTTAGTTGTCCTGAGTTGTATTTATTTTATGGATTACTGTATTGAGCTTTGAGATATTTTCTGGGTTTGTGTACCTCAGACACTTAGACTTCTATCTGTTGTATCTCTTTTGGATTTTATGTTTTACCTATCATTTATCTTGCTCTACCTTAGTTGTGATTGAGTTTACATTCTGCTATGTCACCCCCATTCAGGGAGTATAAACTGATTAGCATTATATTGTTAGATGTTGTGACCTAGGACAGCGTTCTACCGCCGACATTGCGACGTAGGCTGGACGTACCCACTTCATGTGCCCTTACTCTAGGGTGCGGGTCGTGACACAGACCAATATCACTGCTGCCACCATCCTCAACACCAAGGACATTGCCACCACCATCTTCGTCAATACCACCACTTCTACCACAGTGTTCGGCCACCCATCGTGTCCCCAAATCAAACCAACCAAATAAAAATTTGACAACCACCCCTTACCTCCGGATTCAAATCCTTCCAGCGAAGTCGCCACCCGCTGCCCCGACCTCAGGAACCACAGATGGCCGCTCCCGCCGCCGTCCGTCCAACGAACGCAGCACGGTCGCCGACCCCGTACGCCGCCCGAACTCCTGATCTTTTTGTCGCAGCCGCCGCTTGCAGGCGAGCAGCCGTCGCCGCGCCACGAACTCGCGCCGGCCTCCGTCCGGAGCGCGCCGCCCAGATCTACATGATCTCCACCGCCGCGGTCTCTCCGGCAAGACGCAGCCTTCCGGCGTCGATCTCCACCCCCAAGCCGAGCCTCCGGGCGCCACCGCCTTCCGCCCCTCTCTCCTCTTCGACGCCGATCTCCGTCTTCTCCGCTGTCGGCCACCACGAAACCCTCCTCGCCGCGTCAGGCTCTCCGACGAGACCTAGCATCCCAGCGTTCTCCTCCAGCCGAGCGAACCCACCGGGCTCCACCGCGTCGGCCGACGCACGGTCCGCCGACCACCCTCTGGTAAGACACTCGTCGCTCTCTCTCTCTCTCCCGCTCTCTTCCCCACTTCTCCTTCCGATCTCTCACTCCTCCCTCACTTTACTCTCTTCCCCTTTCGAAAAAAAAATGAAAGAAAGAGAAGAGTAGCAAGCAGTTAGCAGCCTAAGTTTTGTGTTGTTTTTTTATATATATAACATTTTTATTGTTCTGTTACTTTCTCATTAGTTACAAGTCATATAGTATCAGTGATGAATTAATCTTTATAGTATATTATAATTATGAGTGTAAAAGCATGTATTGCTAATAAATTATTTCTGAAATATAAATTAATATTGTATTATTTACATTATTTGTGATTAACTATTACTTTATTATTATCTTGGAAATTGTTATATTTAACAATATTACCATTTGAGTATTATCATTAGGTATTATTTATAAAATAAATATATAAATATTTTTTTAAAGTATATTTTTACGTATTTATAGTATTAGGCTTACGCATAATTTCAAACGTGGCTTCATAAGTTCACATATATTATTGTGCTATATTATGATATTTTAAATATAGTTTTTTGGTAGTTTGCTTAAAGAAAGATTTTACCTAAAATAATTTATTAAATTTCAAACGTACGTTTCTAAATTATTTTTAACTAAATAAGATATCGTTTTCCAACATTATAAATAATTCCCAAACAGTTTTCTAAATAAATATATATATTATATATTTCTTTCGAAATCTCCTTTATATTAGAAAGTCTCGATCATGACCAAACATGACTAATTGTTCATTCCTATTTTTTTTGCGACCTCGGTCCGTTACACTCGAACATGGAAATTGGACAATCGAAACTTGCCAGATTATTGCACCCCACCAGGCGACACATCAGGCAAGACACCTTGCCTTTACTGTTTAATTTCCTGCTCAATATCATGCATGCTTTTTCTTTATGTTGGTCTTTCAAATCTATATATAGATACAAATTATTATATTTTATGCAATTGGCTTAGAGTTAAGGGACTACCATATGTTTAGAGCATCTCATAAACTGTCACGATGTGCCACGGATTGTGTGCGAGTTGTGAGTCGCAAATAGATTCGGACTTGTGTACCGACCGTACATCGGTACGTACAGGCCCTGCGTTAGGATATAACTGCCAATAGATTGTATAGAAGACTTGGCGGTTATTAAGGATTAAACAGTGTCGTGGAGTCGAAGCATGTATAGTACCATTGGGGGGAGGGGACAGTTATTAGCGTAGGGGCTACATTTTATTTTTACACACATTTTGGGCCGAGGGTGACTCTTATGAGCAATACCTTCGGCCCAGGGCCGATAGTGACTCGGATGAGCGCTACTTACTGCCACTCTTTAATTACTCTGCTGAGCCTACATCCCCTGCATAGAACGTTGTTCTCAAAGTGCATATCACATAGAATGGTTAGGAACCTTTACTCATGCATACCTTTCTGTTGAGCTTTATTTATTCAGTTTATCGGCATGATATTATCTGTCTTATTACGTCCCTCTGAGGACCTGGTGATCCCTCCAGGTGTGTGTCATGATTTCTTGCAGGTACTCTAGCTAAGGCCACTCCTTCCTTCGTGATGATTGCTTTTGGACTCGTCATTGTTTCGCTCGACCAATCACTTTCTTTGTATATTTCTACCCTATTTAAATTAGTTGGTAGTGGACTTTGCCTCCGCCCAACGATTGTATACATGACAAACTCAAAGTTGCTTTATATCATTATTTATCTTTGTAGATGAGATTTAGTGTCTTGGCTTTCTATATTTACAGCTTACATATACATACGAACCTCTCTTATACTCGTATGTATACAGCTGGCATGATTACGTTTTAGTCCTACGTATTTTGGGACTGGGGCGTTACATATTTTTGTGGTGGCCCATGCAGGTCGAGTTTGCCGTTTCGGTTACATGACTGTACTGAACGGGCCTACAATATAGGATTAGAGTCTAGAATCTCGTCCACCTACTTGACATCCTTTCTTGACTTCAAATTTCGAACTCTTCGACCACCTTGGTTGCATCCTGCTTGAAATCTTTCTACCGTGAATTCTTATCTTTCGTGCTTAGTGACAGTTTGGAAGATGACTACACTATTATATGCTCAAAGGTTAAACACATGGCTAGATGGATTGCATTGACAATTAATATACATTGAGATTTTATTTGAGTTTTAAAGGCAGTTATTTTCCTAGAAATATGATCTTAAGGATTAGTTAATTCCAAGTTGGGTAGTAGCATATTACCGCTTCCAAAAGATAGTTGAAATTTTATTACAAGATGATATACACAGGAGGATAGCTAGATCGAGAAAACAAATTAAATTAATTTGTGTTTTGATTTTTGAAGGTCTTGAGCATTATGATTTATCGAGTTATAGCTATACATCTTTTTGGAAAATATAAATTTGATTTGAAAAAGGTTCATAAAATTTTAAATGTGGAAGTATGATTTACGATTGACCAAAATTTGAGGATGATTGATACATTTTGGTAAAATAATTTTGAATTAAATTAGATCATATGATCTATAAATTATAAAGTTATTTAGATTTCGATTTTAAAAGCCTTGATTATGGATATTTAAATTTTTGTAAAAAAAATTGAAGAGTAGTTGTAACTTACTGGAAGCTAGATATACACATTTGAAGGATATAGAATTAAATTCGGGAGTTATTTAAATGTTCCATTTTGTAGTATGAATTTTGACTGATAAGCTTATTTAAATATTGAATTTAAGATTTTGAGAAAAAATATGATAATAATTATTCGATTTGTGATATACAAGGGTTGTTTCGAGATTTACTTGAGGTTTAAGATTTTGATTAAAGTTGACAGCCTAAGATGATTGGAAATTTGGTGGAGTATCTTGGAAAATTTTATTGAAAAACTTTCAAGGAACTTGAAACTTTAGATTAGAGCATAGATTGGTAGAGGACCAAGAAGCAAGCAAGTCACCCTAATAGGATACAAGTATTCCTTATTAATTGCCATGATAGTTGTATGTACTCGAGTGTAGTTAAGTCATCTGCCAAACTATGTGAAGATATCTCAATCTTGACTCACTCGACATTCCCTCAAATCTATATTTTAATCGTGACTTTTAACCATTTAAAACTTGAAAAATGATTAGATTGTTCCTTAATCATATTCCGTCTAAGTAGCTATCTTATCTCTAGAAACTGTAATCCTGACATGTCTTACCTTGATTTACTAGAATCTGAATTATCATTATTACATACTTTAGCTTGGTCACTTATTTTATGAGTTGATCATTATCTCATGAACTCCCACTTTATATCTTAAATTTTTGTGTCCTTTACCGTGACTTGGATATTTGGAGCACAACACTAGACTTTTTCCTCCAACAATTTCCATATGCTAAACCTAGACAAGCCAACATTCATGTAGGTATATCATGTCCCACCAAAACACACCCCTTGTGCTTTATTTTGTTGACACGACTTTCGGGTCATAAAGACTAAATCATAACCCTACCATGGTACCGATATACTTGTCGACCACAGATAGGGACTCAATCTCGACTAAATTATTTCAATCCGATATGTGACGATGTACTACTTGATTTCCTTTAATGCTTAATTTTGTGCCTTAACTTGATTACTTAACTCATTATCCCATCACACTACTAGTTTAATTCTTGTCAGTTGGGTAGAATACCTCATAACCTAACCAACATTTTGTGGACCACATTGATAGGTTCACTTGGACCATAGAATTCAGTGGACCCTAACTTATCTAATCAACCAAGCCGGCTGTATAAGCCCAAACTTTGGGCAAGACTTGTTTAAAAAAAAAGAATCTTGGACTATTTAATTCTCCTTTATCATGGTTCCTTGCTTATACTTTGACTATTTTTAATGCCAAGTTAGCATAAATTTGCAAGCTTATTTCTTATCAAGCTTGATCATGACGTATCTTATTGGGTCGCTCCCACTAACATATCGTCTAATCAGAAACGGTGCACGATGGTCTGATCAACCAAGTGTACTTTGGTTCGCTTTTCGTATATCATTCTACGTAGATGGAGACATAAACAAACTTGCCCTAGAGTCTCATCCACGACTGCCTTGACAATTCTCTTGAATTATTTAATCGCCTTGAACCACATATTGTTAGTAAAAACATATTCCTTGAACTCTTGTTGGCTTTCGTCCTTGCCTATTCTAGACAAAGCTGGTACTTGATAGATAGTTAGGCCAAACTATTCTCTTATGACCATGATATTTGTTTGTACTCGAGGATAATTAGCCACTGTCCAACTAATGTGACTATATTCCCGTCTTGATTTAACTTTTTCCTCGACCTTAGATCCTTTATCTCGACCCTTGGAAGTTGAGAATGATTAACTCTAAACAAAGACAGCTATATTCTCTCAATTGATTGCCTTAATCTAGTCGATCCTTTAAACTCTTCAATCTATGCCTTATCATGATTAACTTTAACCCTAAAACTTTCTTATTTCGTGGTAATAACTAGCGACCCACATTCAATTCCATCTTCATGATTTAATCTTGAGATCGCGATGCATGTTCGTATTGAATATCGTTCCCTTGTCTCGCCAAATAAATTGTTCATACTTTCTTATCGTTAAACTCTTGTACCCTACCTATTCCTAAATTTCGAGGACGAAATTCTTTTAAGTTGGGTAGGATGTAAAACCCCTAAATTTCTAACTATGATTTTTTATTAGTTTGGTATTGATTTTTATTCGTAGTTGTACGTCGCGTACGAAATTGCGAGTTAGTATGTATATTCATATAAAATATTTTATTAAAAGATTTTCCATATAGAAAAATAAGTATTTAAATATTTGTATTATTGCATCGCGTCGAGTATTGGCAGACATTATTTAAAAAATGATTATTATTATTATTTTTATGGCGCAAACATAAGTAGTGATTTCGAAAACTATTTGTGTTCAAGAGAGACATGAAATTTATTTCATGCCCACTCGATTTTCGAAAATTAATTCTAATTAGTTTAATTATTTATAAAAATATATTTCAAATATTTAAGTAATATTCTTGAATTTTTGAAATTAATTAATGCTATATTGCAATATTTATGGAAAAGATATTTAAAATTTTGTTGTATTTAATATTTGAATTATTTTGATAAATTAAATTGGGAAAAGATTTTTACTTTAAATTAAAGAAAGTTTATCTAGACCGATTTGATTTTGATTGTTTAAATTCTAAATCAATTTAAATAAAAGATGGAATTATCCATCGGGGTTTAAACTATTGCAAGTCCTTATCTAACTGGGAATTCCTACCTCCTATAAAAGGAGAGGTACTCCTCCATAATTCTCTCCACAACCAGATGTGCATCGTGTCCGTGTTCCCTTCTTCCCATCCACTATCTATTTTCTAGTACATGTACATTATTCCTTTTCGCGTTCGACAATTCCGGACGTATCTCCTCGCCACCACCACCGTGTCGGACACACCCGACAAGGCCAATTTCTATCAAACCCTAATCTTGCCTCCTGCATACACCCGTCCTCGCCGCAGCCTTCCCGAACACACGTCCACCACCACCAACCTCGCTCCTCCCCACCTGCCATCATCTCTACCACCGCCACTCAACCCCCGTTCTCGCACAGCCGTCTCCCGGCAAACCCCAGTAAACCTTCGGCCACCATCGCTGTTAGCACCATCCCATCACAGACCCATATCACCGCTGCCACTATCCTCAACACCAAGGACATCGCCACCACCATCTTCGTCAATACCACCACCTCTACCACCGTGTTCGGCCACCCGTCGTGTCCCCAAATCAAACCAACCAAAAAAATTGACAACCACCCCTTACCTCCAGATCTGCCGCCTCCCGGTGAAGTCGCCACCCACTGCCCAGACCTCAGGAACCACAGATGGCCGCTCCCGCCGCCGTCCGTCCAACGAACGCAGCCCGGTCGCCGACCCCGTACCCCGCCCGAACTCCTGATCTTTCCGCAGCAGCCGCCGCCTGCTGGCGAGAAGCCGTCGCCGCGCCACGAACTCGCGCCGGCCTCTGCCCGAAGCGCGCCGCCCTGATCTACACGATCTTCGCCGCCACGCTCTCTCCGGCAAGGCGCAGCCTTCAGGCGCCGATCTCCGTCCCCAAGCCGAGCCTCTGGGCGCCACCGCCTTCCGCCCCTCTCTCCTCTCCGGCGCCGATCTCCGTCTTCTCCGCCGTCGGCCACCACGAAACCCTCCTCGCCGCGTCAGGCTCTCCGGCGAGACCTAGCATCCCAGCGTTCTCCTCCAGACGAACGACCCCACCGGGCTCCCCCGCGCCGGCCAACGCACGGTCCGCCGACCATCCTCTGGTAAGACACTCGCCGCTCTCTCTCTCTCTCTCTCTTCCGCTCTCTTCCCCACTTCTCCTTCCGATCTCTCACTCCTCCCTCACTTTACTCTATTCCCCTTTCGAAAAAAAAGAAAAGAAAGAGAAGAGTAGCAAGCAGTTAGCAGCCTAAGTTTTGTGTTGTTTTTTTTTATAAATAATATTTTTATTGTTCTGTTACTTTCTCATTAGTTACAAGTCATATAGTATCAGTGATGAATTAAACTTTATAGTATATTATAATTATGAGTGTAAAAGCATGTATTGCTAATAAATTATTTCTGAAATATAAATTAATATTGTATTATTTACATTATTTATGATTAACTATTACTTTATTATTATCTTGGAAATTGTTATATTTAACAATATTACCATTTGAGTATTATCATTAGGTATTATTTATAAAATAAATATATAAATATTTTTTTAAAGTATATTTTTACGTATCTATAGTATTAGGCTTACGCATAATTTCAAACGTGGCTTCATAAGTTCACATATATTATTGTGATATATTATGATATTTTAAATATAGTTTTTTGGTAGTTTGTTTAAAGAAGGATTTTACCTAAAATAATTTATTAAATTTCAAACGTACGTTTCTAAATTATTTTTAACTAAATAAGATATCGTTTTCCAACATTATAAATAATTCCCAAACAGTTTTCTAAATAAATATATATATTATATATTCCTTTCGAAATCTCCTTTATATTAGAAAGTCTCGATCATGACCAAAAATGACTAATTGTTCATTCCTATTTTTTTGCGACCTCGGTCCGTTACACTCGAACATGAAAATTGGACAATCGAAACTTGCCAGATTATTGCACCCCACCAGGCGACACACCAGGCAAGACACCTTGCCTTTACTGTTTAATTTCTTGCTCAATATCATGCATGCTTTTTCTTTATGTTGTTCTTTCAAAACTATATATAGATACAAATTATTATATTTTATGCAATTGGCTTAGAGTTAAGGGACTACCATATGTTTAGAGCATCTCATAAACTGTCACGATGTGTCACAGATTGTGTGCAAGTTGTGAGTCGCATATAGATTCGAACTTGGGTACCGACCGTACATCAGTACGTACAGGCCGTGCGATAGGGTATAACTGCCAATAGATTGTATAGAAGACTTGGCGTTTATTAAGGATTAAACTGTGTCGTGGAGTCGACGCATATATAGTATCATTGGGGGGAGGGGACAGTTATTAGCGTGGGGCTACATTTTATTTTTACACACATTTTGGGTCGAGGGTGACTCTTATGAGCACTACCTTCGGCCCAGGGCCTATAGTGACTCGGATGAGCGCTACTTACTGCCACTCTTTAATTACTCTGCTGAGCCTACAGCCCCTGCGTAGAACGTTGTTCTCAAAGTACATATCACATAGAATGGTTAGGAACCTTTACTCATGCATACCTTTCTGTTGAGCTTTATTTATTCAGTTTATCGGCATGATATTATGTGTCTTGTTACGTCCCTCTGAGGACCTGGTTATCTCTCCAGGTGTGTGTCGTGATTTCTTGCAGGTACTCTAGCTAAGGTCACTCCTTCCTTCATGATGATTGCTTTTGGACTCGTCATTGCTTCACTCGACCAATCACTTTCTTTGTATATTTCTACCCTATTTAAATTAGTTGGTAGTGGACTTTGTCTCCGCCCAACAATTGTATACATAACAAACTCAAAGTTGCTTTATATCATTATTTATCTTTGTGGATGAGATTTAGTGTCTTGGCTTTCTACATTTACAGCTTACGTATACATACGAACCTCTCTTATACTCGTATGTATACAGCTGGCATGATTATATTTTAGTCCTACGTATTTTGGGACTGGGGCGTTACATCGACCCTGGCTCGTCGATAAGCATCATTCCGAAAAGCTTGCTCTAACTTCTGGGGATCCCTATACACCGGCTAGCGGCGACCAATACTGCCATTAGCGGTTTCAACTTGGGAAGGAGCTATACCCTAGGGAAGATCTGATTGAAATGTCAGATTGGTGACCTGAAGACGGAGGTTACCTGCTACGCCATATATGTAGACATATCCTACAACATCCTCCTGGGACGTCCGTGGATACATGACTATATGATCGTACCATCAACCCTTCACCAGTGCTTCAAGTATGTCAGTAAGTACGGCTTCGTGAAGACTGAATTTGTCGACATCGATCCCTTCAAAGGGGTTGAATCTTATTACTCTTCGGAGGCTTGTCTATATAACGAATCCAAGAAACACATAACTGACGAACTGGAGGCCATCACAGGGCCAGAGGAACCCTTGAGAATTCATCTCCAGGCTCGTAAATCGGGCAAAGCCGCACCCCTCGTCGCAACTTTGCATAAAGAGGTGCCCAGTTCTCCTGCCTCACCTGCACATTTGGAACCAATGGTCATCCGGCTCCCGAGATCCAGCCAGGAGCCAAAACCCGTCATAGGGCCGATGGTGATCCAATTGCCAAAATCCAATCAAAGGCAACAGAAAGATGCGAGGCCCTCTGTGACGCCGATGGTGATCCGATTGCCAAAATTCACTCAAAGGTAACCGGAAGACACAAAGTCCCCTGCCGAGCCAATTGTCATCCGTCTTTCCAAGACGAGCCGACAACCAAGTGTCGATTGGACACCCTTAGGCAAGCCAATACCACAAGCTGAACCCTTGGTGGTCAAGTTGCCCAAGACAGTACCCCAACCTCCGGTCTCGCAGGAGGTAGCCGAAGAGGACGTAGAACTAGCCAAGTACCTGGTTGCACAGGTGGATAGCCCCTCTCCTGATGATGTAATCCCTGTGGACAAAATTTCTTATTTCATCAATAAGAGGCTGCCGTTGGACTAAAAAAAAATACTGCCTAGATTGTCGAATTATGTACATCAGGTACCTCTGAACTTACACTTTGTTCCCTTCGAGGGGACTCACATTGTATCTCTCCGAGTGACAAGTCATGTATATTGATACCTATGAACTTCCGCTCTGATGTTTCGATTGTCATATATCACGTCCATATTACCTCTGATATAAACAATTTTCTAACTTAACACCTGTACCCAACCCGGGATAAAAGATATGGTGTTAAGACCACAAAATCTATCACGTCCATATTACCTCTGTTGGGTTTTGTCTCGAATCTATTACTCGCACCACCCGTACGCAAAAGGGTAATAGGTCCACCAAAAATCATTCTTGATTATTGTGTGTCACGTCCATATTACCTCTGATCCCGATAGTCTCTTGACTTAACACCTGTACCCAATCCAGGATAAAAGACATGGTGTTAAGACCACAAAATCTATCACGTCCATATTATCTCTATTGGATTTTGTCTCAAAATCTATTACTCGCACCAGTGTGCAGAAGAGTAATAGGTCCAACAAAAGTCTCCCTGCAGGATATTCCGTACAACCACCCCTACGTGGTTGTACATTTGATCCTAGAACATCCACGTCCACCTTACCTCTAAGTTGTTCTATACATCCCTACAGAGTTCACTTCTACCATGTCCATACTACCTCTGAGTAGGAAAGCTCTGCCATTTATCCGAACCTATCACATCCATATTACTCCTGTTAGGTTTCGTTCCTAAACTATTACTCGCACTATCGATGCACATAAGGGTAATAGGTCCACCAATTATTATTCAAATCTATTGCTCGTATCTCCAGATGTACAAAAGGGCAATAGGTCCACAAAAAAAGTCCCCCAGTAGGATGTCCTTCATCAAACGCAAATGATGTATTAGGCCCTCTAGTACGAGCACCTCAGATACTACAAATAAAGAGTAGAGTGAATGTATTCTGCTTATTCAAAATCAGTTGCATTCACAAGACTACATCTCAAACAAAAGGAAATTCACTACTCATCAGCAACACATAGCTTGGTGAGAATGTCTTCCAGCTGCGCAGTTGAGCGCTCAATTCTCAGTCTGGCTCGGCATTCAGCTTCCTGGGATAGCTTTTCAGCATACACAAGATGTGCATGAGCCTGCCAATTCTCCTCTAATTTCTTCAGCGTACCCTCTAGAGCAGCAGAGGCTCGTGTGACTTTATCAGTCTCCTTGCAGATCTTCTCTCTCTTGACGAGTGGCTTGGAGCTCATTCCCCAGAGATGTCAGCCTGGCCTGGAGCTGGAGGAGCTACTCGTTAGTTTCGGCCATGGCATGAACGATGGTCTCCTCACGAGTCAAGCAAATCTCTCCCTCTCGGCTCAGCTTGCCAAATTTAAGAGACAGCTTATGGAGGTCCTTCTCCAAGGTGGGCTTGGTCGTCTCCTGTACAGCCTTCACCTTTTCTACGACTTTTATAAGGAAAGCACGCTCCTGCTCTACTATAGAAGACATATTGACTTGTCATAGTTTTTGTAACTGGATTAGGCACTGATCAGCCTCTGCCAGCTTGTGCTCTAGAAGGACGGCCGCCCCTTCTCCACCTGGGAGCGTCTTCAGCAGTTCAATCTGACCGCAGGCACAATGATGAGCTACGACAAACGACGTTTCCCTTCTCAAAGCAGCCTCAACCCCCCGTTTTAAATGGCGATAAAAGCTCTCGACGATGTCCCTTGACGACTCGTCTAAATTCTCCAGAGAGGACGGTGTTGAAGGAATTACACCTAAGGAAGCTGAAGGCATCTGGGAAGGAGGCACACCTGAGCTTGATGACCCTGTTAGAAGGGAAACAAACTCCGAGCGATGAGATTTCCGTACAGCGGCAATCTCTTCCTCTGCAGCCCGAAGAAGTTGAAAATTGGACAGGACAGAAAGTTCAACTTCCGGGGAAGAGGCAGTTCCAATTGATCCCGCATCCACCAAAGAGGTTGAAAAAGTTGGGACTTCTGTGCTCAATACGGTGGAAGGCCCCTCAACTCAAGCTGGAAAGGGAGAAGGAACACTTCTTGCTTGTACTATCCCTTCCTCCGCGGCCACATCCACCATCGGTAGTGGAGAGGCAGGTCATGCAGGTCCAGAACAACCAACAATCAGCTTGACCCGAAGAAGATGGAGTTGAAGCAAAAAAATCTCATTATCGGTAAGAAAGCGACATAGCTTACCAGAGGTAAAGGGCAATGACTGGGCTCAGTCGGAGTAGTCTCAGCTCCTCATGTCGCCTCCACAACTCCAGTGAGGTCAGCAGCGGCACCCGAACCATCCATGTCTGTCTCTTCAGCCCCTGTCGCTCTGGGTAGAGATGTAATGATATCAGCATCAGTTTGTGAGGACCCCACAACTCCAGGGTCGGAACCTAAAGAGGAAACCGCATGGGCGGCATTTGGTGATAGAAGGTTCGCTTCCTCTGATGCCTGCAAAGGAGAGCCTTCAAATAACATCCCAAGGACAACATTAGGGCTTGTCGTGAAAGAACTTACCCCCATGTTGACTTCGGTATTACTACCCATTTCCTCGACGGCAAGCCCATGGAACCTAGCCGTAACTATCTTTTGGAAACGAGGTCTACCAGCGACAAGAGGTTCAGGCCTGCTTCGTTTACACGGAGGATTCGGCACAGGGGAAGGCACACAAATAGCTAAAGGACTTGTAGAGGGCTGGAGATCTTCAGAGTTATCTTCCTCCTCCTCCGTGCTGTCGGAGTCAGAATCAGAAGCTTTCCTCTTTCCCTTCTTCGTCCTCTTACGGGAGTCCCTCGGTCGCTCCTTCAATTTCGTACCAACAATAAAACTGGTACGGGGATCAAAGTCGTTGGGAGGCACATTCACAGACCCATGACGAAGGGCCGCCATATATACGATATGTCCCAAATTCTCGACGTCAGGTAGGACGAAGCTGGCCTGGGTATGGATCGTCGAATAATAGTGCCAGGCCCGGATACCATCCAAGACGCTCCCCTTGAAACCCAGGCAAGGGTTAGGGTTATCCAAATATAATTGGCTGTACTCAAATTATCGAGAATACCGGCTAGGTAGGTATGGCTCTAGGTAGACAACATTACGGTTGTGGTACACCAGATGTGACGGACGGATACTCTGCAACCAGTAAAATAGTTTTTCAAACAGAGCCTGGGGCGCAACAGCACTATCAAGGTGAACATGTCCCATATCTTCCTCAGTGAAAGACAGAACTGACACAAAAAGAGTATCTATCCACCCGCGTAAGAGCGGTCGACAGTCGGGAAAGCTGGTACAGTTTCAGGGCATGTCATGATAGTGGTAGATAAAGGCATCATCACTTATCGCATTGCCCTCCGGACCAGGTCACATCAGAGAGGGGTAATGCATCAACAGCCACCCTATTAAATAATGATACGACAGCTCGATTATGTTGAAAGGTTTCGTAAGATCACGAGCAATGACTTTTGACGTAAAAATATGAAGACCCCTATGGATGCTGCATACCATAGCAGGAAGCAGAGCCAACTTGCCCCCAAAAACCAGCTTTACCCCCGGAAGGATTAGGTTGTGGCTAATCCTCTCAATCGAACCACAGCCCACCGAAACGACGCAAACCCTCAACCATATCATCAGGTATCCGGCCAAGATGGCCTTAGCAGACAGAGGCTGGGTATCATGATAAAATAGTTAAAAGTGTCGCTCAAGCTCCCAAATCTGTCACCAGTAGCACGGGCCCTCTTAGTGCTTTGCACCTGAGCATCCACCTATTCCAGAGATTGGGGACTCCTAATAGCAACTCGACAGGAGGTGCTAAGGCTAAAAAGATAACCAATCCAAGCCTTGGTATGAGGAAGGTTCTCTTCCGAACTATCGTCCTTTTTCTTGGATATTTGTTGACAGGTACTATGGTGACATAGCACTTCCTGATATACGATAAGAAATCCGGGATACCGCCGCTCTAGTTCCTTAAACTCTTTGTTTGTTAGGGTACACTCCTCATAAGCTTCATCGCCCTAGGGCAATTTGGACACACCATGCATCTCGTGTAGAGTAAGTCCTATCTCTCCACCGGAAGTAAAGAAGGTCCCCGTCCGACAGTTGTACATCTCAAGTAATGCCATAATTAATTTTGGGTTCATAAACAAGCCGTAGCAGGAGCCCCTAATGGCGTGATAGAGGCCAATCTGTCGTAGGATGTCCTCATACTCCGCTGAATCCAAGAAGTCAGATTGACCCATGGAGGGGAACGATGCTGCCAGTTCAGTAACGACAATCTCCCTGCAGGGTATGACCCTTTATGAACAATCCAATTCAAAAAGGTATCAGCCTCAGAGAATAGCATGTTGGGCTTCAGTTCGTTGATGAGACTGCCAGGAGCCAGCCTAATGACGGAGTAGCTCATTGTTTCCCTTACTGCAACCACTGACCTCGTGGGATTATTAAAACGGATATGGTCCACGAAGATCCTTCGCTAATCCAGAGTTAGAGAACCCAGCATCTTTCTCTCAAAAGGTACCATATTGAAACGTGATAGGGGGAAGTGGCGCTTCATTAAGGGTATGTGAATTGCTTCTCCCTGAAAATAGAAGTCCCAGCTCTCAAATATCTCTATGATGCTCGGGTCTAAAATAATCAGGGCATCCCCGAATAGAAACATGGGCTTCAGATGAACGCCATTCAGTTGCCCGGAGTTCATCATGCTAAGTAAGAAGAAGAAGGACTCGCTTATGATCTCCTTCAGTCGGTCTTCAGGTTGATTTCGGATGATCTGAGTCGATACATGTTCGACTATATGGTCAAAACTCATACCCAACGCAGATTGGGCATATCCTATCAGGAGCTCTCCAGATGGAGTTGTGGGCAAGTTCACTGCAAAGGACAAAGAAGAAGTAAAGTTAGAAGAAGTTCATTCTTCAGCTATGCAGCCTAGACAAACAGAACCTATATAGCCTAGTTATAAGGGATGTGTGGGCGGCTTAAAGAACATGAGACGCATGCGGCTCGGTTATACAGTGCTCATGCGGCTCAGTCATGAGACACTTAGGCGGCTCAATCATGAAGTGCTCATGCGGCTCAGCCATGAGGCACTTATACGGCTCAGTCATGAAGTTCTCATGCAGCTTAGTCATGAGGCACTTATGTGGTTCATGCAGCTCAGTCATAAAGTGCTCATACGGCTCAGTCATGAGGCACCTAGGCACTTATGCGGCTCAGTCATGAAGTGCTCATGCGGCTCAGTCATGAGGCACTTATGCGGCTCAGTCATGAAGTGCTCATGCAGATCAGTCTTGGGGCACTTATGCGGTTCAAGTTCAAATGTGTAATGCTTATGCGGCTCGAGATTTTCCTGCGGCCCAAGATCTCTCTGCGGCTCAAGATTTTTCTGCGGCTCAAGATCTCTCTGCAGCTCGAAATTTCTCTACGGCTCAAGATCTCCCTGCGGCTAAAGGTCTCTCCTGACATGAAGACTCCCTGCGGCTTGACATATCTCCATGCTTCTTATTTAAAGTATTCTAAATTTGTAATTTAAAAACTTTAATGGGGGTCTTGTAGAAGCATAGAAAATATAGGGTTCATGCGGATCACAACTGGCCGCATGAGTACTTTGGGCCAAACTGGTCCGTATAAAGGAGAGTCGCATGACAAATTCAGCACCCCATGTGGCCTGTCTGCAACCAGACTGATTCGAGCCACAGAAGGAAGATATGCGGCCAAGTTGATTAGTCCTTCTGATAAAGCTGACAAACTCTGTCAAAACTGACAAAAATGATAGCTCCGACACTCTAACAAAAAGATAAGACGTGATCAGATAAAATGTCATGTCACTAAAAACAGGGTTCGTGTGATTAAATATTGTCATGTGGCCAGAAGGATTGCTACCCGAGCCGTATGGACCTTATGCGGCTCAACATATACGGCCCTAAAGTCTCTAAGCTTCATGCGGCCAAGGGTGACTGTAACCTAAGCCGCATGAGCTTTATGCGGCCCAAAATACAGAATCTATGCGGCTCAAAAGTCCTTAAGCTAAGGGAGACTGCGACCTAAGCCGCATGAGTCTTATGCGGCCCAGTATGGCCGAAAACTGAAAGACTTATGCGGATCAAAATGACTCCAGCAGATTAATCCTATCCTGCGATAGGACACGTGACAGGCTGACCAAGTCTCAACCACCCAGATTTGCTGCAACAAAATCCCAACAAATCGCCAGCTAGCGGCCAAAACATATATCACTATAAATAATAGGGCGCCACACCCTTGCAAGAGGCTGGCAACCTACGAAGGGCAATTTATTCAAGAGCTAAAGACTGCGTCAGATAGTCCAAAGAGTAAGGCAGAGTTGATACACTTTCTCGAGCCTCCACCGTCACCCCCAGAATCAAAAACTAAACAATTATACTTAGATTGTTTCCTAAGATTTCTTTCTAGGCTTTTCTTTGTACAAGCGAGTTTGCAATCAATTTCAGTGTATCTGTAATGCCTGTCTTTGATATTTTAATGGCAAATAGTGGGAGCAACCCCTAGAGCTGCAGCTTCCGCAGCTGGAGGAAGAGGTTGTGAAGTAGCAGAACTCTCCGTCGCTGCAGCGGTTCCAGAGCATTGTGATATGGTCTCCAGCATCCCGAAGACAGATCAATAAGGGAAATCAATATGGCACAAGATGAGATATTACCAAGAAAGGATAATTGATTTCGAAGAAATTATAATGAATGATCGAAATGGTAATCAAAACTTTGGAAGTTGCCTAATTTGTGATTGAGTAACTCTTAATATAGCCTAATTATATATCCTAAAAGCAGGCTTGTAGCAGTGCTCTAAGTCGAGCACCACTACGAAATTGCACTAATTGTGACCTCAACCTGCATGGGCTACCACAAAAATATGTCACAACCCGCACCTTGTTTAGGGGCATGAGGACGTAGGTATGTCCAGCCTACGCCATAGTGTTGGCGGTAGAACACTGTATAGGTCATCTAATACATCTAAATCTAACAATATGAAATGTAACCTGTCATCTCCGTACGGAGGAATAATATGACATATAATATACAACTCAATCACAAGATTTAAAGAAAGATGAAGCACGATATTTGAAAATAAAGATAAAGAAGATTGAATAGTAGCATAGTCATAATACAAATTAAGTCTAGAACACTAAGACAAATAAGTACATATCCTGAAATAATAACAAGTCTCAAACCCACATTCTGAACAACCTGATACAATATGAAATGCTAAACTCTAAGCTACTACTAGGGCACTCTCTACTGAGCAGGATCCTCCTGAGACTCCTGGGTACCTCTCTTACATATCCCCTGCTCATAGTACGTAGGACAACAGTCCTCTAAGCCATCTAAAAAATATATCCAGTCAGGATTTGAGTGAAGTACAATCAAAATAGCAGTTCTAATTAATTGCCAAGTACTATGAAAATATAGATAATAATGTAATACTTGATGAACAATTTACAAGAGACAAGTACAAAAGAAGAGACAAGTAGATATAGAGCAATATGTGTATGGGAAGAACATGCAAAAATATAAAGGCGGACAAATATGTAATAAAGAAGAAAAAGGTTATGGAATGTATACAACTAGCAGGTCCAGAATATTTGTGTCTAACACCAGTGTTTTGAAATACCAAGTTGACATATAAACGACTAGGAGATAATATCCGGAAAACCATACACATCCGTGTGTGGCCACTATTATTGTAGTAAGCCTATGGGGGTAGAAAGGGTATGTTCACACGTCTCCTAGGTATTTCCTTGTCTGACCATTACACATGGATCCAGGTCCCGACACGAATCTCAATAGTCCAGAATAGATACATTAATCTAGTGATTCATTAGTCCAATAAAGTCAATAGGCATAAAACCACGTATCTCAAGACAATGAATCCATACAATACCAATTCGTGTATCTATCGTGTCAGAATCAAATAGAACACTAATATAAACATGCATAATAGGAAATATCAAGAAATAGAACTATCAGAGAATGTACTCGTCTGTCGTCCTAAGCAATGAATGTGAATAGAGGCCCATAGTGGAGTCACAAGAACCTAGGTATAAAATATTCAAATAGTTGGTGTTTAATAGAGTTAAACATGGATATCTAGTGTGTGATATGCAATCTAAGTCAAATCTAGGTCAAACTAGGGTTCCAGGGTCAAACTAGGTCAATTTGACTTATGGTTGACTTTTAGGGTCAACCCAGTCAACCTAGGTTTTTAGGTCTTTTGTCACGCCCCGACCCGAAAAATTGCTCGTCCTGGTATTGATTTATCCGAATCATCGTTCTCGCTGGGACGTGATATTATACGAGTCTAGAGTTGTACTCGTACAAGGAAAGATGATAAGTTCTCAATTAGTTATCTTTGATATTGTTATTTAGGAGTAGAAGAAACAGAGTATACGAAATAATTCTCTTTATTCAATAAATGAACTGAGATTACAAAGGCTTTCAATAGCCCAACTGAATTTGTCAGATTGGCTACAACACTCAGGTTCTCTCTTGTCCACAAAGAATTTTATTGTTCTATACATCATGTCTTCTATATCTCGGCCATACCATCTATTGCAAGTCCGAGCGTTAATGCGGTTGCACGCCTCATGTAATGCCCCAGTCCCAAAATACGTCGGACTAGAAACGTAGACATGCCAGCTGTATTCATACAAAGTACATAGGACTCGTACGAATACATAAGCTGTAAAATATAGTAGAACCATAACTAATCTCATCCACATAAAATAAATGAATAAAAGATATCATATAATGATAATGAATTGTCTTAATACAATATGTTGGGTGGAGACAAATCCAATACCAACAATGAAAAGAAATACATGATATACAAAAGAAAGAGTTTGGCGAGCAAAGCGAAGACGATCCAAGTGCAATCATCCTCGAAGAAATAACGATGGTCACGGCTAAAGCTAGAACACCTGCGAAAGACAGGAGCACACACCTGGAAAGATAACCAGGTCCTCAGAGGGACGTAACAAGACACATAATATCATGCCATATAAATTGAATAAATATTGTTCAAATAAATAAGTCAATTGAATTATAACATGGTCCAATACACACCTATTGAACTATCTTACCATCGCCCCAACCAAACAAGGACAGGAGTTGGTAAACTAATTCACAGCGACGCATCTTTCCATGCTATGAATCCAATATGGTATCCGGACCCCAACAAGGTTTAATACCTTCTCATCGAAGTAGTAAGTCACACCTACAACCAAACAAGGACAAGATGTGATAAATTAATCCGTGACAAGTTATTGTTCCAAGCCACGGTCAGATACAAGTACCCAAACCAAAGGTACTCATACTTAACGGATAAGGTAGCCTAACCGTTCTAAGTGAAATATAGTTAAGATCAATCCTTCTTACGCATGGGCCCTGGCTAAATATGATCGGTATGGTCCCCCCTTGGGGTACCAGAGGCCCAATCAGTAAGAGCATAACGTTCCACAGAACGTCAGTGGCCGTTAGTAATCATGGGTAATCTGACCCGCCTCTTCGGCGGAGCTCACGGGTTACAAAAGGAAAAGTGCATCGAAGCCCATACGCTAAGAAATTGTCCTCCCTGCCCAATGCCTACCATGTTGTATCCAGAACATAAACCTCTATAACCGCTAAGTCAAACTAGCATGCAATTCTATTAGCGATTAGTCCTATCGCACGGCTTATACGTACCGGTGGCCAGCCAGTCACGCATATCTGTATTCTACATGCGACACACAACTTTGTGGTACAACGTGTCAAGGCCAATTAATGCAACACACAAAGGTGGTCTCTTAAGTCTAGGTTTAATGTGTAAGAAAACTAATACATAGCAGGAAATATAACTGAACAGTAAGTTCTAACAGGTTATGCCATTTATCACAGTTTATTTTGCATAAAGAAAATAATGAATAATGCATGAAATATGAGCTAAATATATAAATAGCAAATGGCAAGGTGTCTTGCCTGGTAGGACGCCTGGTGTACTGCAATGATCAATGTGGCACGAACTGCAACTTCAGTGCAACAACTATGCAAGGTGACCTCGGATGGTGGCACGGATGGTTCTATTTGGTCCAGAAGGGTCAAATTGGTTAGGGTGGATATAAAGTAGTTGGAATTGGTAAAGGAATAAAAAAGATGGGTTGAATCACGAGATGGAGAAAAATCGTAGGAAGTCAAATAATATATTTAGTTTTAGAAAATATTTTATAATACTTGAAATATAAATTATTAGTCAAAATATGCTTTCAATTAAATACAAAAAAAATCGGAAGTCGTTTTTAAGGCAAAACTCTAAGTTTCGTTAAATAATATTTTAGCTAAATCTATATTTCCAAACATAGTTTTAGATAAATAAAAAAATAATTATTTAAGGCAAACCTAATTTGAGTCAGAAATATCATTAGATTTGCGGGTCAAAATATTTTTAAATAAATATTAAAAATCTCGAAAATTTATCTAGGGTTCTAAAACTATAGTTTAAAATAAGGCCAAGCCAAATATAATATTTGTATAAATATGTATATATATTTTTGAAAACTTACTATACCTAATTATACAAAAACTAATTTCTAATAATAACTAAATTAACCATAATTCTTAGTCAATAATAAAAAAATATATATAATACTATTAATAATAATGACAATAATAATACATAGTGTACACATGTACATATAATATTAATCAGTAAAAATACTATTACTGTAAAATACTTATACTAAAAAACAAAAATAATCATAACAATAATAACAATAATAATAATACTACTAATAATAATAATAAATAACAAAAAATAAAATAATAGCAACGCACTGCAAGGTGGTTCTCCTCTTTCGAGGAGACCACAAAACGAGTAAAGGAAAGAATAAAAAAGACAGAGAGGGGGAAGAGATAGAGATCGAGTGAGCGAGAGAGTGATCAGGAGAGGCTGAGAGGGAGAGAGAGGCGGCGGGAAGTGGGTTTAGGAAGAGTGAGGGGTGGCTCGTCGGCGGGCAAGGCGGGCGGAGGGAGCGGACCTAATCACCGGTGGGCGGATATGGAGAGAGGCGAGCGAAGAGGGTTCAGGCGGCGATCGGAAGGCGCGGTGGTCGGATGCGTGGGTACGGCTGGAGGCTGCCGCCACGCGCGACAGAGCGGCCCGAGCTCGCGGACGGCGGCGGCGCAGATCTGCTATCCACGGCCAAGAGGAGAGGCTACGGACGGCGGTAGCCAGGCTAGGTGGAGGCACGTCGACAAGGGCGGAGGGCGGCCGGAGGTAAGAGGTGTGGGTTAGGGTTTTTATTTTCCTCTCTTTTTCCTATATGGTGGCGATGGGGTATGCGGGCGGCGCTGGGTGTGGGCGGCTGCCGGGAGTCCGTGGAGGTGGTGGTAGTTATTCCGGTGGCGGTGATGGTGGTTGTTAGGGGATTTTGGCGGTGGCAATTTTGGGCAGAGGGTGGAGAGGAGGTGGTCGTCAGTGGTGATGGCGGTGATGGTCGGTGGTAATGGCGGTCGGGCTTTGCTCGAGGTGAGCATGGTGGAGATGGTGCTGGGATTGACAGAGGGTAGAGGTGGCTGTGGTGACGGTGGTTGGCCGATGTTTGGCCGGGGACGACAGGTGTTTGGAAGAGGGAGTGGGGACGCGGTCGTTGACAGGGAGCATGGTTACAGGGGCGGAGTCGGTACATGGGCTGTAGTGGAGGGGACGACGTCGGTGGTGGCGGTCGGGACTCGGGACGTGGTGGGGTCAACGGTAGTTGTGGCGATGGCCGAGGAATCGACGGAGGCAGGGGGAAGGACACGAGCGGGGATGGGGTTTAAAGTAGCGCTAGGTTAAGGATTTGATTGTGTCGGGATTGTCGACACGAAGGAGATGCCATATACCATATAAATATGGAATAAGATGGTGGTCACGGACATGATGCACTTATTTTTTGTTATGAGAATTTGTGGATGTGAGAAATTTATGGAGGAGTACCTGCCTATTTATAGGATGTAGGAATTTCCAGTTGGATAATGATTAGGATTTTAAATTTCCCATTTAGATAAATCACTATTTTAGTTTAAATGAATCAATTAATTCAAGACCAAATCTAAATCCAATTCAAATCCAAATAAATCTAATCAACTTATATATAGCTAATTCACATAAATTATACTATTAATTAAATAAAAAATTTCCAAGTTTAAATTATCATAATAAATTCAAATAATCTTTTCTATAAATAAAAAAATAATTAATTTCAAAAATGATAATAAATATTAAACTATTTGAAATACCTTTTTAGTAAGTTAAAATAATTAATAAAATCAATTCGAAAATCAATTTATACATAAATTATATTTTACGTATTTGTATGAGAAGAATGTATTTTTATGAAACATAGTTTTCTAAATCGCCAATAAAATAAACTCGTATTTTTATAATAAATAAATTAAATAATGTTTTTGAAATCTACGTTTTTTACAACCTTAAGTAAATAAAAGTAATTACTATTTATTATTTTATAACTATAAAAATAGAAAAATATTTTTTAAAAATATATACGCTCGTACATATTCGCACTCGTCGAGCAATACGTAAAACAAAATCTTACGCATGACGTACGATACGTTATTGAGGCGTACAAATACAAGAAAATTAATCGGTACCAAATTTATATAAAAAAATAGTAGAAATTTAGGGGTTTTACATTCTACCCAACTTCAAAAAAATTTATCCTCGAATTAAGAGTTTGTAGAGGTGAGAAGGTACAAGGGTATATCGATAAGAAAGCACAATCAAATCATTAGACGAGACAAGGAAACGACGTTTAATGAAAACATACATTAGAGTCGTGATTTCAATAATGGCGAAGATAATCATGGATTAACGCAAGAAGAAAAATGGTCAAGATAACACACAATAAAGAATAGTATGGGTTCAAGAAAAATAAAATAAATTAGAGACCTTAAAGTTACGGTCTCTTGAGAGTAGGTTGAGGGCACGATTTAGAGAATGAATTAGATTTCACTCCTATATTAAGCGAATTAGAAGGTCATGATATGGCCGAGAAAAGGACGAGTAGTTTAGGATGAAGATATAGCAACTTCGAGTGATAATGGTCATAGTCGATAAGAAGGCTAGAGGAAGTTCTAGTATAACGCCTTCGTCCTTCTAAAATAGGTGAACGAGAAAGCAATATAGAGTTCGAAGGATGAGTTATCGAATACGAATACGTGGTTCAAACCGAAAATTTTAAAGGAATTGTCAAGGCAATCGTGGATGGGACTCTAAAAGACATGTTTAGCTATGTCCCCATCCTTGTAGAACGATAGATAAAAGCGAGCCAAAGTGCACTAGGTTGATCAGACCATCATGTACCGGTTCTGAGTAGACAATACGTTAGTGGATGCATCCAATAACATATGTCATGAACAAGCTTGATAAAGAATTTAGCTTGCAAAAACTAGGCTACATTAGCATCATTAGTCTAGATAGTAAAAATATAGGCACATGAGATTAAGATTGAAATAGAGTAGAATTAGTTCAAACTCCTTAAGACTCTAAGTTGTATCCTATGTTGGTCTCTATACAGTTGTCCTATAGTCTTCTTGTCCAAGTCCTTGGTTGGCTAGATGGGTTAGGATCCTCTAAATCTTAAAATTTAAGTAAACTTACTAATATAGGTCACAAGGACAAAGGGTTTGCTAGGTCATAAGGTATTCTACCCAACTTAAAAATTAAACTAATTGTGTTTTGGGGACAAAAGTAGCATGTCTAACTAGTAGGGTCGCCTTCCTAGCCTCTAGCAATCACGAAGGGAAGATAAGGATTATGATAGAAGGAATCAAGCAGGATGCAATCGATGTGTCGAACGATCATTCGAATAAGGAATCGAGGAAAGAGGTCAAGTATGTGGATGAGATCCTAGACTTCTAATCCTATTCGCAGGCTTGCTTGGCACGGTAAAGTAACCAAATAATTTATCTTGACCTGCATGGGCCACCATAAAAACATGTAACACCCCAGTCCCACAATACGTAGGACTAGGAACGTAGACATGCCAGCTGTATTCATACGAAGTACATAGGCCTCGTATGGATACATATGCTGTAAAATGTAGTAGAACCATAAGTAATCTCATCCACACAAAATAAATAAATAAAAGATATCATATAATGATAATGAATTGTCTTGATACAATATATTGGACGGAGACAAATCTACTACCAATAATGAAAAGAAATACATGATATACAAAAGAAAGTGTTTGACGAGCGAAGCGAAGACGATCCAAGTGCAATCATCCTCGAAGAAATAGCGATGGTCACGGCTAAAGCTAGAACACCTGCGAAAGACAAGAGCACACACCTAGAGAGATAACCAGGTCCTCAAAGGGACGTAACACGACACATAATATCATGCCATATAAACTGAATAAATATTTGTCACCCCCATTTCCTGTATTTCGTATTTATACTCGTAGTTGGATTTTGGACACGTATTTTTATTTTTCTGGACTTGTGGAATTTTGGGTTTTCTTGTAAAATGGCCTTTGACATGGCTTGGTTTTATTTTGTGGAGTAGGATTGGTTTGGTTTGGTTTAACATGCATTTGGAACACCTTAGCCTATGCTTTACCCTCAACACACCACAACCACCCTCATTAAATCCCACCTAACTTTTCTCTCTCCTCTTTACTCTTTCATTTACTTTTCCATCTTCTTCTTTCCTCTACACAACACCCACACCATAGGCAAGTGCACCTTGCCAACAAATAAGCACCATATTTTAATTGTCCATTAGCTAGATTAGGACATGGAGATCAATATTAGAACTTGACATTTTTGAATTTGGAGCTTCCATTTTTCTAGATCTAGTTTTTAACCATTTTCGGAAATTCTTGGTTTTGATCTATTAAACTTGGATTTTTGCTTGTTTTGGTGCTTCCATGTGGAAGAGAATTCAATTTTACCCAAGTTAGACCTTTGAAAATCCATATTTGGTTTTGATTTGGCCAAGATATGAAGATTTGAAGTTTTGGGTGTTCTTGAGAGTTCATCTCAGCCTTGGAGAAGAAGACCACCTCCCCTGTGCGCGCTCTTTAGCATGCTGCTGGCCCGCGCGCTTCGCCGCCCTGTGCCCCGTGCGCCCGGCTGCATCGCGCTGCCCTGCGCCGCACCCTTTGGCGCTGGCCGCGGCGACCCTTGGCGCATGCGCTCTTTAGCGCGCTGCCCCTGCGCCTGTGACCCCTGCGCACTTGGCTGTGCCCCCGGCCGTGCGCCCTTGCGCACTCGGTCGTGTCCCCTGCGCACCCAACCCCCATGCGCCCTTGCACACTCAGCCTTGCGCACCCCCTGCGTACACCCGCCTGCGCGCACCTCCCTTACGCACCCGCTACGTACGCGCCCTGCGCGCTTGCCCCTGCGCACTTGGCCCTATGCGCCACCCAACCCATGTGCCCTGTGCCCCTGCGCACTTGGCACCCTGCGCACTTGGCACCCGGTGTAATCCAACCTCCTGACCCCTTGCGCAACCCATTGGCTCTTGGAGTTTTGGTTTTATTTCTTTAAGCTTGGCTTCTCTTTTGTGTATTGGATTTTGAGATCTTGTTTCACACAGAACGACTACCTTGACCCAACACGACCTGACACGATTTTTAGTATTTGCTATGACTAGTACGGTTTTCGTGATTTCTGTGATTTATGATCCTAGTATTCTCTGATCTTCATGATAGTGACCCGATGGGGTACATTCTTGACTTGTAACCTGATAACTTGATAGTGGCCCATGGCGGCGCACTCTTGACTTGTAACTTGACTCGGCCTGACTTGACTTGACTTGACGCTATTGCGACGGCTAACTTGATTTGTATAACCTACTCTGACACCGTGGGTGTTCCTGCTTGCTTGCTTGTGAAATCCACTTGTCTTGTCTTGCATCATGTCTAGGACGTGACTCCCTGGTTTTCCACGGTCAGGGATTCGTACTGAATCTGGATTAGGCTAACGACTAGTTCTAACTATAGTCCATGGAGAATTTCCAGTCACAGGCAGTCTCGTTATCTGGGCGCTTAATTAGACTTGTAGCTTGTCGACGAGTAGAGCACATTTCCAGCACACTGTCATGTATTGCACCCTCTATGTCACCTAAGGGTATATCGTCTCCTGGGCGATGTACCCAACCATACTCTCAACCCGCGAAAGGATAACTGGATGGTCTGCAGGGCTTGGGACTGGGAAATTCTCATCTCATCTTGTTAGTAATTAGGCTTGTGATAACCCTAGTTAGTTAAAGTAGTAAGCCGTAGTAATTGCTTGGCCGCTTGTGAATGTATGGTGTCTAGCTCTGTCTAAGTCTTGTCTAGCCCTGTACCCTGGTACTCCTGAACCTGATTGTTCCACTTATCTTAGCAAAAAATGGGTAGAGACAGAGTGCTATTCAGACGAAGGGTTACAACCCCGGTCCTTGTTTGGTTTACGGGTTGTAACCTGGTTTCCGGAATAGTTCCACGTCCCTAGTCCTTTATTGTCCTGTTGTTCTCTTTACTTACTTGTACTTTTCTTCCAATTTCTTATGTTCTGATATGCTGGTTTTGTTCTTATTTCGTGGCCTCTTTTGTGGCACTTGCTCTTTCTGGGGTTTGACCCAGCTGGTTTTGTGTGGCTAGATTTCGGAGCAGCTCCCGAGGATCTACCGAATCTCCAGCCTAATGGTGGCGACTAGAAGGAACCCGGGCTACGAGTGGTTTTTCTATTTTGTTTCCTTCACTCTATTGTAAAAATTATTCTTTTAAGGCGTTTAGCCGACGAGCACCTGTTAGCTTGATGCACTTTTACTTACTGTCTGCCTACGGGTTGTAAACATGATTAACAAATCCTAGGGTTGATCATGTATGAATTAACTCTCGCTAGTCCTAGCATTTTGTACGACTAGCTTCATGATCAGCTGATATGTAATATTTGGGACGCCTTTTATTGTATATTTGGTGATCAAACATCTTGTAATTATATTACTTGCTTGAGATTGAGACAATAGGCTTGACCTTAAGAGACCGTTGGCTTGTAGTAAACCCTCATATCTAGACAGCCGTGACCGTATAGCGAGATGGACTTCATTTCAATATACGTAGCTAGCTATGTTCGCCTCCGCTCTCCAGTATTCTGGTTCTGGGGTGTGACATGGTTTAAGTGGTGGCCAAAGCAGGTCTTGACATTCAAGAAATGTAAGGGTTTACCGAATAGATGTCTCAATCAGTACTCGTCCTTGATCTCCTTTCATATCCTCTGAATATCTGGAATCTTGACCTGATCACATGCTTGTATCGTTGATCTGTCCTGGTCCTTTCTTATTGTTTTTTATGTCGTTTTCTTCAGCGGCATTGTTCATGAACCAGCCGATCAGCAAGGCGGAGCAACTCCTGCGGACCAGCAGCCCGGAGATCAAGCCCAACACTCCGGAGTAGCCTCCAGAGTTATACCTACTGGAGGAGAGCCCCCAGTTCAGCCCGTTCAGCCTGCCAAGCCGGACGATGGTACGTTGGTAGGTCTCATCAGGACCTTGATAGCTTCCCAGGATCGTCGAGGAGACATCTTGCACCAGGTAGTGGCAGATGGTTTGATCAGAGGCGGTCATCCAGGGAATAGTGCGGCCAACAGCTTCAAGCGCTTGAACCCTCCATTCTTCGACGGTAGTGAAGATGCGATTGCCGCGGACGCTTGGCTTCAGGATACCGAGGTGATTCTGGAAGCAGCTAGAACACCTAAGAATGAAAAGGTGGCCGTGGTACGGCTACAGTTGCTGGACTTAGCTCGCAGTTGGTGGGCATCATAGGCCATGGGATTAGTGGCACCCATTGCTTGGGTAGTATTTAGAGAGAGATTCCAGATGAAGTATTTTGATGATATAGCTCGGTACGACCTACAGACGAGATTTACCAACTTGAAGCAAGGAGGCAGAACAGTCGACAGTTATGCATCTGAGTTTTCTAGACTCAGTAGGTTTACCCCCACCCTGGTGGCGACCGAGTTTGATAGGGCCCAGCGGTTCCAGCAGGGACTGCATTTAGAGATCTTGTTGGCAGTCGAGCAGTTCGAGCACCAGACGTTCGATGCAGTATTGAGAGCGGCTAGGAGGCATGAGTACACCTCCCAGAGGATCGTGGATAGGACCGGAGGTAGGAAGCGGTCCCACAGCCAGATGCACCAGTCATCAGCTCCAGTCCCGGCAGCTAGAAGTTTGACTATTGGAACTCCGAGGCGGGCGGCCTCGATAACATCGGTTCAGCATTTGACCCCGACATACCCGCAGCAGCAGAAGCAGAAGCAGACTTCCGCGATGGGATGTTCTCATTGTGGAAAGCCAGGCCATGTGGTGGCAGATTGTCGTAGGGCGCAAGGATTGTGCCTAGCTTGTGGAGCGACAGATCACAAGATAGGAGCTTGCCCGAATAGGGGTAGTTCTTCCTCTTCTAACCTAACCAGTCCATCGGTTAGGGGACCAACACCTGTGCAGCAGCAGCAGTACCCGAGGCCATTGTTGCCTCAGGCCCAGGCATTTCATCAGCAGAACCAGCAGCAGTATACCCAAGCCCAAGTGCAGAGCAGGCAGAGAGATTTCCAGCAGAGGGGACCCGCAGCTAGAGGTCAGGCCATGATGATGGCTATGGAAGAAGAAGTTGCACCAGGTGAGGTAGTGGCAGGTACTATTCTCGTCAACTCTTCTCCAGCATTGGTATTATTTGATTCTGGTGCATCGCATTCATTCATGTCTGCACGGTTCGCAACACGGATAGGATATTGGAGCCAGAGTCATTATCAGTAAGACTCAATATACTTACTTGTAGTGGTCTTGTGGGAGTAGATCGAGTGTTTTCTTCGTGTCGGATCGTAGTTAGCGGTAGAGAGTTCCCCGCTAGATTTATAGAATTCCCTATGGCAGACTATGATGTAGTCCTAGGCATGGATTGGTTGAGGAACTAGTATGCTAGGATAGACTGCCATGTTGGCAGGGTTGTTTTCAGCATTCCAGGCGAGCCAGAGTTCTCATTTTCCAGAGGTACAGTGGAGCCATCATCCCCAGTATTGCGGATGGCAGTAGCAGCAGTACAGTTGCCCCGGATAGTTGAAGAGTTTCCAGATGTCTTCCCAGAAGAACTTCTAGGAATGCCGCCAGAGCAGGAGATCGAGTTCACTATAGACTTGATCCCCGAAACAACACCAGTGTCAGAGCGAGTCTACAGGATGGCGCCTTCAGAGCTAGAGATTTTGTACAAGATGATTGAAGAACTCAGGACCAAGGGATTCATTCATGCAAGTGGATCGCCTTGGGGAGCCCCGATGCTTCTTGTGAAAAAAAAAGAATGGTACGTCCAGGCTATGTGTAGATTATCGTACCTTGAACTCAGTAACAATCAAGAACAGATATCCTCTCCCGAGAATAGATGACTTGTTTGATCAACTCAAAGGGGCTTCAGTATTCTCGAAGATAGACTTGTGATCAGGATATCACCAGATCAGAGTCAGAGAGCAGGACATCCCGAAGACAGCTTTTCGATCTAGGTATGGGCATTGGGAGTTCCTTGTTATGTCCTTTGGAGCGACCAATGCGCCAGCCGTATTCATGGACCTCATGAATCGTATTTTCATGCCTTACTTAGATCAGTTCGTGATCGTGTTCCTAGATGATATCCTGGTCTACAGCAAGAGCAAAGCAGAGCATGAGCAGCATCTCAGAATCGTCCTTCAGACGCTTAGGGAGCATCAGTTGTACGCCAAGTTCAGTAAATGCGAGTTCTGGCTCGATCGTATTTCGTACTTGGGTCACATCATTACTCGAGGAGGAGTGGAAGTGGATCCCCAGAAGATTGTGGCTATCGAGACATGGCCAGTACCCAGTTCAGTGGCAGAGGTTCGCAGCTTCCTTAGATTAGCCGGCTACTACCGGCGATTCGTTTCAGATTTTGCAAAGATTTCGGCACCGATGACCCAGTTGACCCGCAAGGATGTGCAGTTCGCTTGGACAGCGGAGTGTCAGAAATTATTTTAGAAGTTGAAGTGAGGTTTGATAACGGCTCCCATTCTCACACTTCCTGATGGGACCGGAGGATTCACAGTTTATTGCGACGCTTCAGGCAGAGGATTAGGATGTGTCTTGATCCAGCATGGGAAGGTAATATCTTATGCATCACGTCAACTTCGTGATCATGAGAAGAATTACCCGACCCACGATTTGGAACTGGCAGCAGTAGTGTTTGCACTTAAGTTATGGAGACACTACTTGTATGGAGATAGAGTGGAGATATTTACTGATCACAAGAGCCTGAAGTATGTTTTCACCCAGAAGGACCTTAATATGCGGCAGAGGAGATGGCTTGAGCTATTGGTGGACTACGATGTGGATTTGCAATATCACCTAGGAAAGGCCAACGTTGTAGCAGATGCGTTGAGCCGGAGAGCCGGAGTTTACCTCCTAACGGCGCAACTAGACTTATTGGCAGATCTTCAGAAGATGGGAATTGAAGTGGTTCTTCCTACCAGTGTGGCATTGATGGCCAGTCTACAGGTTCAGTCCAGCATAGTTAAGAGGATCCGTACGGCACAGTCTACAGATTCTAAGATTCAGCGGCTTAGAGCAGAGTGTGAGGCAGGAAGAAGACCAGAGTTGTGCATTCATGAAGATAGTACGCTTCGACACAGTACTCGTCTTTGTGTTCCCAGTGGAGATATCAGACAAGAGGTCATGGCAGAGGCTCACAGTTCACAGTATTCTATTCATCCTGGTGGTACGAAGATGTACCATGATATTCGTCAGCATTTCTGGTGGAATGGCATGAAGAGGAAGATAGCCCGGTTTATCTCTCGGTGTTTGGTTTGCCAGCAGGTTAAAGCTGAACATCAGAGGCCCGCTGGACTTCTTCGTCCCTTGCCGATTCCAGAATGGAAGCGGGAGCATGTGACCATAGATTTTGTGACTGGATTGCCCAGATCCCCAGCTGGTCGAGATGCTATTTGGGTTATAGTTGACCGGCTCACGAAGGTGGATCATTTTCTCTCATTCAGAGTTGGGCAGTCAACAGCTCAGTTGGCAGAGATGTATCTCAGGCAGATTGTCAGGCTTCACGGGGTGCCCGTCAGTATCACCTCAGACCGAGATTCAAGGTTTACGTTACACTTTTGGCGTAGCCTGCAAGAGAGTTTGGAAACTCACCTTCAGTTCAGTTCAGCATATCATCCGCAGACAGATGGCCAGTCAGAGCGCACAATCCAGACCCTTGAAGACATGTTGAGATCTTGTACACTTGACTTCGGGGTTCGTGGGAAGATCACCTGCACCTGGTGGAGTTCTCGTACAATAATAGCTTCCAGGCCAGCATCCAGATGGCACCATTCAAGGCTCTGTATGGTAGGAAGTGCAGATCCCCGCTAGCATGGGATGATGTCGAAGAGAGACAGATGCTCGGTCCAGAAATGATTGCCCAGACAGTTGAAGTAGTCAGAAGAGTCAGGGATCATCTTCGAGTTGCCCAAGACCGCCAGCGACATTGGGCCGATGCCCATCGACGTCCCTTAGAATTTGCTATCGGCGACCATGTATTCCTTAGGATCTCGCCTAACCGCGACGTCATTCGTTTTGGCGTGCGGGGAAAGCTTAGTCCTAGGTATATAGGGCCGTTCGATATCCTGGAGCGAGTAGGAGATGTATTCTATTATCTTGCTCTTCCGCCGTCGCTAAGTGAGGTGCATGATGTATTCCATGTGTCCCAATTATGACGGTATATCCCGGGCCCGAGCCATATCCTAGACCATTCGGAATTGGTTGTTGGTACCAACCTTTCGTATGAGGAGAGGCCCGTGTCTATATTGGACCGGAGAGAGAAGATACTCAAGAACAAGACTATTAGTTTAGTCCGTGTTGCTTGGGGTCATCACTCTCTAGGTGAGTCAACGTGGGAGCGTGAGGACGATATCCGATCGCGACATCCCGACTTGTTTGACTCGTAAGGTATAATGTCTTCCTTATGCCTTATGATTTCCATCCCTTGCTTGCACGTATGATTGTATGATTGAACTGTTTAGTGTAGTTGTTGGTGCTTAGCGTAACTTGCCGTGGCAGTCTCTAGCTCCTTGATTAAATTCCGAGGACGGAATTCTTTTAAGGTGGGTAGAGTTGTCACCCCCGTTTCCTGTATTTCTTATTTATACTCGTAGTTGGATTTTGGACACGTATTTTTATTTTTTTGGACTTGTGGAATTTTGGGTTTTCTTGTAAAATGGCCTTTGACATGGCTTGGTTTTATTTTGTGGAGTAGGATTGGTTTGGTTTGGTTTAACATGCATTTGGAACACCTTAGCCTATGCTTCACCCTCAACACACCACAACCACCATCATTAAATCCCACCTAACTTTTCTCTCTCCTCTTTACTCTTTCATTTACTTCTCCATCTTCTTCCTTCCTCTACACAACACCCACACCATAGGCAAGTGCACCTTGCCAACAAATAAGTACCATATTTTAATTATCCATTAGCTAGATTAGGATATGGAGATCAACATTAGAACTTGACATTTTTTAATTTGGAGCTTCCATTTTTCTAGATCTAGTTTTTAACCATTTTTGGAAATTCTTGGTTTTGATCTATTAAACTTGGATTTTTGCTTGTTTTGGTGCTTCCATGTGGAAGAGAATTCAATTTTACCCAAGTTAGACCTTTGAAAATCCACATTTGGTTTTGATTTGGCCAAGATATGAAGATTTGAAGTTTTGGGTGTTCTTGAGAGTTCATCTCAGCCTTGGAGAAGAAGACCCCCTCCCCTGCGCGCGCTCTTTAGCGTGCTGCTGGCCCGCACGCTTCGCCGCCCTGCGCCCCGTGCGCCTGACTGCATCGCGCAGCCCTGCGCCGCACCCTTTGGCGCTGGCCGCGACGACCCTTGGCGCACGCGCTCTTTAGCGCGCTGCCCCTGCGCCTGTGCCCCCTAAGAACTTGGCTGCGCCCCCGGCCGTCCGCCCTTACGCACTCGGTCGTGCCCCCTTGCGCACTCGGTCGTGCCCCCTGCGCACCCGACCCCCATGCGCCCTTGCACACTCGGCCTTGCGCACCCCCTGCGCACACCCGCTTGCGCGCACCCCCCTTGCGCACATGCTGCGCGCGCGCCCTGCGCGCTTGTCCCTGCGCACTTGGCCCTATGCGCCACCCGACCCTGCGCCCTGTGCCCCTGCGCACTTGGCACCCTGCGCACTTGGCACCCGGCGCAATCCAACCCCCTGACCCCTTGCGCAACCCATTGGCTCTTGGAGTTTTGGTTTTATTTCTTTAAGCTTGGCTTCTCTTTTGTGGATTGGATTTTGAGATCTTGTTTCACACAGCACGACTACCTTGACCCAACACGACCTGACACGATTTTCAGTATTTGCTATGACTAGTACGATTTTCGTGATTTCTGTGATTTATGATCCTAGTACTCTCTGATCTTCATGATAGTGACCCGATGGGGTGCATTCTTGACTTGTAACCTGATAACTTGATAGTGGCCCGTGGCGGCGCACTCTTGACTTGTAACATGACTCGGCCTGACTTGACTTGACGCTGTTGCGACGGCTAACTTGACTTGTATAACCTACTCTGACACCGTGGGTGTTCCTGCTTGCTTGCTTGTGAAATCTACTTGTCTTGTCTTGCATCATGTCTAGGACGTGACTCACTGGTTTCCCACGGTCAGGGATTCGTACTGAATCTGGATTAGGCTAACGACTAGTTCTAACTATAGTTCATGGAGAATTTCCAGTCACAGGCAGTCTCGTTATCTGGGCGCTTAATTGGACTTGTAGCTTGCCGACGAGTAGAGCACATTTCCAGCACACTGTCATGTGTTGCACCCTCTAAGTCACCTAAGGGTATATCGTCTCCTGGGCGATGTACCCAACCATACTCTCAACCCGCGAAAGGATAACTGGATGGTCTACAGGGCTTGGGACTGGGAAATTCTCATCTCATCTTGTTAGTAACTAGGCTTGTGATAACCCTAGTTAGTTAAAGTAGTAAGCCGTAGTAATTGCTTGGCCGCTTGTGAATGTATGGTATCTAGCTCTGTCTAAGTCTTGTCTAGCCCTGTACCCTGGTACTTCTGAACCTGATTGTTCCACTTATCTTAGCAATAAATGGGTAGAGACAGAGTGCTATTCAGGCGAAGGGTTACAACCCCAGTCCTTGTTTGGTTTACGGGTTGTAACCTGGTTCCCGGAATGGTTCTACGTCCCTAGTCGTTTATTGCCCTGTTGTTCTCTTTACTTACTTGTACTTTTCTTCCAATTTTTTATGTTCTGATATGCTGGTTTTGTTCTTATTTCGTGGCCTCCTTTGTGGCACTTGCTCTTTCTGGGGTTTGACCCAGCTGGTTTTGTGTGGCCAGATTTTGGAGCAGCTCCCGAGGATCTACCGAACCTCCAGCCCGATGGTGGCGACTAGAAGGAACCCGGGCTACGAGTGGGTTTTCTATTTTGTTTCCTTCACTCTATTGTAAAAATTATTCTTTTGAGGCATTTAGCCGACGAGCGCCTGTTAGCTCGATGCACTTTTACTTACTGTCTGCCTACGGGCTGTAAACATGATTAACAAATCCTAGGGTTGATCATGTATGACTTAACTCTCGCTAGTCCTAGCATTTTGTACGACTAGCTTCATGATCAGCTGATATGTAATATTTGGGACGCCTTTTATTGTATATTTGGTGATCAAACATCTTGTAATTATATTACTTGCTTGAGATTGAGACAATAGGCTTGACCTTAAGAGACCGTTGGCTTGTAGTAAACCCTCATATCTAGACAGCCGTGACCGTATAGCGAGATGGACTTCATTTCAATATACGTAGCTGGCTATGTTCGCCTCCGCTCTCCAGTATTCTGGTTCTGGGGTGTGACAATATTGCTCAAATAAATAAGTCAATTGAATTATAACATGGTCCAATACACACCTATTGAACTAGCTTACCATCCTCCCAACCAATCAAGGACAGGAGATGGTAAACTAATTCACGGTGACGTATCTTTCCATGCTATGAATCCAATCTGGTATCCGGACCCCAACAAGGTTCAATACCTTCTCATCGAAGTAGTAAGTCACACATACAACTAAACAAGGACAAGATGTGACGAACTAATCCACAACAAGTTATTGTTCCAAGCTACGGTCAGATACAAGTACCGAAACCAAAAGTACTCATACCTAACGGATAAGGTAGCCTAACCGTTCTAAGTAAAATATAGTTAAGAACAATCCTTCTTACGCATGGGCCCTGGCTAAATATGATCGGCATGGTCCCCCCTTGGTGCCCCAGAGGCCCAATCAGTAAGAGCATAACGTTCCGCAGAACGTCAGTGGCCGTCAGTAATCATGGGTAATCTGACCCGCGTCTCCGACGGAGCTCACGGGTTACAAAAGGGAAAGTGCATCGAAGCTCATACGCTAAGGAATTGTCCTCCCTGCCCAATGCCTACCATGTTGTATCCACAACATAAACCTCTATAATCGCTAAGTCAAACTAGCATGCAATTCTATTAGCGGTTAGTCCTATCGCACGGCTTATACATACCGGTGGCCAGCCAGTCACGCATGTCCGTGTTCTACATGCGACACACAACTTCATGGTACAACGTGTGATGGCCAATGAATGCAACACACAAAGGTGGTCTCTTAAATCTAGGTTTAATGTGTAAGAAAACTAATACATAGCAGGAAATATAACTGAACAGTAAGTTCTAACAGGTTATGCCATGTATCACAGTTTATTTTACATAAAGAAAATAATGAATAATGCATAAAATATGAGCTAAATATATAAACAGCAAATGACAAGGTGTCTTACCTGGTACGACGCTTGGTGTACTACAATGATCAATATGGCACGAACTGCAACTTCAGTGCAACAACTATGTAAGGTGACCTCGGATGGTAGCACAGATGGTTCCATTGGGTCCAGAAGGGTCAAATTGGTTAGGGTGGATATAAAGTAGTTTGGAATTGGTAAAGGAATAAAAAAGATGGGTTGAATCACGAGATGGAGAAAAATTGTAGGAAGTCAAATAATATATTTAGTTTTAGAAAATATTTTATAATACTTGAAATATAAATTATTAGTCAAAATATGCTTTCAATTAAATACAAAAAATTGGAAGTCGTTTTTAAGGCAAAACTCTAAGTTTCGTTAAATAATATTTTAGCTAAATCTATATTTCCAAACATAGTTTTAGATAAATAAAAAAATTATTATTTAAGGTAAACCTAATTTGAGTCAAAAATATTATTAGATTTGCGGGTCAAAATATTTTTAAATAAATATTAAAAATCTCAAAAATTTATCTAGGGTTCTAAAACTATAGTTTAAAATAAGGCCAAGCCAAATATAATATTTGTATAAATATGTATATATATTTTTGAAAGCTTATTATACCTAATTATACAAAAAATAATTTCTAATAATAACTAAATTAACCATAATTCTTAGTCAATAATAAAAATATATATATAATACTATTAATAATAATGACAATAATAATACATAGTGTACACATGTACATATAATATTAGTCAGTAAAAATACTATTACTATAAAATACTTATACTGAAAATCAGAAATAATCATAAAAAATAATAACAATAATAATAATAATAATAATAATAATAATAATAATAATAATAATAATAATAAAAAAAAATAAATAACAAAAAATAAAATAATAGCAACGCACTGCAAGGTGGTTCTCCTCTTTCGAGGAGACCACAAAACGAGTAAAGGAAAGAATAAAAAAGATAGAGAGGGGGAAGATAGAGAGAGATCGAGTGAGCGATCGAAAGAGGCTGAGAGGGAGAGAGAGGTGGCGGGAAGTGAGTTTAGGAAGAGTGAGGGGCGGCTCGTCGGCGGGCAAAGCGGTCGGAGGGAGCGGACCTGGTCACCGGTGGGCGGATCTGGAGAGAGGCGCGCGGAGAGGGTTCAGGCGGCGATCGGGAGGCGCGGTGGTCGAACACGTGGGTGCGGCTGGAGGCTGCCGCCACGTGTGGCGGAGTAGCCCGAGCTCGCGGACGGCGGCGGCACAGATCTGCTATCCGCGGCCAAGAGGAGAGGCTACGGACGGTGGCAGCCAGGCTGGGTGGAGGCGCGTTGGCAGGCGGAGGGCGGCCGGAGGTAAGAGGTAAGGGTTAGGGTTTTTATTTTACTTTCTTTTTCTATGTGGTGGCGATGGGGTGTACGGGCGGCCGCCGGGAGTTCGTGGAGGTGGTGGTGGTTATTCTGGTGGCGGCGATGGTGGTTGTTAGGGGATTTTGGCAGTGGCAATTTTGGGCAGAGGGTGGAGAGGAGGTGGTCGTCGGTGGTGATGGCGGTGATAGTCGGTGGTAATGGCGGCCGGGCTGTGCTCGGGGTGAGCATGGTGGAGATGGTGTTGGGATTGGCAGAGGGTGGAGGTGGCTGTAGTGACGGTGGTTGGCCGGTGGTTGGCCGGTGTTTGGCCGGGACGACAGGTGGTTGGAAGAGGGACTGGGGACGCGGTCGTTGACAGGAAACGGGGTTGCCGGGACAGAGTCGGGACAGGGGATGTAGTGGAGGGGATGACATCGGTGGTGGCGGTCGGGACTCGGGACGTGGTGGGGTCAACGATGGTAGTGGCGATGGCCGAGGAATCGATGGAGGCAGGAGGAAGGACACGAGCGGAGATGGGGTTTGGAGTAGCGCTAGGTTAGGGATTTGATTGTGTCGGGATTGTCGACACAAAGGAGATGCCATGTACCATGTAAATATGGAATAAGATGGTGGTCACGGACACCATGCACTTATTTTTGGTTGTGGAGAATTTGTGGATGTAAGAAATTTATGGAGGAGTACCTGCCTATTTATAGGATATGGGAATTCCCAGTTGGATAATGATTAGGATTTTAAATTCCCCATTTAGATAAATCACTATTTTAGTTTAAATCAATCAATTAAATCGAGACCAAATCTAAATCCAATTCAAATCCAAATAAATCTAATCAACTTATATATAGCTAATTAACATAAATTATACTATCAATTAAATAAAAAATTTCCAAGTTTAAATTATCATAATAAATTCAAATAATCTTTTCTATAAGTAAGAAAAATAATTAATTTCAAAAATGATAATAAATATTAAACGATTTGAAATACCTTTTTAGTAAGTTAAAATAATTAATAAAATAAATTCAAAAATCAATTTATACAAAAGTTACATCTTACGTATTTGCATGAGAAGAATGTATTTTTATGAAACATAGTTTTCTAAATCGCCAATAAAATAAACTCACATTTTATAATAATAAAATTAAATAATGTTTTTGAAATCTACGTTTTTCACAACCTTAAGTAAATAAAAGTAATTACTATTTATTATTTTGAAACTATAAAAATAGAAAAATATTTTTCAAAAATATGTACACTCGCACATATTCGCACTCGTCGAGCAATACGAAAAACAAAATCTTGCGCGTGACGTACGATACGTTATTGAGGCGTACAAATACAAAAAAATTAATCGGTACCAAATTTATATATAAAAAATAGTAGAAATTTAGGGGTTTTACACCTTAATATGCTACGGCATTCCATGTCTTAGCGCGTTCAAGCGAAGCTCCACCGCGAGCAGATCATTTTTGAAACCTGCTAGCAAACTAGTGGGGGATTAGTACTTTCGTCCTCGCTGTACTGATCAAAGACCCACTTAACTAAACTGACATTAAGTAATGCATTGATTCATGCAGCATACAATTTAGTGATCTTTCTATGTTCTCCTTAGGATCGGTTTCATGGCATATTCGAAAGTCGTAAAACATGTTATCATGGCAAGCATGTTATTTGATTCGCATAAGCAAGCAGACAATCAATAGCAATCTCGTGTTATTTCATGACTTCTTACCAACATCGACACACTCGCCCATGCACCAACGCAAGGTGAATATGCCGTATTCCTTCCCTGTGAGGTTATAAGTGCTCTGTGCAGGATCTATATGTTCCTGCACTTTCGGCCTAACGTTCCTTAACTATATGAAGGTCATTGGCGTATCCGCGCCAGAATGGACTAACTTGTTTCTCTTTTTCTTTTTTTTCTCAAATTGGACAGCCTGACGCCTCCCGTATTGGGTTGCTGCCCCAATAACCGGAGACATACCATTTGCATACCATCATTTGTAGCTTTTCACATCGATAACCGGTCGCTAGTCGTCTTACGGATGTGCGCCCACAAAGATTAATATCCTTCCTAGGTCGAACGGCCCCGGAGCCCCGGGCTAATAATACGTTCGAGGGAATCATATTCCACCCGTGTACGGACAATATCTTAAGTCTATTCGACTATGCAACGCGCGATACAACCAAACATAGTCTTGAGTTCGAGACTCAGACTTTACATCGTCTTGTAATTCTCTTTCTTTCAACGTTCTCACTCTTTCTATGTTCTTGCATTCTTTGTGCGATTTCATTTCTTCGTTTCAATGTTCAATGGCACCATGTCTCAACTTAATGTTCGTCAAATGAATGACCCGAAGTCCTGAACATTTTCAAGGTACCGTGCCATATTCGACAGTTCTGTCACATTCATGCCATAACTGTTCTCTTCACAACGAAGCCATCTTTTATGATTCTCGTGCACGTACACACGCTTTGACACAATTATTCTCTATTCTTCGAGTCGTGCATACGATGCATATCTCGATACTGTATTTCCATGTTCTATGCCTTAGTGTTCAATGTTCATGGCTCGTGCATTAGGATACTTGCCTCAATTGTCTTTCAATGTGATAGCCTTCTAACTCGTGTGTGAAGGCAATATGACTTGTGCACTGAGACACTTGCCGATATAGTTATCCCACGTTCTTATAGCTTGCGCACCGAGACGCTCGCCTTTGCGATATTCAATGTTCAATAGCGACTCGTACATTTGATGTACGTTTTATTTCAATTATTCTATCTAGTGTTCGACACGCACTATGTTCATCTCTCGATCGAGCCACGCCTGTGGTCTCGATAGGTTAACTTAGCATACAACGATGTATTTTACTTAGGCATAAAGAAGTAGGAAAAAAGAGTCAAAGTACCCCCACTTTAAGTCGATACACCTTGTCATTTCGTCGAGCCGATGCGGCTCAATTTCATAACTTTATTGCGCGACCAACTCTTTTGACTTAGCCGTTCGTACACTTCATGCTTCGTTGAATTATTCGACCAATTTGGCTTACCGTGCCTACGCCTCAGTCTGTTACGAGGCAGCAATTTGGTTTTGCGGACCCCGTTGTAAATAAGGTAAAATACCGACCTCTTATATTTCAGCGTAAACGTATAGCCTGTACACAAAACCAACTAAAATCAATATTCGTATGAATCGGACTTGTGCGTTGCATCGATTCGATTTCTTAGAATCTTCGAACCGACTTAATGCTTTCCCTCGAGTCAACTAAACGCTTGCATCTAACTTACTCGATGCATTCCTCGGGTCAACGTAACTCTTCGTATCGATTCGCATCGATACATATTTTGGGTCAACGCAACTCTTCGAGTCAACGACTCAGCATAATACACTGTGCGGAGCGGGGCATTACATCTTTACCTTTCATACCAAGGTAACCCAATCTATACCACATGCCATTTACCCATATTAATATACCAATATGATATATATATTATATGTATCACTATATCCTATATACCATATACCCTATATCAAGATCCCCAATACTATATCCCTTACACCTTATTTTAATTCCTTACCTAACACCGTTTTCCATCCTTACCTACCTCTCTAGACATTAGGATACCAACCCTAAACATAACACCAATCCCATTACCTACTTATACAATTGTTATTTACCTATCAAATCTTTAAGGTAAACTCTATTTTCCTATAAATACCTTACATATTACCTAGGTTGCCTTTACCTAGTATATATCATTCATCTATATTACCAAATACATTATCCTAACCTATGTTATTACCCACATACACACTAAGACATACTCTTAGCCATAACTTCCTATCTCTTTGAACAGTACAGGGAGGACTCTTCCCTTAGCACCAACACAAGACACCCTCACCCACATTTAACTCTAGTAGATCACACCAACTGTCACAAGACAGTTCACACACTTGGCCACTCACATAAAGCTCACTCTAGGATACTCTCATATACTCTAATTCGAAATACCTATCCAAACACACTCTAACACTCAAAGACACTCACTATAGTTCATACTTAGGAACCCCACTGCCCAAGGCAGTGACCCCAATATTAGGATTTGGCCTTTCATTGTGAATTTTATCCCACATCGGCTAGGCCAAAGGAGTTGTATCTCTATATATTAGCTATGCTAGTTTAGAGATGCACATGTGGTGTGGAGGTGCACATGGGTGTGCCATGTGGGGTTATTTTTCTAATAGAAAAAAGGCTAAATCGATAATTGAAAGCATTCATACTTTTTGCTCTTGAAAAATTTATTCCCATGAGAGCTAAGTCCCGTAGGGCCTTAGCGACTCGGACTCGGACACGGACTCGAACTCGGGCTCATGGGCTCATGAGGCATAATGTGGAGTTTTGTTGGCACACTTTGCACTTAGCTCGTTAGCATCGTCGCTAGGCGCATAGTGCGCTTTAGTTGCGCTCATCGCGCGAGCCACTTGTGCGGCTAAGTTGCATGCCATGTTGCACGGCACAGGTTGTGCAGCCTACGTTGCGCGACTAAGGTGAGAGCAAGGTTACGTGCCAGGTTGCACGCAGGTTGCGCACAGGTTGCGCGCAGGTTGCCCCCAGGTTGCGCACAAGTTGTGCCAGGTTGCGCACAGGTTGCCCCAGGTTGCGCAAGTGGCACAATGTGCGCGTTGTGCGTATGGCACAAGGTGTGCAAGGCACGTAAGGCGTGCGGCACAGTGTGGCACAAGTGGCTCTCTGCGCAAGGTACAAGGCGTGCGGGTTGCTAGAGTGGCGCAACTTGCTTCAGATCGTGCCTGTGCATGATCTGAGCGGTTACTGCACGTTTAGAGTGGTTATTACCATGTCTCGAATGTTGTGCTAACCTGGCAGTTGCTACTCGGGCCTATATAAGGTCTCCTCTCTCTTACAGGATGTGATACGAGACAGAACATATTTAGAGAGTTACAAAAGTTTACAAGTGTTTCTTAACACAAGTAAACAGAGCCTGTCCGAGAGAAGAGAAGCTTTGCACCAGCGTTGCTTTTGCACGGGAGTCCGTGTACGATCCGAGGAGTCAGAAGAGCAGAAGTGTTACAAAGTTCTCCGACGAACTTGCTGGTTCCTGAAAGCTATTTGTGTGGGACGAATATAGCTTTGAGCAACGATGATCATTCACCCCAGCAGGCCATCTTCCATCTTTTGCATGTCATCTTCTTCGCTGCTGTGATTACGAAAACTTCTTAGATTCTCGTATATCATATGCTACTATGGATTATGAAATTTTTTTAGATTCTCGTAATATTATAATAAGATCTTCTTAGATCTTCGTTATACTTGCGCAACCTTCCTAGAAGTGTTGCGTTGGAACATTGTTCTTATAATTGTTTTATATTCATAGTTTTCCATTGAAAAATTGTGCTCCGGCACTAACAATCTCAAAGCTATATTGCTACGATAGAAAACTTTAATGCTTCACTCCTCAATACTGACTTTTGTAAGTTAGAAAAGTTTGATGGAGAGCATTATCAAGTTTGGAAGAGGAATGTTTATCTCACTCTTCAACTCAGAGACGTTGATCACGTGCTTATTGAAGAGGAACCTACTGTTCCAAATGTTGGGTCTACTGCCGCAATCACTGCGGCTACTAAACTTCAGGCCAAGTGGAGAAGGGAAAATAGTATTTGCAGGCTACTTATCCTGAATGCTATGGAGGATTCCCTAGCAGAATCCTACAGTAAAAAACCAATTGCCAGAGACATATGGGAGTCTCTGGAGAAATTGTACGAAGAAGACAAGAACAGGAGCAAGATATTTGTAGTTGAAAATGTAAAAACCCCTAAATTTCTACTATATTTTTTTAGTACTGATTTTTTTTTGTATTTATACATCGCATAGTCGTATTGTACATCGCGCGGGAATTTACGTTTTTCGTATTTACTCGTCGAGTGCGAATATGGACGAGGTTCATATTTTTAGAAAAATGGTTTTGATTTTATCAATCGGTGATGGTTTCAAAATAATATGTATAATAAATATGTTTATTAAAAAGTTGTGAAAAGTAACTATCGAGATTGGCAAAATTATTATTTTTAATTATTTAATAAAATACTATCTTATTTTAATAGTGGTAAATTAGAAAACTACAATATGCTACTCGTGTAAAGCACATGAAAAATTATTTCATGTATATTTTCAAATTTTATTTTTATCATTTATAATAAATTATTTAGCAATAAGATATTTAAAATATTTAAATATTTATGTTTATTTTTGAAATTAATTATTATTAAAGTATTAGTGTTCATAAAAATATATTTTTAAATTTTGTTTGATTGATATTTAGATAAATTATTATGATTTAAAAATATGGATGTATTTTATAGATTCTATTTTAATATAAAGATTTACCTAGATTTAAATTGATTCGAATTTGGATTGAAGTCACTTTAAAACTATTTAAATTAATATGGTACTTATCAATTGGGGTTTTAAACCAATTCTAATCCTTATCTAACTGGAAATTCCCACATTCTATAAATAGGCAGGTACTCCTCCGTAAATTTCAACCATCCATAAATTTTCCCACCCACGTGAGTGCATCGTGTCCATGTAATCCCTCCCCGTCCAATATTCTTATTTCATATTTTTTTATAAATACAATTTCATCTTCTCCGTGTCGGACACCCCCGACACACCATCAAATCTCTAATCCTAAACCTAACCCGTTTACTATCCCGACCGAATTCCCAAAGCCATCACCAATAACAGCGCCATCCTGGCCATCTGCCGCACCCTTCGACTCTGGACCCCAGCCATCGCCGTTCCGACCACCGCCTCCATCACAAGCCCCTACACCACCGTGAGCGCCACCACTCCGGCCAAAGCCCGTCACCACCGTTGCCAACAGCGACACGCCTCACTCACCGCCATACCAGCAGCCAACGGAACAACCACCACCGTTGTCGAAGGCCTCTCCCCTATCGCCACCTAGCCACCATCTTCCAACCGCCATCAATACCACCCGCCAACACCAGTGCCAACAACATCACCATCGACACCATTCCGACACTTCCAGCCATTATCACCACCATCACAAAACACTCAATTGAAATAAAAAAAATCGAACCTGTGCTCGTCGAGACCCTGCAACCCGCTCCCTCCGCGCCGAGCTCCTGCAGATGCAGCGCTTGTCGCGACCTCCCGAGCCCTCCGGTGAAACTCCTCCTCGAGATCCGCCAAGCCGCTGTATCGGCCCCTAGCCGCGCCACCCGGAGACCTCCGTACTCACTCTGCCGCTTCCCCACTTTCTCTCTGGCCGCATCCTTCGACTTTTCTCTGCCTACGACCACGCATGCTTCCTCCGCTGGCGAGCTGGCGCCACCCCGCCGCACAGCCCCGCCGACTTCCCCTAAACCCATCTCTGCCTCCTCCGTACCCGGTCAACCTACCAACCCATGGCGGAACCCCCGTGCCCGACGACCGCATGAAACCCAAGCTCCGATCTTGAGACGCCACTGCGTCCCTCAGCCGAAACCCTCGCACAGCCCTCCGCTCAAAACCCATCCATCCGCCACGCTTTGGGCCGCCGGCGACTCCGCTCGCGTCTCCTTCCCCATCCTCTCCCGTTGCGCGCCAAGCTCGACCCCTCTCGAACACCCCGACCGCCTCCGAGCCTCCCAATCTCTTTCTCTTTCCTTCTCACTCTCTCTCCTCTAATTCTCACCCTTTCTTTACTTCTAATGGAACTGTGAGGCTACGGTCTGAGGGCTTTTGGGTTTTATTTTGTTGTTGTTATTACGTATTATTATTATTATTTTTTCTGTTGTTCTTCTCGGTAAAAAGGAAACAACAGATAGTAGTAATATTTTATCATATTAAATTTTTCTAATATCATTATTATTATCATTATTATTATATCGTTATTACTATTATTATTATTATTATTATTATTATTATTATTATTTTTCTCTTCTTCTTCTTTAAAGAACCAATAAAGGTGCTGTGTTGTAAAGTATAGTAACTTATTATTCTTATTTTACTATTTATTATTCTACTTGTTTTACTATTATTATTATTATTATTATTATTATTATTATTATTATTTGTTAGATTTTGTTTCTGGAAACTTTGTATGTATATTACATTAATAAATATACTTATTAGTAATAATATTATTTTTAGTACTATAGTTGTATACCATTAGTATTACTTGTATTGTTTTAAATAAAAATATTAAGAATTTTTTATATATTTGTAACAAAAATTTAGTACGGGGCTTAACCTTATATAGATTGTCAAATTATTTTAAGAATTTTATAAATTATTATATTAGTTTTTACCTACCTATTTTAAAATATAGTCTCCTACATAAAAGACATGTCTTGACAAACTTTATGTATTGATAGCCTAAAAAGATTTATGAAGTTTTCAAGTAATTAGCTATAAATATTTTGGATTAATAAAATGTAATTTCAAAATTATAAATCATTTTCAAGTATTATAAATATTTTCTAAAAACACATTTATCCAAATTTCTTTTGATTATCCTCGTGTCCATGACCAATCCTGACATTCCTATTTCCTCTCCAATTCTGCACTCCATTATGTCAAACCTAACTAAGTTGACCGTTCTGGACCCGATGGAATACTCCGTGTCGTCAACAGAGGCTCCCTTGCGTAGTTGTAACATCAAAGTCGATCTTGTGCCACCTTTATTGTACCATACCAGGCAGCTCACCAGGCGTCGCAACAGGCAAGTATACCTTACTAATTTACTGTCATATTATTTATTTACTCTTTGTATTATTTACTTTGTTTCATATTGTTAGTTTCCTTTGTTATAAACTGTGCGTCCAAGCCATAATTGGGTGCAAGCGACTCTATTAGTCATTTTACTTTACTATATGCATGTTAACTTAGTGTTAGCGGACTACCATCTTGTTAGGGGATATCCTTATATCTCTTTTGGCTGTGACACTCACACTGCACGGTTCGAGACAATTTGCTAGGGGCACAACTTATTGACTAGCTATCTCTAAAGTCGTGTGATGGTAGATGATCGTAACTGCTATGACTAGGGTTTAGAGACTCAAGCAGTTACAAAACTGGACGAGCCATGGACATGACTTGAACAGTGTGGGAAATATTGAGGGAGGACAGTCGCTAGTGCGTATGGAAATCCAAACAGGTAAACCACAGTCTCCGGATGGAACTGTGGCAATTTATTTGCAGATACCCTCTGACGTTTTGGACGTTACGGTCGGATACAGATGACTGGATGCCATTTACGTACACATAGCCTAAAATTCCACCCATGCGCATGAAAGTTGTCCTCTAAATTGCACATTAGGCGGTTAGAATCTCCTTTGCATATTTGTGTCTAGAATAGTCTTTTATATATTTTTTTTATTCTGACAGTTCATATTAGCTTATTCTTCCTGTATCTTACTACGTCCGTCTGAGGACCTGGTTTTTCCCCAGGTGTGTATTTATGTCTTCCGCAGGTATCCTAGCCAAGGCCGTGATTTTCTCCACTCCTTCGAAGACGATTGTGCTTGGTTCGTCTTCTATTTTATCGATCGATTTCTTGTACATTTCTTTCATTGAGATAGTTGGTAGTGGAATTTGTCTCCGCCCAACGATTGTATCATAAATATTCAAGTTGATTTGTATATTATTATTCTTTTTATTGTGGATGAGATTTAGTTTGTCTTGGATTACTGCATTTTACAGCTTATGTATACATACAAGGCCCTGTACTTCGTATGTATACAGCTGCCATGTTTACGTACTTGGTCCTACGTATTTTGGGACTGGGGCGTTACAGAAAAATATCACAAATGGCTCTTTGAGGACGAGAAGTCCATGTTGCCGCAGGTGAAAGAATTTCTGAAGCTGCGACAGAAGTTGAAAGACGAGGCGATGCCCCTCCCCGACAAGTTTGTTGTTGGAGGGATTGTCTCAAAGCTCCCCGCTGGGTGGAGTAAGTTCTATGCAAACATGCATAGGAAGAAGCTTGAGATCAGCCTTGAAGATCTCTTGTAGGAAATCTATGTTGAGGACCAGATGCGGGCTCAACTCAAGGTGGACTCACTGTCCAAGCAATTAGCTAATACTAATATGGTTCATACCAAGGAACCAAGGGGAAAGCAGGTGGCTTCCCACAGCAAGAAGAAGGACCCTGACAATCTGAAAGTCAAGGGAACTTCTTTCAAGCAAAAGAAGCCAAAGTCTCAGATGCCTTGCTTCAAGTGTGGCAAGAAGGGCCACTTCAAAAGTGAATGCAAAGCAAAGACCAAGCAATCAGAGCAAAGAGAGCCTAGTAAGGTATATATGATCACTGACGTTGTTGCTATGATTACGAAGGTTGATACGGTAGGGACTGACTCTGACTGGTGGGTAGACACTGGAGCCTCCTGCCACGTCTGCTCCAGCAAGGAGTTATTCACCACTTACACACCTACTTCTGAAGTGGTTATGATGGCGAACCAGGCACAAGCTGAAGTACTCGGGATTGGGATGGTGGTATTGAAGCTGACTTCTGGCAAGTCTCTGACGTTTCAAGGCATAAAGCATGTACCTGCTATCGCCAAGAACCTGATCTCATGAGGCCTACTCTGCAACGCAAGCCTCAGGATGGACATCAATGCTGGCCAGATGGTGATGTCTATCAAGGGAACATATTTCGGGAAAGATTTTTATACCGAAGGAATGTTCAAAATTTAGTTTGTAAATCAGTTCAATGTAATTGATGTAATTAATGCAATCACTCTTTCTTCTTATACTCTTGAGTTGTGGCATAATAGGCTAGGACATGTTCATTGTAAACGAATAAACAAAATGTCTAGTCTAGGACTTATCTCCAAGTGTGGGGGTAAGGTAGAGAAATGTGAAGTTTGTGCTCAAACAAAGATCACAAGGAAACCCTTTCCTCGGGTTAATCGAAGTACAGATCTTCTGGAGTTGGTACACTCCGATATCTGTAACTTCAAACAGTTCTCTACAAAGGTCAGGATGAAGTATTTCATAACTTTCATCGATGACTTCTCAAAGTATGCGTTCGTCTACTTGCTGAAGGCTAAAGATGAAGCATTCGAGAAGTTCAAGGAGTTCAGAGCTGATACTGAGCGGCAGATTGGACAACAACTCAAAAGAATAAGAAGTGATCGAGGTGGGGAGTACAGGTCTCATGAATTCGTATCATTTTGCAAAAAACATGGAATTGTCAATAAGACTACGGCTCCGTACTCTCCTCAATCAAGCGGAGTAGCAGAGAGAAAGAACAGAACGTTAACAGAAATGATTAACTCAATGCTGTTGACTGCGGGTCTTCCTAAGTGCTACTGGGGAGAAGCTGCATTGACGGCCATTTTTATTCTAAATAGAGTGCCTCATGCAACTTCAGACGTTACTCCTCATGAACTCTAGTTCAAGGTCAGACCTAACTTGAATGTCATTCGAGTATGGGGGTGTCTGGCATATTTCAAGTTTCCAGATCTGAAGATTCAGAAGCTTGGGACAATGACTACTAAGACGATCTTCTTGGGATATGTCGAGAAGAGTGATGCTCGGAGATTTCTTGATATTGTGTCAAATCATATCATTGAATCTCGCGACGCAGAATATTTTGAAGACAAATTTGCAAGGCACAAAAATATTGTTCTTGCGGATGTACCGGAGAACATTGAGGGTGCGCAGGAAACTGAAGTCTTCAATGAAGATGTGGTCCAAGAAGATGTTGATGTTGAAACAACGATTGAACCAGAACAAACTGAGCCGTCAGCTAAGCGTATGAGGAGGCCGAAGGACTTCAGAAGTGACTTTGTCACCTATCATGTGGAAGCTGATCCGCTTACCTATGATAAGGTGATGAAGACCAGAGATGCAGTTTTCTGGAAGGAGACGATTGACAATGAAATTAATTCCATCACTTCAAATAACACTTGGGTGTTGGTTGATCTTCCTGAAGGAGCAAAACCCATCGGATACAAATGTATCTTTAAAAAGAAGATGAAAGCAGACAAAACAATTGATAAGTTCAAGGCTAGGTTGGTAGCCAAGGGGTTTTCTCAGAAGCAGGGGATTGACTACTTTGACACGTATACTCCAGTAGCCCGGATGACCACCATCAGAATGTTGATTGCTCTCGCAGCGATACATAAGATGGTGATACATCAGATGGATGTGAAAACGGCTTTCCTAAATGGCGAGCTGACTGAAGAGATTTACATACAACAGCCAGAGGGATTTGTCGTCAAGGGTCTTGAAGACAAAGTCTGCAAGTTTGTGAAATCTTTATATGGTCTTAAACTGGCTCCCAAGATATGGCATGAGAAATTTGACAAAGTAGTAAGGTCAAATGGCTACATGGTCAGCGAGACGGACAAGTGTGTTTACACGAAGTTCGCTGATGGAAGAGGTGTGATCGTTTGTCTGTACGTGGATGACATGCTTATCCTAGGTACGGATATGAGCTTTGTCATGGAGACAAAGAAATTCATTTCGAGCAAGTTCAGTATGAAGGACTTGGGGGAAGCTGATGTGATCTTAGGGATCAAGATCATCCGGACAGACACTAGACTAGCACTGTCACAGTCTCATTATATTAAGAAAATGATCACTCGTTATGGGTATCGGGATCTTCCAGGGATCGATACGTCGTACATGTGTGATCTGAAGCTGAAGCCTAATTCAGGGGAAAGCGTCAGGGAGCTGGAGTATACAAGCGTAATTGAAAGTTTGATGTATGCTACTACTGCCACAAGGCCTGACATAGCTTTCGCCGTGGAAATGCTGAGTCGTTTTACGAGCAACCCAGGTATTGAACACTGGAAAGCTGTGAAACGGGTTATGAGATATCTCAAGAAGGCTCAGACATATGCACTGTACTACAGCGAAGATCCACCGGTAGTGGAAGGCTTTAGTGATGCCAGCTGGTGCTCAGAGATGGAGAGCGAGAGGTCCACAGGTGGATTCATTTTCACAATGGATGGAGCTGCTATATCGTGGAAGTCGAAGAAGCAGACTATGCTCTCGCGGTCATCCATAGAATCTGAGTTCTTTGCTCTTGATACCGCAGCCGAGGAAGCAGAATAGCTTCGGAAGCTCATGTATGATCTTCCAGTGGTTGGGGCGCAAATACCGACGATACCGATATACTGTGATAACCAGGCGACTGCGACGGTGGCAACAAATGACCTCTTCAATGGAAAGAAGAAGACTGTGCGGTTGAAGCACAGGATAGTACACGATCTCATCAAAAGATGTGTTATTGAAGTGATTGATGTTCGGAGTCAGAAGAACCTGGAGGATCCGTTCACCAAGGGCCTCAAGCGCCATCTGGTCGATGACACAGCTTGTAAAATGGGCTTGAAGGCATTCTGATATTGTATTATTGTATTCCTACCATAAAGTTTTATGCTAATAGTTCAAAGAGAAATCTACTAGGCATCCATCTTTTGGTTCAAGGAAGGACCACTAATCGGAAGAATATCAGGAACGGTGGGTACATGTCCTATTGGGCATGGAGAGGTTACAGACCTACAAATATGGTTGTCTACTGTTGTTTTCTGCGGAAAATGGATCCTGTGGGAAGGTTGGCTTAAATGCCTTAATGAGTTTTTGGGCAGAGTGAATACCTGGTGTGCTTTACAGTAAGCACGGTATAACAGAACTACAAGGAGTGAAACTCCATGCTACTGTAGGGCGACTCCACCGGGCATGGGGTAATGCCTCGGCTTTGCTAGCCAAGTCATAGCGGCGTAGCACCGCAAATAGGCAGTTAGCCTAATGATGTATGTTAAAAATAAAGAGGGGTATAGCCAGCACTACAAAGAGGAGTTCCTCATGTTACAGTGGCACGACCCCACGATGAGGTACCCGGTTAGGGATAAAGCCTCGGCCCTGCAAGCCATATCGTTGCGGTGTAACACCGTAAGGGAGCCTAAGTCTTCATGCTGGGTAGTTTGGCACTACAAAGAGGCGGTTGTCTCATGCTACAGTAGTATGACACTACAATGAGGTTCCCGGTACGGGGTAAGGCCTCGGCTTTAAGCTATGTCATAGCGGCATAGCACCGCAAGGGAAGCGCAAAGCGCTTCATGCCATGTGTCTTTATAATGAACTCACCTATAGTATATGGACAAAGAGATATCAGGCCATCTCTTGAGGGTAAACTTGTAGACGTCCAAAATTATACACTGAAACCAGGCTGGCACAGGGCCTTTATTGTGTAGCCAGAAGCACATGTAACTACATTATGTGAGTGAAAAAAATTTCAGCTATGATGTAGAATTCAAGGCTTAGTCCATTCTTGTATTATAGTCTGTTGTTTGACCCATACGGGAAGATTCAACTCGTCAGCGACATCTCTTCTAATGCATAATGGACAGTTACTGTGGGGAACACTTATACCCATATATAGATATGTAGGGGATTGTTGGGATTTGGCCTTTCATTATGAATTTTAGTCCAACATCGGCTAGGCCAAAGGAGTTGTATCTCTATATATTAGCTATGCTAGTTTAGAGATGCATATGTGGTGTGGAGGTGCACATGGGTGTGCCATGTGGGGTTATTTTTCTAATGAAAAAAAAACTAAATCGACAATTGAAAGCATTCATGCTTTTTGCTCTTGGGAAATTTATTTCCATGAGAGCTAAGCCCCGTAGGGGCTTAGCGACTCGGACTCGGACTTGGACACGGACTCGGGCTCATGGGCTCATGAGACGTTATGTGGCGTTTTGTTGGCGCACTTTGCACTTAGCACGCCAGCATCGTCGCTAGGCGCATAGTGCACTTTAGTTGCGCTCGTTGCACGAGCCACTTGTGCGGCCAAGTTGCTGCCATATTGCGCGCCACAGGTTGCGCGGCCTAGGTTGCACGACCAGGGTGCGTGCCAGGTTGTGCGCTAGGTTGTGCGCAAGTTACGCACAGGTTGTGCGCATGATGCGCACAGGTTGTGCCAGGTTCGGCGCAGGTTGCGCACAGGCTTTGCCAGGTTGTACGCAGGTTACGTACAGGTTGCACCAGGTTGCACAAGTGGCACAATGTGCGCATTGTGCATGTGGCGCAAGGTGTACAAGGCTCACAAGGCATGTGGCGCAGTGCGGCGCAAGTGGCTTTGTGCGCAAGGTACAAGGCGCGCGGGTTGCTAGAGTGGCGCAACATGCTTCAGATCATGCCTGTGCATGATCTGAGCGGTTACTACACGTTCGGAGTGGTTATTACCACGTCCCAAATGTTGTGCTAACCGGACAGTTGCTACTCGGGCCTATATAAGGTCTCCTCTCTCTCACAGGCTGTGATACGAGACAGAACATATTCAGAGAGTTACAAAAGTTTACAAGTGTTTCTTAACACAAGTAAACAGAGCCTGTCAGAGCGAAGAGAAGTTTTGCACCAGCGTTGCTTTTGTACGGGAGTCCGTGTACGATCCGAGGAGTCAGAAGAGCAGAAGTGTTCCAAAGTTCTCCGACGAACTTGCTGGTTCCTGGAAGCTATTCGTGTGGGACGAATATAGCTTTGAGCAAAGGTGATCATTCACCCCAGCAGGCCATCTTCCATCTTTCGCCTATCATCTTCTTCGCTGCTCTGATTATGAAATCTTCTTAGATTCTCGTATATCATATGCTACTGTGGATTATAATTTTTTTTTGGATTCTCGTAATATTATAACGAGATCTTCGTTATACTTGTGCAACCTTCCTAGAAGTGTTGTGTTGTTGTGTTGGAATATTATTCTTACAATTGTTTCATATTTATAGTTTTCTATCAAAAAATTGTGCCCCGGCACTAACACCCAATTCCTCATTGGCCAACACAGGCCGATGGCCTGCTGATAAGAGGCCTCGCCAATCATGGCCAATAGCCTGTGCCAAGATACTGTCCTGCTGCCATACCAAGCATAGGCAAGCCACAAGGACAGCCAAAACTAATCCAGGCTAGGCAACCCTAAGCCAAGGCCAACCTGCCTACAGCAGTGGCCAAATGGCTCTGCTGCCATACTTCCTTCCTACTCTCCCTACTGTATACAGATAATAACTAATACTTATTTAAACTAGGTGACTGATACACATCCTATATAACTATACCCCTATACATATATATCCAATTTATATTTACATATAGCCCCTTCATGAACTGATACCCAAATTCCTTCTTATAGATGCATACATTATGCAATTGCCTCCCCTAACTGCTATATCCTACTGTCATGTATTCAAACTCACATGACCCACATTCCCTCGAGCAACTGCTACATGCTAAATGACCCAAGCCTCTATACTCAGTGAATGCCTGACCCCAAGCTCACCTATGCACAAGTGTACAAGTGCACAAGTGTTCTCACAGAACCCTGCATCCAAGCCTTCCTCCTATCCTTAGCCCCCTCCCCTCCCCATCGAACACTGTATAGGCTTGTAAAGTCCCCATAGCAGTAAGCTAATGCAAAATAGTTGACTGATACAAAAGGAAATCAATTTGACTGATACAAATGCTTGCAATTCCCTTCATCCTATTAGCTAGCAGAAATATATATATATATATATATATATATATATATATATATATATATATATATATTATCATGTAATAATAGATACAATGTATCATATGTCTGATACTATATGATACTCTAATTGGTACTCCACATAAATCACTAAACCGACACATACGAGTGCACATGGAACACCTTGCACACACTAGTTCTGTTCACTCTCTATTCACTGTCAACCTTGACAGTTCACTTCCCTCACTCGATACTCACAAATACTCACTGACACAATTGAACTGATGTCAATAAGCCCCCTCCACTCACATATATGTCTGATACGAAGGCCTCCCCTTCATTTACTGATACTAATTATGCCTCAAGCCTATCTCCATATACTTGTTTCTATAACTGAAGCATATAGGGAGTATCCCATTACTGACACATGGTTCCATGTATAACTGATACATACAAACTCTTAACTGTTACCCTCCTATACCTCACATATGATACACACACACACACACCATTTCAGCCTCTTCTATACTCACATAACCCACTCTCTCACTAACATTTACTAACTGATACACTCAATCACTATTCACTCTAAATCCTCACTGACTGATACCTTTCCTATAACGGATACTCCAAGACTAACACTAACATAGGATCAAAATGAAGCCACACCAGGATACTCACTTGTTGGGAAAGAAATGCGGAAACCTTTCCCTAAACCGGAGAGTACCTGCGAGAGGACCGAGCAATACAAACACACGAACCCAAAAACAACCACACAAAATAATCCACGCAGACACAGAGAATTTTTGACGTGGAAAACCCTTGCGAGAAAAACTACGGGACGATAGGAGTCCAACCCTGAGAAGCCTCCACTAATGGAATAGAAGAATTACACCCTCTACAAACTCCTCCCGATCCAAATCGGATCCCTACAACACTCAGAAGTAAGAAAAATGATTACAAGGCTACGAAGAGCGAGAACGACGAGTAGAGATTACCCGAAACACGATCTCCTTTGAAAACGACCTTCAATCCTCCGTCTTCTCTCCCGAAGTTGTAATGGCACTCTTGCCTCCTTCCTCTCTCTCTAAGTTGTGTTACCAATGCGTTATGAATTAGGGTTGAGAAAACTCAACTTAACTCCCCAATCCTGCAACCAACCTGGACCGTTGGATTAGATCCAGTGGTGAAAAGTCACCCAAAATCCGCTTCAGCCCCCGACGACACAGAGTTCGGCCAGAACTCTGTGTCGGGCAAACAGCACCTAACGCCAACATTCTGGAATGGCCAGACCGAGTTCGGCCCGAACTCGCCATGGGACCGAGTTCGGCCCAAACTCGGCAATCCCATTCCAGAACCTCCCTCTGGTTAGCAACAGCAGCAGCGACTCCACGTCGCCTACTTCCCGAGCTTCTTCGACACACGAATGGCGCTCGTCGCACTCCGGGGTCTTCTCCACATAGGTTGGGAACCCCACCCACTCCAACAAATCTCCCCCTTCACAACTATGGGGAGGATGTCGTCATCCCGACGACCTGCCTGCAGTACTCAAACTTCCCCCTTGGTAGAATCTTCGTGAACATATCAGCTCCATTGTCATCTGTATGAACTTTCTCAAGCTCCGCGTCCTTCTTCTCAACCACATCCCGTATCCAATGATACCGAGTCTCGATGTGTTTGGACCGGCTATGAAACGTCTGATTCTTCACAAGGTGAATAGCACTCTGACTGTCGTAAAGCAAAATATACTGCTCTTGCTTCAGTTCCATTTCCTGCAGCAGCTTCTTCATCCACAGCAACTCCTTGCAAGCCTCCGTCGCCGCAATGTACTCTGCCTCTGTCGTCGACAAGGCAACACACTTCTGTAACCGCGACTGCCACGACACCGCTCCTCCTGCAAACATCATTACGTAGCCCAAAGTCGACGCCTCGTGTCTACATCTCCAGCCATATCAGCATCGGTATACCCAACCAGCTTCGGCTCGTCACCACCAAAGGAAAGTCTCCAACCAGCAGTGCCCTGAAGATATCATAGAATCCACTTGACCGTACTCCAATGTACCCTTCCAGGATTTGAAAGATACCTGCTAACCGTACCAACTGCATGAGCAATATCTGGCCTCGTACACACCATGGCATACATAAGGCTCCCCACAGCTGAAGCATATGGAACCCGCTCCATATCTTCCTTTTCGTCCTCGGTAGATGGACACTGCTCCTCAGTGAGCTTAAAGTGAGCCTCAAGAGGGGAACTCACTTTCTTCGACCCGTCCATCCCGAAACGCTGAAGTACCCGGTGAATGTACTTTGTTTGGGACAAGTGTAGCAGCTTGGACTCTCTCTCTCTCGGCTGATCTCCATCCTAAGAATAGTCTTTGTTGCGCCCAAATCCTTTATAGAGAAGGCTGCACCCAGTTGGCGCTTCAGCTCCGCTATCCTAGTGGCATTCCGACCCACTAATAGCATGTCATCTACATAGAGCAACAAAATGATGAAATCATCCTCGGTAAAATACCTCACAAATGCACAATGGTCCGACGTTGTCCGTGCATAACCATGCTCCCCCATAAATGACTCGAACTTCCTGTACCACTGCCTCGGAGCCTGCTTCAGACCATACAAGCTCTTTCTCAACCGGCAGACCAAATGTGACTTGCCCTTCTCACAGAATCCCTCTGGCTGCTCCATGTACAATTCCTCCTCAAGATCACCGTGGAGGAATGCCGTCTTCACGTCCATCTGCTCGACCTCTAAGTCGAGACTGGCTGCTAATGCTAGTACCACCCGAATAGACGAATGTTTGACGACAGGCGAAAAGATCTCATCATAATCTATGCCTTTTCGCTGACCGTAGCCTTTGACTACCAGCCTCGCTTTGTATCGAGGGCGAGTAGCATCATCCGTCTGCTTCACTCTAAACACCCATCGATTCTTCAAAGCCTTCTTGCCCTTTGGCAACCGCACCAGATTATAAGTGGAATTGGTGTGCAAGGAACTCATCTCCTCCTGCATAGCCTCCATCCACTCCTGCCTGTGTTCGTCTTCCATAGCCTCTGAAAAACTTTCGGGCTCTCCCCCGTCAGTCAATAGTACATACTCATCTGGTGAGTATCTCGTAGATGGTCGACGATCCCTGTCACTCCTCCTCAAAGGAACCACTGGTTCTGGCTGTATACCGACAGCCTCCTCCCCTTCAGGAACTACCTCCCCGGTATGCTCATCCTCCTGAGGGACACCCTGACCACCATCAGCAGGCTGATGATCAAGGTTGGGAGCAACTCCATGTACCAGCTTCCCCATAACTGGATCCTCTGTGATGTCCTCTGGAAACTGCTCGAAGCGAAATGACTCTAACTCAGGCAATTCCTCAGCCTTAGAAGGCGTCTCGGAATCCTGAATGTTGGTCATGGTCTGATCCTCGACGAATACCACGTCCCTGCTTCTGTAGAGCTTTCCTTCTACTGGGTCGTAGAGTCTATAGCCAAACTCATCCCAACCGTAGCCGACAAAGACGCATCGCCTCGTTTTTGGCTCAAGTTTGGTCCTCTCGTCCTTCGGTACATGCACGAAGGCCTTACAACCAAACGCCCGCAGGTGATTGTATGACGGCTCTTTGCCGTACCATACTTTATCAGGCACATCACCCTGCAAAGGAGCACTATGAGACAAATTAATAACATAAGCAGCTGTGAGAAGAGCCTCACCCCAGTAACTGCCCGGCAAGTTTGCTTCTGACAGCAAATACCGCACCCTCTCCATCAGTGTCCTGTTCATGCGCTCCGCTACACCATTGAGCTGAGGTGTCTTGGGCGGAGTCTTCTGGTGTCGTATCCCTTGCTCTCTGCAATACGCATCAAAGGGACCGATGTATTCGCCGCCATTGTCGGACCAACACACAACAACTTCTTGCCCGTCTCCCTTTCAACAGAGGCCTGAAACTCCTTGAAAGTAGGCAGCACCTGATCCTTGGTCTTTAAGGCATAGACCCAAACCTTCCTGGAACAGTCATCAATAAAGGTTATAAAGTAAGAAGCACCACCAAGAGATTTTACCTTCATAGGACCGCAGACATCCGAGTGAATCAACTCAAGCAACGCCGGCTTCCTTGAACTTGGGTGACTTTGGAAAGACACCCTTTTTTGCTTCCCAGCTAAGTAGTGCGTGCACTTCTCCAACTTTGTAGACTTGAGCCCTGGAATCACCTTCCTGTTCACCAAGTAGCTCATCCCCTTCTCGCTGATATGGCCGAGCCGCCTGTGCCACAACTCGGTAGACGCATCACTGACTGCGTTCACCTCCTGTGCCCCATGTGCACTCCCCTCCATATAGTAGAGACCGGACTTCTTGCTTCCTATGGCAATCACCATCGAACCCCTGGAAAGCTTCTACTGACTGTTCCCGAAGAGACCGAAGAATCCCTCGTCATCCAACCTTCCAACCGACACCAGGTTGAAACGGATATCAGGGACATGACGAACATCCTTGAGAACAAGAACCGCATCCGTCTTCGTTCTCAAATGTACATCTCCAACGGCAACCGCTTCGACACATCTCCGTTGCCCATCTTCAACACGCCACAGTCTCCTGTCGTGTAAGTGGCAAACAGTGCCCTGTTGTGAGATACATGTGCTGAAGCCCCTGAGTCCACCAGCCAAGAATTGTCATCGCAGGCGAGGTTTGTAATAACCTCATCACCTACGACGATCACATCGCCTCCATGTGTCGAGGCCGCCGCTGTAGTGTTCTCTTCTTGCTTCTCCTTGTCGCCCTTCTTCTCTCTCTTCCAAGCGAAACAGTTCCGCTTGATGTGGCCCTTCTTACCACAATGGTAACACTCTGAGTCCTCGTAACGACCCTTGAACTTCTTCCTGCTCTTGTCTATACCACCACCTGGACTCCTGCTTTTGCCCCTTCCGTGGCTCTCTGAAACAAGTACCTCTGAGTGATGGGATGTGGATGAAGTGCCCTGAGAACGTCTCCGTATCTCTTCATTCAATACCCCGCTCTTGGCAAACTCCAGACTGACCACGCCCTCTGGAGCAGAAGCGATCATAGATACTCGTACGGTCTCCCACGAGTCTGGCAAAGTACACAGCAGCCACAGTCCCTGAACTTCGTCGTCGAACTTGACTCCCATAGAAGATAGCTGGTCAACCACGCCCTGGAACTCACTCAAGTGGTCCGAAATAGACACCCCATCCTTGTATCGCAGACCCATCATCGTTCGGATTAGGAACAATTTGTTTACCCCGGTCTTCTTCGCATACAAGGATTCCAGCTTATCCCACAACATCTTTGCGTGCTCAATATTGGCAACGTGGTTGTACACGTTCTCGTCAACAAACTGCCGTATGTACCCACACACCTGTATATGCTCGAATGTCCAGTCCTCCTCGGATTTATCACTGGGCTTCTCGGATGCAAACACGGGTAGATGCAGCTTCTTGACAAATAGCAAATCCTTCATCTTGCTCCGCCAATAATGATAGTTTGTGCCATTAAGATTCACCATGCGCACCGGCTTCGCGTCCATCTCTCCTCTCTAGTTTCTGTCAACTCCTGACACCCTTCTGAATTCCAGAACCTGGCTCTGATACCACTCTGTTGGGAAAGTAATGCGGAAACCTTTCCCCAAACCGGAGAGTACCTGCGAGAGGACCGAGCAATACAAACGCACGAACCCAAAAACAGCCACACAAAACATTCCACGCAGACACAGAGAATTTTTGACGTAGAAAACCCTTGCGGGAAAAACCACGGGACGATCGGAGTCCAACCCTGAGAAGCCTCCACTAATGGAATAGAAGAATTACACCCTCTACAAACTCCTCCCGATCCAAATCAGATCCCCACAACACTCAGAAGTAAGAACAATGATTACAAGGCTACGAAGAGCGAGAACGACGAGTAGAGATTACCCGAAACACGATCTCCTTCAAAAACGATCTTCAATCCTCCGTCTTCTCTCCCGAAGTTGTAATGGCACTCTTGCCTCCTTCCTCTCTCTCTAAGTTGTGTTACCAATGCGTTATGAATTAGGGTTGAGAAAACTCAACTTAACTCCCCAATCCCGCAACCAACCTGGACTGTTGGATTAGATCCAGTGGTAAAAAGTCACCCAAAATCCGCTTCAGCCCCCGACGACACAGAGTTCGGCCAGAACTCTGTGTCGGGCAAACAGCACCTAACGCCAACATTCTGGAATGGCTAGACCGAGTTCGGCCCGAACTCGCCATGGGACCGAGTTCGGCCCGAACTCGGCAATCCCATTCCAGAACCTCCCTCTGGTCAGCAACAGCAGCAGCGGCTCCACGTCGCCTACTTCCCGAGCTTCTTCGACACACGAATGGCGCTCGTCGCACTCCGGGGTCTTCTCCACATAGGTTGGGAACCCCACCCACTCCAACATCACTATCAGTCCTCTCACGGACAACAATGCACTCTCACAATAACACAACTCATAGGGACATTGACACCTATACTTAACACTGGCCATTGGCCTGCCAACATAGCCTGCACTGGCCCCTCCCTACTGCCGATACACAGGCCCCCACTTGAGTTCCTGTACACCCAGGGAGGATAACCCCCTTCACTCACTGCCACTCTACTCTTAACTGATACTCAACTCAAATACACACTACTGCCTAAGCTTAAACCAAAGGGAAGGTCAAGTCTCTGCCACTGAAGCTCACCTTGCTGTAATGCAGGCCAAGGCACTGCCTACTGCCTGCAGTGGCACAAAGACCCCACACTCACCCTTGCCCTGTGCAACGGGAAGGAAGCCCCTGTCTTCGAAGGCAGTGCACAAGGAGGAGAAACCCCCTGCACCCCCAAAGTCTGGACACATTGTCCACACCTATCTATATGCCATATATACATTGTCCCCTGCACCCCTGCACCCCCAAAGTCTGGGCACAAAATATATATATATATATATATATATATATATATATATATATATATATATATATATTGTCCACACCCCCAAAGTCTGGGCACATTGTCCACACCTATATATATGCCCACTCAAAAAAGGAAAAGAGAGAGAGAGTCTTCTTCCTCCTATCCTTACCGGGCGGCGACCCGACCCTACCCGCTTCGTTCGACGGAGAGCGACCCACTGCTGGCGGTGGATGGAGTGATGGCGGCGGCGGAGGGGAGATCGGACTCGGGCAAGAACTGGGCGAACCTCTTCCGGATCTCCTTCTTCGGAGGCGGAGGATCCAACGATCCGGCGAATGGATCGAATAATTCGGCGGCGGCCTCGGCCTCTCAGGGGCTGACTCCGCGGGCCGGGAGCCGACAGCGTCCAGGCTCGGGCCGGGGCCAGATGGGCCAGCCGACCGCCGCTGCCGGTGGGTCCGGGTCCGGGTCGAGGTCGGTCTCGGCCGTGGCCAAGTCGCTGATCCCGAGGATGAGGAAGCTGCGGTTGGATCCAGGGACCAAGCTCTACTTCCCATATGAACCTGGCAAGCAGGTTAAAAGTGCCGTCCGGATAAAGAATACCAGCAAGTCTCATGTTGCGTTTAAGTTTCAAACAACTGCACCAAAGAGCTGCTTTATGCGCGCTCCTGGTGCTATATTATCTCCTGGGGAAAGTATCATAGCAACTGTTTTCAAGTTTGTAGAGCAGCCTGAGAATAATGAGAAACCCCAAGATCAGAAAAGCAAGGTCAAGTTTAAGATTATGAGCTTGAAGGTGAAAGGACCCATGGAGTATGTACCTGAACTGTTTGACGAGCAGAAAGACCAGGTTGCCGTCGAGCAAATCCTACGAGTGGTTTTCTTGGACATAGACCATGCCAGCCCTCAATTGGATAAACTGAAGCGTCAGCTGGCAGAGGCCGAGGCAGCACTTGAGGCACGGAAAAAGCCTCCAGAAGATACTGGCCCTAGGATCTTAGGCGAAGGGCTTGTTATTGATGAATGGAAGGAGCGAAGGGAGAGATACTTAGCCAGGCAGCAAGTGGAAGGGGTCGATTCGGTGTAAAGTTTGTAATATGTAAACGTATATTTTGGTTATGGAACTTGGTTTCAGTATTCAAGTTTGGTTGTGAGGGCTTGTTCAAAATTTCTAGTAGAAACTGAAGAAAGAAATGTTCCAGATGTGAAATGGATCTCTGAAATTTTTGGATGCTTTCCTTGGGATTATATCCAACTTGTAAATGACCTGTTTTTGCTTTGCAAATATGATGAATCTATGCTCAATATATATATATATATATATATATATATATATATATATATATATATATATATATATATTTTTTTTTTTTTTATATATATAAAATATATAATATATATATATATATATATGAGCCCCCTTCACTCACATATATATATATATATATATTATATATTATATATATATATATATATATATATATATATATATATATATAAAATATATATATATATATATTTTATATATATATATATATATATATATATATATATATATATATATATATATATATATATATAGACACACACAATAAGCCCCCTCCACTCACATACATGTCTGATACGAAGGCCTCCCCTTCATTTACTGATACTAATTATGCCTCAAGCCTATCTCCCTATACTTATTTCTATAACTGAAGCATATATAAAAGCCCCTTTCTTATATATATATATATATATATATATATATATATATATATATATAATATATATATATATATATATATATATATATATTTTAAGGAAAACTTTTATTGAATTGCTGGACCAAAAAGTTCAGTGATTACATCAAGAGAAACGAACTATAGAAAAGTAACAGGAATCATTTTCTTGTGCTTGCATCTCGACAGAGCCTTCATCACTTGTCGTTGTACTTCCTTTTGAATCAGGTCTCCTGTAAATTTGAATTCCTCATAGCGCCATTTATTCCGGTTCTTCCATATTACCCAAGCAATTGCTCCGACAACGACCTCTTTCAAATGCAAGTTGGGTCCTTTCCACCAAGCTAGAAACCGATGTAACAAATTAGATTGCTGCTGCTGAACCTGTAGGTCATTGCTGAATATATGCCAGGTGCTTGATGATAACTCCCCATCACCGAATATATGTTCCACTGTTTCCTCCTTTGGTTCACTGCAACAGTGGCATTTCGAAGGTAAATTGAAACCCAAGCTACGAACCTTCTCATCAGTTGGCATCTTATGATGTAAGATCCTCCATAATAAGATGGACCATTTAACCGGCATGCAAGAGCTCCAAATATGTGAGAAGTACGGTTGACGTAAGGAAGCTATCCTGATCGCCTTCCATACCGTAGAAACTGTGAATTTGCCCGATGAAGTCGACGTCCAAATCCACGCGCCATTGGCCGCATTAATGATATACTGATTAGATATTTCACGACCCTTAAGAAGTCGTTTCCAAACATGTGAGCATTTCTGAGAAGATCCTGCATCATCCAAGGTCTGAAATTTATAATACCTAGTCTTCATAAACTGCTGTCATAGTCCATCTCTAGTCTTAAGTTTCCACCACAATTTAACAGTAAAAGCATCCATAGTCTCCTGTAGGGATCGAACCCCTAACCCGGCTTCTTCAATTGGTCTTGCTATTGTTTTCCAGCTCGACCAAATAAATTTCTGACCTCCAACAGTAGAACCCCAAAAGAACCGCACAAACATGTCCTCTAGACGATTAATAACCGTCTGAGGAGGATTACACGCAGCTATTGTGTACATTGGAATTGAATTGAGCACAGATTTAATAAGTATCAATTTACCTCCATATGATAAAGTCTTCTGCTGCCAACCTTCCAGGCGCCTTCTGAATTTTTGAATAAGCTCCTCATATAACGAAGCATTCTTCATTCCAACCGCCATTAGGCAACCACGGTATGTGAAAGGAAGGCCCTTGATTCCGAATCCTGTAATGTTATGGAGTTCTTCCTGTCGATCAAAATTAGGAGAGACATACATGGAAGACTTTCCTGCATTAACCCGTTGGCCCGAGACACCTTCATATCTCCGCAATAACTCATGTATCAGCTTAACTGATCGGACATCACCAGTTGAAAATATTAGAATGTCATCTACAAATGCCAAGTGACTGATCGCTGGGCAACCACTAGGAGAGTAGTAATGAGAAAAGGATGAATGCACACTATGCACCTTCATAGTCTCCGCAATAACCCCTTTCTTATATATATATATATATATATATATATATATATATATATATATATATATATATATATATATATATATTATATATATTATATTATTATTTATTATATATATTATTATTATTATTATTATTTATTATATATATAATAAATAATATATATATATATATATATATATATATATATATATATATATATATATATATATATATATATATTATATATATATATATATGTACATGCTGTCACACTTGACAATTCAATTCCCCTACCTATTTGACACTATGCACACATACTAAACACTATGACAATTCAATTCCCCTACCTATATATATATATATATATATATATATATATATATATATATATATATATATATATATATATATATATATGTACCTGCTGTCACACTTGACAATTCAATTCCCCTACCTATTTGACACTATGCACACATACTAAACACTATGACACTCACTAAATAGATACTCATGCACATACATAGGCTCATCCTCTACACTTGGAGATTTAGGGACATTCCTAGGATACTTGTTCTAATGAGCAAACAAGCTATACAATAGTGAAAAACTGGAGAGAGAAAAAAACAGAATTAAATGGGCAAGTTGTCATTTTGACAAACACTTGGTGGTCACAATCCCATAACTATCCAAATGACACCATTCTAACCCATAGAGCTATTAGGAATGAGTCCTCTAACACCTTTTTCACCACCTATAGGGTTGGATCTAGACATTAGAGGGGTATCCTACATGAATGCATGAAATTTGACTATGGAAATAAAAGTTTAGAGGGTTATACCTATGTAGAACGAAGCCTACACAAAGCTCCATGAATTTGGGGAAGAAGGAGAAAGAAGTGGCTCCCAAATCCTTGTTAGAGCCTCCACCAAACCTTCTTGAGCTCCCTAAGCCCTTAGCACACCAAGGGAAGAAATATGAGAAAATTTAGAAGAGTATGGAATGAAGGAAATGAGTGGAAACCCTAGAGAGAAATGGTGGCTGTCATTGAGGGCTTGTGGAGATTTAAATAGGGTCTTGCCAAGCCCTAAACTCTTCATGACAATTAGTATTAGGAAGGTCTTTAAGGGGACTAAGTGGTTTGGTTCTAATTAAAGCTTGTACTCAACCTAGCCATAACTAGAGTCTAATTAATTAGAAAATTTAAATATATGAGTCTAGGCTAGTTGTCATGCTAATGGCACACTAATGGAAAAGTTTTATTTGGTCAAAAATAACCCTAGTCCAAAAAGTGTTAGTTACACTATCTATTTAGTCAAGTCCTATAGTCATCAATAATTTAAGGGGGTAGTAAGATCTACGTTTGACACTAAAATTCATAAGATAAATAGAGATTTAACCACTATGGCATGCCATGTAAAGTCCCTTTTCTGAAGGTCATAATACTATTCCTTATATCACCACCATGGACCACAACTAATCCTAACATCTAACTATGTATCCCATAAAGTATTATAGAGCATTAGAGTCCAACCATCGTTCTATCTTCTAAAACTTCTAAATTACTGCTACCTTAAACAAGGGTAAGGTTTTTTTAGTTCTAGGCCTCTAACACTATGTTCAATTCACATGCTAAATAGCTCTAGTATCTAGAAATAACCTATCTACCAACCCTAGTAAGGGTAACCATCTTCTCAAAGTATTATGTCAAGCATGCCTTCTTCCGCCGTGACGAGTATCTGCTTTTAGAGGAAACACCGTCCATCTCTCCGAAATAGGGGAAGATGAGAAACAATAATAATGATATCGACGACAAATGAATGAATGCAATTATGAAGTCCAAGAGCGAGAAACAACCACAAGAGGAGTTTTAAAATCAATTATGGATTGAGATCTTATTCAATATTAATCCTAACTCGTAGGCTCGTTCGGTACCGTAACGTAACCGAACGACATGCTCTGACATGCATGGGCCACCACAAAAATATGTAACACCCCAGTCCCAACATACGTAGAACTAGGATATGTATATATGCCAGCTACGTATCAAGTGGACTCCAGCCTAGCTCGAATATGTATAGGCTGTCTTAGTTTTCTAAATCTATCTATCAAATCAACTAACATATATCTATCTCAATCCACATAATATATAACACAAAGAATAAACAATATGTGTCATGGTCTGCAGCCCAATAATAAATATGTTTGAGTAGACCCGAAAAATAATATAGGTCTACAAAACTAGCTAAATAGCGAAATGCAAGTAATGGTTAAAATATAAAATTATGATAAATACCTGAATCAGAAATAATAACACATCTCTGATCAATGAACTATCTCTGCACAACCAACTACATGGAGTGATCACCAGGTTCTCAGAGGGACGTAACAAGGTACATAATATATATGCCAGGTAACAGTAAAAAGAATATCCATATAATGAGGGGTAACTACCATAACCATCTAAGTGCAAAATACAGTTAAGGATAATCCTAATACGAGGTCCTACGAAACCAAAAGTCACTTATCGCACCGTGTCATGATACTAATGAGTGAACACGAAATAACTCTAAAGCTCTGCTATAGAGACCCTGGCATACGAAAATAACCAAGCCCCAAATAAGGAGACATGGTCACGAGTAACGACTGCCGGGTACTTCAGTAGAGTTCTTCCTACCCCATGCTCTAGAACTAACCAGTCAAGTCAAGTATAAATCATGTACTAGTAACAAGTCACGCGAGCTAGTACTACATGCTATCATAAAGTCCAGAGGCCATAACAATGAATATCTTATGTCAGACTCCGTATCATATCATCATCATCCATCGTATCCGTATCATGTGGTCCATCGTGTCAATGGACATGAATTCAACATATCGTTATTCCTAGTCTCAATACTCGATATCTATAAATAAAAATCGGCACCCGAATAAGAATCGGACACTAAGTATAAACTAATCCTATATCCAAAAAATATATAAATAAACAGTAAATTAATAAAATAAAAAGTATTAAAACTTGGCAAGGTACACTTGTCTGGATCTCCAAGCTGAAATATAAAGATCATGCTCCAGTTTCCAAGTCTGAACGATACCAAGAGCCTATATATACAATAATATCATATCAGACACTATGATACGGTTCACTGAACATGCACAAGAGTATAATGTACGCAACGACATTAGTCATTAGAGTATAAACCAAACAAGGATTCTAACTAGGTGGGTTGACTAAGGATAACCAAATAAGTGTCAAGTAGGTGTGCAATCCCAAGTCTATTAGTCACATAACATCTATAAATCCTCTAAATGTATAATTTCTCATATATCATAAACATGGTCATAACTAGGGACCATGTAGTTGCTAAGTTGCTTCTTAAATACATAGGTACGAGGTGTCCTACCTACTAGGATCTTCTTGTACAAGTATGACATACACATTCTCAATGCTCGTAAAGCAAGTGCTAACCTAACTCAAGTAGTCATTTAAAGTATGTCATCATCAAGTTCAAAGGTAAATAGAACTCACTAATACTATCCTCAATCCATATTACACATGAAATATTATATATAATTCTATCCTTCACATGTTTAAGGTTCTCCATTATCAACTACAACTATTACATGTAACAATAACTACTTTTAGGGTTAACACAACTTTCATACAAATCATTCTATATACATGCTTATGAACTTTATATCAACACATAATTAAACACTATCTAGCATGGCATTTGTTATTTTCAAACATGGTATTTATACATACAAAATAACTATCTAGGAATAAACCTAGACATGTGCACAACTAAGTACATAACTTTTACCAACCAAGTCTCATTCAAGTGTAACTATGCATGTAACATTAATATTCTAAATTTTAGTGATAAATGGAGTTAATACCATGATGTACAAGTGTTTACAAAAGTTGTATTCATGACAAGGTGATAAACAACAACTAGTTATATAAGGACATTCTTAGTTGTCAATGAAGGAGTGCTAGAATTTCATGCAACAAATTATAATATTCATGATGAAGAAGTTAAAGTTTATGAAGAGAAAGATGAAAAACATGAAGAGAGGTCTGAGGAGGAGGAGTTTGAGCACTTACCAAAAGGGAATGAGGGTGAAATGGACTATGTGCACTCATTGCACAAACCTGTCTAGATTTAGATACTTCAGCTCGTAGCTGCTGTTCGGGGCTCCAAAACTTTGATCCAAATGTTTTGGGGCTTAGGAAAGTTAGGGAAGAAAGAGAAAACGAGGATAGGGTGATTGTTGAAGGGTTTTTGGTGCTAGAAGCGGTGGCGACAAGGTGTTGAAGTGGTGCTATTGTTGGCAGATTTAACAGGGTGTCTTCGGTTTGGGTGAGTTGTAGGATGATTTAGGTGCTGAGTTATAAATAAACTTCTTAAGAAGAGGTAGGAGAAGGAGATTTTGGTGCTTTGGTGGTTGTTTGGGGGCTGTGGAGGTAGTGTGGTGGCCTGAGAAGGGGATAGGCTGAATTCGAATTCAGCCTGGACACCTATGATGGACAGGTTGTTTTAAAGAAGTTAGAGTGAGTTTTGATAGAAAGTTTGTGAAGAGAAAATGTTGAGGACAAAGACAGGAAGAAGTCTACTGAATTTTAGAGAAAGATACTTTGTGTAGAGGAAGATATGGCTGTTTTAGTGAAGACTAGCTAAATTCGGATTCAGCCTGGGTAGAATGGATGAAGGTGTAGAGGAAAATAGAAATGGTTTTGGAGAATGGTTTGTGAAGAGGAAATGTTGGGAAGAGGGTTAGAAAGAAATTTTGTTCAGGTGGTTTGAATAGAGGAGATGAAAAGATGGGAGTTATGGCCTGCCTAGTGGGGAGGGAAAGAGTTTGGGGGGGTTACAACTTTTGTTCTAGCAGGGAAGGAAAGAGTTTGGGTGTTACAAACTTTAGTTGGCTGAATTCTATTCTCCTTTACTAAAAATTAATGTATTGGTATAAGGAAAAAGGGTGTTTGGTGTTTGGGATTGAAGTGAGTGTTTGGTGTTTGAAGGTTTAAGTCAAGTTGGTGCCAATGGGTCAATTTGGTCTAGTCAAAGTGTCATGAATGTTGCATAACTAAAATAGAGTGCAACAGTGTGAGTTTGAGAGTGACACAAAGGTCATAGTGGTATACTAACTTGTCTATGATAGAAATATAAATTTTTATTTGAAGACAAGAGTTAGTGTTGTGTTCCCAAAATTGAAACTAGTATGGTGCACCAAAGATATCACAATTGAAAGTATGTAAAATAACTCCATCTTCCTAACGCTAATTATCCTAAAATAAATTATAATATCACACTAAACTATATAAACCTAAATTTAGGTGAGGGGTTTACAGGTACAACTGATATACAATGTTCCATACATTATATCCTTTATAAATAGAAGACATCATCTTTTGCAAGAAGAGCTTCTGTATGCCCAATAAATCTTCGATGCCACGGGACAGATCAAGCCAAACTTCGTGTATTGAACTTCCTAAGCACGAGCACCTATAAAGAGTGCCCACAACGTGGGTTAGTACATCATCTATATACTGGCGAGCAGAACTAATCCACTCGCCTAAACCAACACTAAATAGTTATCTGAGCAAGCATTTATTAACAATGATCTTTCTATTTGAGCCTAGCATCACTTTACAATTCATTAAAAAGTACAACAATAATCTTGGTGAAGCATGTAGATATTTTTTAGCAGCGTTCACGTAAAGACATCATTGTAGCATCGTTATCATTAACATCTTAAACATGTTATGAAAATTCTCATGTAAAGGAATTATTTAGCAGCATTGTATTCAATAAGTTAAGCATGTGATGTAGCACTACTCATGGAAAGACAACATCTTAGCATACTGTATTTAACATGTTAAATAGTTAAGTGGAATTAACATATATAATGAACATATCATATTTAAGTAATTTCTTACCGATAGCCAACTCCCTCGTACCTGCACCAAATACATATTATATGATATACTTGTTTGCCATTAAATATCAAGCACAACAAATTACAAATGAATTGAACTTGATTGCAAACTCGCTTGTATAAGAGAAAGACTAGAAAGAAAGCCTAGGAAACAATCTAAATACAATTGTTTAGTTTTAATTCTGGGGGGTGACGATAGAGGCTCGGAAAAGTGTAGCAACTCTGCCTTACTCCTTGGACTATCTGACACGCTCCTTGCTCTTGAAGAATTTGCCCTTCGTAGGTTACCAGCCATGGATTGCCAACCATTTGCCTGGGTGTGGTACCGTGCTATTTATAGTATTTTCTGTAATAGTAGATTTTTGGGCCGCATAAAGGGCCACGTGGCCACGTGTCTCTTACAGCACACGAAGACTCGATCTCGGGCTGCCAGCTGGTGGGGGTTGTTGAGATTTTGTTGTAGCGACTCTGGGTGGTTGAGACTTGGTCAGCCTGCCACGTGTCTTATCGCAAGATAGGATCAGTCTGCTTGAGTCATTTTGAGACGCATAGGCCCCTTCAGAGTTTGGCCATGCTGGGCCGCATAAGACTTATTCGGTAGTCTCCCTTAGCCTGCATGTAGCTTGGGGACTTTTGAACCGCATAGGTTCTATATTCTGGGCCGTATAAAGCTCATGCGGCTCAGATTACAGTTATCCTTGGCCACATGAAGTACATAGATTGAGCCGTATGCGGCTCGGGTCGCAGTCCTTTTGGCCGCATGGCTATGTCCAGTCTAATCATGTCTTATCTTCTTTTTGTCAGAGTGTCAGAGTTGTTAGAGCTGTCAGAGTTGCCAGTCTTGCCAGAGTTTGTCAGTTTTATCAGAAAAATTGATCAGCTTGGCCGCATAAGTAACTATTCTCTCTGTGCCTCAAAAATTAGTCTAGTGAAGATGGGCTGCAGGGGGCGTGCTGAGTCTGTCATACGGCTCTTTTTATGCGGGTCAATCTGTTCCAGGGTACTCATGCGATCAGTTGTGATATGCATGAACCCCATATTTTCCATGCTTTTACAAGACCTCCTTCAAAGTTTTCAAATTACAAATTTGGAATACTTTGAATAAGAAGCATGAACATATATCAAGTCGCAGAAAAATCTTCGAGTTTGGAGAGACGTCGTGCCGTAGGGATATTTTGAGCCACAGGGACATTTTCGGGCCGCAGGTGGAACTTGTGCCGCAGGGAGATCTTGTTTGCCAGCTGTCACTGCTGTATTTAATGCCTTGATTTAGTTTTTGATTTGGGCTCTTTTTTTGAGATAAATCTGACGGTTACTAAGGATAAAATCCCCAAACGTCATCATTATCTTTAATGGGCTCGAGAATCAAAATGGCATACTTTTAAAAAACCTTATAAATATGGGTCATTCGGAGGAAGAGATTTTTCTCCTTCACCTTCTTTTCTTTCATCTTCATTGTCCCTGTCGTTCTTTCTATTTATCTATGTCTCCAAAAGCTTCCAAGTCGACTGATGTTGCGGCCAAAGGGAAGGGACCCGCCTCTCCGTCGAGAGCTGCGGATTCTCCTTCCATTCATCCTGAAGTGTACCCCCTATCAAGGGTAAGGACGACGAGAAGACGACGACTTTAATTTTTCTTTGAATGGCCATATCGTATATTTTATGCGCCGGCCTGTCATGCGTCGCCTCTATGCGTCAGGCATGATCGATGTATGCCCTATTCCATTAGACCGCATGTGTTCTATATGATAGGGCCGCATGGGCTGAGCCGCATAAACGTTATTGACCCACATTGGTGCCTCGTGACTGGGTCGCACGAGCTCTACATAATTGACCCTGTCCAGGCCACATAAGTATTTCATAATTGAACCGCATAAGTGATTCCTTGATCGACCCGTATGAATACTGCATAACTGAACCGCCTAAGTGACTCAAGACTGATTCGCATAAGTGCCGCCTAACTAGGCCGCATAAGTGCCTCCTGACAGGGCCGCATGAGCACTATATAAATTGGGCCGTATAAATGTCGTATGAGCACTGCATAACAGAACTGTGTAAGTGCCTCATGATCTGAGTCGTATGAGTGCTGTCTAACGGGACTGTATGATTAAGCTGCATGCATCTCATGTTCATAACTAGGCCGCATAGGTCCTGTTTGGCTAGGCCACATAGCTGAAAAATGAACTTTATTTTTTTCTAACTACTTTTTTGCTTTGTCCTTTGTAGTGACCTTGCCCATAGCTCCATCGGGGGAACTCTTAATAGGATATGCCCAATCTGTATTGGGTGTGAGATTTGACCAGATAGTCGAACGTGTGTCATCTCAGATTACCAGTAATCGACCTGAAGACAGGTTGAGGGAGATCAGGAACCAATCATTCTTTTACTTACTCAGCATGACGAATTCCAGGAAACTGGGGGACACTCATCTGAAGACTGCGTTCTTATTCGGAGATGCTATAGCTGTCTCGAATTCCCGCATACTGGAGCTATCTGAGAGCTGGGATTTTATTTCCAACGAGATAGCGATTTACCTTCCTCATATGGAGCACCATTTCTCCCTGTCAAGTTTTAACATGGTGTCTATCGAGAGGCGAATGACGGATCCCATAACACAGGACCGGTAAGCAGTCTTCGTAGGCAATATCTATTATAATAGACGAGCGTGGTCGGCGGTCGCGACCAGGGAGTCAGTCAGTTGTTCTGTCGTCGAACTAGACCACGGTAGTTTTATAAATGAGCTGATGTCTAATAACAGGTTCTCTGAAGTCGATACCTTCCTGAACCAGATTGCTCGTAAAGGATCATATCCCACGGGTTGATTGTCGTTGCGGAATTGGATGTATCGTTCTCCTCTGTGGGTCAACTTGAAACTCTGGATTCTGTCGTGGTATGAGGATACTTTGCGTCAGCTTGGCCTCTACTATGCCATAAGGGGCACCTGCTACGGTCTTCCTATGAACACAAGGCTGTTCATAGCACTCCTCGAGATGTACAACCGTCGTACGGGGACCTTTTTTTACGCCTGCTGGGAAGATGGGGCTTGCTCTCCATAAAATGCATGACGTCTCTAAGTTGCCCTAGGGAGACGAGGCTTATAAGGAGTATACTCCTATAGATGAGGAGGTTGAAGTCTTAGAGCAGCGGTTCCCCGGGTTCGTTGTCGTTTACCGGGAAGTGTTATGTCATCATAGCACTTGTCAGCAAATATCAAAAAAAAGGATGAAAGCTCTAAGGGGACCCTTCTCCATACCAAGGCTTGGATCAGTTACCTGTTCGATCTAGGGGCCTCAGGCCGGGTTGTCCCTCGGAACCCTCAAACTCAAGCATGGGTGGATACTCAAGTGCAAAGCACCAAGAGGACCAAAGCTTCTGGTGATAGATTCGAAAGCCAATCCGACACATTCAGCTACTTCTATCAAGATACCCAACTCTTGTCTGACAAGGCCATCTTGGTTGGGTTTCTGATGATATGGCTGAGGATCTGTGTTCTCTCAGGGGGTTCTAGTTCTATTAAGAGAATTAGCCGCAACCTGATCCTCCCTGCTGTCAAATTAGTTTTCAGAGGCAGGCTAGCTCTACTCCCAGCCATGGTGTACAGTATCCATCGGGGCCTTCATACCTTTATGGCTAGAACCATAGCTCGTGATGTTACAAAGAATTTTAACCGAATCGAGCTGCCCTATCATTATTTGATGGGGTGGCTTCTAATGCACTGCCCCTCTCTGATACGACCTGGCCGTGAGGGGAATGCGACGATCAACGATGCGTTCATCTCTCAGTACCATGATATGCCTTGGACCCGTTCAACTATGCTCGACTGCCGTGTTGTGCTCGCTTGGGTTAACAGCTATTCCTTTTTTGTGTCGGTCCCACCATTCACCGATGAGGAAATAGGGCATCCTTATCTTGATGGCGGTGTTGCGCCCCAGATCTTATCCGAGAAGATGTTCCGTTGGTTGCAGAATATTCATCATGCACATCTTGTGTATCGCAACCGTAATATTGTTTTCTTGGAACCTTACTTACTCAGTCGATATTCACGGCAATTTGGGTACTGCCAGTTATTTTTGGACATCCCGAGTCCCTGCTTGGGTTATGAGGGCAACATCCTGGATGGCATTCCGGCCTGCATTACTACAGTGTCGTTCACACCCGAACCAGCTTTTCTTTACCTGATACCGGGGGCTCAGTGCGTATCTCGTATATGGCGGCCCTTCACTATGTCTCCGTGAATGGGCCTCCCCACGACTTCGACATAAGTACCAGTTTCATAACCGGTACTAAGTTGGCGGAGAAACGCGAGGAACCCAAAAAAGAGAAATAGGGCACAGAAGGCGAAAGCCATGGAAGTGTCTGACTCCGATTCTACTGATACGAAAGAGGAGGATGACTACAATGGCCTATCACTTACTGCAAGTACTTCGGTGACACGCTTGCCTTCTCCTGTGCCGAGTCCTCCACGTAGGCGAAGTAAGCGTGGACTCCTTGTTGCTGACAGACCCCGTTCCCAAAAATGGGTTGCTTTTAGGAATCGAGGGTCAGATATTGCGGAAGTGGGCAGTGACATCGAAACCCTCCCAGAGGTAAATTTCATTTTTACCGACCACCATGTCACTTTTGGGACTTTACCTTATTGTTCCTCTATTTTTCCTTTGTGCAGGCTTTGGAAGACATAAACCATCTGGAGTTCGATGATGCTTTCGGGATTCCTCCAGTAACGGACATCCTGGTCGAAGAAGGTGCAAGCCTTATAGAACCAAATGTCGAGGCTGCAGGGTCGCAATTAGTCGCAATCGACCCAGCTACATTTCCTTTCGGGTCGACCGGGGCCGGAGTGGTAGGTGTAGGTGATTCGGATATTGTTGTTGAAGAGGATATGGAGGCAATAGGAGGAATTATGACTGTCCAGAGCGAGCCGCGCTCTTCACCGCCCTCCCCTGGTAAGCTATGTCATATTCTTACCGACAAGGAGGTTCATTTGCTCTTTCTTTATATCCTTCGAGTCAAGCTGATTGTCGGTTATTCTGGATCTATAGGCAGTGCTCCTTTATTGCCATTGGTAGACATAGCTGCAAAGGAGGAGATAATGGAAGATGACGGGGCGGGCCTCTTACCGAAGAGAAGAAGTGAACCTTCTCTCCTTCAAATCGAAAAAACCCCGCTGAGTAGAGTTCAGAGCCGCTTATACCAGGAGTACCGATAGTAGAGGCGGTGGTTCTTGTACCAGCATCGGTAGATGCATGGTCGATTGAAGCTGCCTATTCCTCGGAGATTGAACTCTCCACTCTGCCTAGTCTTCAGGTCCTTCGAGATGCGGAAGAGGAGATTGCTGTTGTACATGAGTCTCATCGCTCGGAGTTTATTTTCCTTCTGACAGGGTCGTCAAGCTCCGTTATGCCTTATTCCTATACGCCTTCAGGTTCTTTGGCTGATATTCCTTTGACGCAGTCCTCTTTGGAGAATCTAGGCGAATCATCAAGTGATATAGTTGATAGCTTCTACCGTCATTTGAAACGAGGGTTTGAAGCTACTTCAAGGAGAGGGCCTTCATTTATCGTGGCCCGTTACTACGCCCAAGGCCAGATCAACCTATTGAAGATGCTTCCGGGTGGAGAGGGGGCAGCCGTCCTTCTGGAGCACAAGCTGCCAGAGGCTGATCAGTGCCTAATCCGGTTGCAAAAATTACGATAAGTCGATGTGTCTACTGTAGTAGAGCAGGAGCATGCTTTCCTTATAACGGTCGTAGAAAAGGTGAAGGTTGTATAAGAGACGACCAAGCCCACCTTGGAGAAGGACCTCCATAAGCTGTCTCTTAAATATGACAAGCTGAGCCGAGAGGGAGATATTTGCTTGACTCGTGAGGAGACCACCGTTCGTGATATAACTGAAACGAACGAGCAACTTCTCCAGCTCCAGGCGAGGTTGACATCTCTGGAGACTGAGCTCCAAGTCACTCGTCAAGAGATAGAGAAGATCTGCAAGGAGACTGATGAGGTCACACGAGCCTCTGCCGCTCTAGAGGGTGCACTGAAGAAATTTGAAGAAAATTGGCAGGCTCATGCACATCTTGAGGATGCTGAAAAGCTAACCTAGGAAGCTGAATGCCGAGCCAGACTGAGAATTGAGCACTCAACTTCGCAGTTGGAAGACATTCTTGCCAAACTGTGCGTTGCTGATGAGTAGTAGCATTTTCTTCTACCCTTTCTTTTTTTTTCTCTTTTTTTGAGATGTAACGAATGTAACTGATTTTGAATAAACAGAATGCATTCGCCCCATTAAACAGAATGCCCCCTTCACCATGATTGGAAAACATGGGTTGTGTGGTTGCCATGGATCAGCTCTAGGATGTTAGTCCTTATTGAGAGAACAGAACTCTGATACCAATTGAAGAACAAGTTGGCAACTCTAGAGGGGGGTGAATAGAGTTTATGAGAATAATAGCCAATTAAAAATTAAACTCTTTCACCAACAGTAAATAATTCGAGTAAATACAGAAATTATAGAGAGCAAGAAAGCATACGCAAACACAGCCGATTTTAACCTGGTTTTCCTCGTGGAGGACTAGTCCAGGCCCGAGAACTCTAGCTCAGGATTAAATCCACTATTTGTGAAATAGTAGTTACACCCAGTGCCTTTTCTTTAGAAGAGCACGTCAACTTCTTACAGAGATCGCAATGGCGATGCTTGGAATTTTCCAAGCGACTTTCTTCACTCTTGCACAAACTCCTAACTAAAGAGCACTGAGCACTTTGAGGCTTAGGGAGCTTGTGGCTAGTAGATGAGAATGGTAAGGCTTGTATAAGACTTTTGAGAGAAGAGAAGAGAAGATTAGATGAAAATAAAAATAAAAGAATTCAAGGCCTATTTATAGGGTTCTATCTAGGCAGAATTCGGCCAGAATTCTGTGTCAAGAATTCAAATTTTTGGCCGTTGGACAACTAGCATACAACAAACCCTAAAAATTAGGGTCCTGTAATTTAGGAGATAGAATTCGACCCGAACTCTGTCTCCAGGAGACAGAATTGCTCAAATGGGCTATGTGGGCTAGTTTGGTATGGTGGAGCTTTTGGTTTGTGGTTTGGATATAGGTATAGGCCCAAACTACTCAGTGCGACTCAGTTTATATTTATCTAGACTCAAGAAAAGTAAAAAATACAGACTCAAAACTGAGTATGCTGTAGGTACGAGCCGACGTTCGTCTTGCACTGAGTTCTGTCTTGATGTGTCATATTGAATTATGATAAGTATCATATTGTCAATTTTATCAATATTTGGTTGACTGTGATTTTGTGTCAACAATCTCCCCCATATTGATAATTGACAAAATAATATTTGTATATTCAATGTTCATACCTGGACATATATATAAAAGCAATAGCTCCCCCGTAATCAGTGCCTAGAAGCAATAGCTAGCAATAGCTCCCCCGTAATAGTGCCTAGAAGCAATAGCTAGCAATAGCTCCCCCGTAATCATTGCTTCTTTGGAAGCCAATGTTCTTTTGTCCTGATAAATATAATATTTCCCAAACATAGATAGACAATATGATATGATTATATGAATATCAAATAATTCTCCCCCTTTTGGCATTTATCAAACACAAACAACCAGAAAATTTGTAAATGAAAATAACTGGCAAGCACACCAAAGTAATGATAAACTGCATAAAATGTCTCAAGAGTCACAGAATATAGATTGAACTAATAAAAAGCAACTACATAAACTAGAAATCCATAGTGCATAAAAACTAAATATAAGATCCTCAGCAGCAGCAGCAGGTAGAAGACCACATCCATCACGGAGCTCGAGATGGTCCAGCATCGTCAGATGGATCAGTAAATAAACGACAAGGATCCACGAAAGCCGCATCAGGATCCAGATAGCACATAACCCAAGGGTCATCGATACAGTATCCATCGCGAGCAGGATCCCGCTCCATAGGAATAGGCATAGAGGGATGTCGAGACATAGAGTACCGGACGTCATGCAGTGAGTTGTAGATGGCACTCATCTGCAGGGTGGTACGGTAGTCGAGCTGGGTCCAGTGATCATCCTCTAAAACGAATCAATTGTGAAGCATAGTCTGAATCGACTCAAGAGTAGCAGGAGGAGGGGGCACAGGCTGCCCAAGAGCAGGTGCGTCATCCTGAGCATCAGAGTGCTCGGACTCAGCAGAAGATTCGACAGCTGCCTGAAGCTGCCATGCCTTAGATAGGAAGGCAGGGGCAGGAAGGAATTGGCTCTCATCAAGTAGGACATGAAAAGCACGAACAATCATAGGAAGATAGAGAGCATAGACCAAATATCATGGCCTTTTCCTAGCATTGATCATCCAGTCCATCATGGTACGTGGAAGATTGAACGGACATAGAAATATAGGTGATACATAGCAGAAATCTCAAAATATGAAACCTCATCAGTCGATCCCGCTTTGGGAAAGATCGTGTTAAAGATAATGCGATGAAGCTCATAGAAGTAAGGGTTTAGAAAGTTCGCAAGAAGCTTGCGTGGACGTGTGTTTGGGGGACACAAATTGTCCTTGAAGCTTTCAAGGGAAGACCCATCAGGGAATTGAAACTTGCGAGCATCGACAAGTTTCTCCCATGAGTTGGGCTCCGGAATTTCAAGATATTCCGCAAGATCAAAGTCATCAAATGATATGTCAATGCCAGCAACACGAGAATATAAACGTGTATCATCATGAGTAAGATTACAATAGAACATTTGAATTGCATTCAAATAGATAAGTGAATTAGTAGTAACTAGTTCATCAAGACACAAATTATGAAACAAGGCATCATAACGAGAAAATATGGTAAAGTTTATAGGATGGCCCGTACACACGGGACGTGATCGAAAATTATTGAACCATTCATTTGAGGCTTCCAATGATACAAATATTCGATCATCAAACGTCTTGGGGTCAATGGGACGAGGTGGATTGAACAAAGGGTGAATTGGTTGGTGAATAGGTTGATCATCACGAGGAGGAGGATTCGAAAAGGATGCACCCTCGGTTCGAAGCCTCTTTCCTCTATTAAACAACCTAGGTGCCATGAGCAATGAAGAAAAATATGAACTTGAGATGTAGAGAAAGAGGAAATTATACCTCAAAGAGACAATAGAGGATGGAAGAGAATGATGCAAGAGACCTTCCCTTAGACTTTGGAGAAGAAATCTTCACTAGAAGCAGAAAACTAGGGTTAGGGTTTGAAAAGAAAGGGTTTTGAGGAGTTTTGGAGGAGGCAATAGAGGAGAGAGAGAGCGAGAACCCGGGTGTAAGAATAGGGGTTCGAATGGTCGGATGAAATATGGACCATTTGATCAAGCAAAGATCAGCGGTTGAGCCCGACTGCTGTTCTGGATTGAACAGACCGAATTCGGCCCGAACTCTGTGTTAGGCAGAGTTTGGCCCGAATTCTGTGTTCTGGGGCCAGAATAGAAACTAGACTGAAATGAAGTTGAAAATAGTATTTGGTTAAAAAGAATATAAGGATGGAAATATAGAAATTTCAACAGTGAAGTCCAAGTAGAAGATAGCCAAATAAATTGGAGTCAAATGAACAAAAGTAAAGTTTGAAAATATTGAATTTAGCAAGCTATACATAAATGTAACCCATGTAATAAACAAGGAGTTATGACACAATTCAGTATGATAAAACTGCCATGGGGTAGCTGCAGGGGTCGGATCCCAGCTAGCGGTAGTCCGAAGACTAGTGCACCATGTCACTTAGGCTTTTACGCCTTGTTGTCAGAAGGACCCTTTCGGCTTGTACCCATAGCAAAATTTATCATAAAGAACCATGACATAATCGATATTTACGTAGGCCACCTTAATGAATAACTGCCTCATCCAAAATTCCTAGTTCACGGCAGAGAAAGTTGAAACGCACTTCGGATAGTAGTTTTGTAAAAAAATTTGCCAGCTGATGATCAGTGTCAATAAATTCTAAGTTTATAGTACCATTCTGTTGGTGATCAAGCAAAAAGTGGTGACGAATTTCAATGTGTTTCATACGTGAGTGACATATAGGGTTCTTAGTAAGGTTGATAGCACTAGTGTTATCACAGAATATAAGAATATACATGAAGGATAGGTTATAGTCTGCAAGGGTTTGCTTCATCAACAGAATTTGTGCACAACAACGACCAGCTGCGATATATTCAGCTTCTGTTGTGGATAGTACGATAGAATTCTGCTTTTTGCTAAACCAAGAGACTAGAGCCTTGCCTAATAAATGACACGTACTGCTTGTACTTTTACGGTCGACTTTGCATCCTGTGAAATTAGCATCTGAATAACCAATAAGGTCGAAGGACGTGGATTTGGGATACCATAAGCCCACTGTAACTGTACCCTTAAGGTATCAAAAAATACGCTTAACGGAGGACATGTATGATTTCTTAGGACTAGTTTGATAGCGAGCATACAGACAAACACTAAACATGATATCGGGACGACTAGCAGTTAAATAGAGTAAACTACCAATCATACCTCGATACTTACGTTGGTCAACAGGTTTGCCGCTTTCATCAGGTTCCAGCTTGGTTGATGTAGCCATAGGGGTGCTGATAGGTTTGACGTTATCAAGATCAAACTTCTTCAGCATATCCTTTGTATTTTTTGACTGGCTGATGAAAGTTCCTTGCGAAGTTTGTTGGACTTACAATCCAAGGAAGTAGGTGAGCTCCCCCATCATGCTCATCTCAAATTCGTTCTGCATACACCTTGCGAACTCTTTGCAAAGATTTTCATTAGTAGAACCAAATATGATATCATCTACATAAATTTGTACTAGAAGAATAGTGTTTTGAAAACTTTTGATAAACAGTGTAGTATCGATTTTCCCTTTTGAAAAACCTTTATCCAGTAAGAAATTGCTTAGGCGTTCATACCAAGATCTGGGGGCTTGTTTGAGGCCATATAGCGCTTTCTTAAATTTAAAAACATGGTCGAGAAATTTGTGATTTTCAAAACCAGGGGGTTATTTTACAAAAACTTCCTCCTTAATAAATCCATTCAGAAAAGCACTTTTGATATCCATTTGGAAAAGTTTAAAATTTTGAAAGTTTGCAAAGGCACAAAGCATCCGAATGGATTCAAGTCTAGCAACAGGAGCATATGTCTCATCATAGTCGATACCTTCCTCTTGGTTGTACCCTTAAGCTACTAGACGAGCTTTGTTGCGAGTGACTGAACCATCTTCATTTACTTTGTTACGAAAAACCCATTTAGTACCAATGATCGAATGGTTAGCTGGTTTAGGAACAAGTTTCCAAACCTGGCTTCTTTTGAACTGGTTGAGTTCTTCTTGCATAGCTGGAATCCAAAACTCATCATTGAAAGCTTCTAAAACAGTTTTAGGCTCAATTTGTGAAATAAAGGCAGTGTTAGCAATGGAGTCTCTTAACGATAATCGAGTACTTACTCCGCTTGATACCTCACCTATTACCAAGTTTTCTGGATGTGACAGCTTGAATGCGAATTTCTTTGGCAAGCCCTCCAGAGAATTGGTTTCAGTGGTGGTATTCATCGGCGTAGAAGCTGATGGCTCAACATTATCGTCAGGAGTAGCTGCTGCACTATTATTCTCATCAAAAGTTACATTAGTAGACTCTTCTACAATCAATGAACATTTGTTGAATACTCTATATCCCTTGCTCTTGGCAGCATAGCCAAGAAAATACTATCTTCAGCTTTGGCATCGAATTTGCCTAATTTGTCTTTGGTGTTAAGGATAAAACATCGACAACCGAAAACTCTAAAATATGAAATATTTGGAGTTCTTCCAAACCAAAGCTCATAGGGTATTTTCTTCGTAATAGGTCGAATAAGCACCCTATTTAAAATATGGCACACTGTACTAACAATTTCAGCCCAAAAATATTTTGAGTGAATTTATTCAATATGACTCTAGCCATATCGCCAAGAGTCCTATTCTTCCGCTCCACAACACCATTTTGTTGAGGAGTTCTAGGAAAAAAAATTCATGATCAAAACCATTTGAGTCACAAAACTTTTCAAAATCAGTATTTTTAAATTTGCCTCCATGATCACTTCGGATTCGAGTAATCATGTAGCCTTTTTCATTTTGAACCTTTTTAGCAAAAATTTTGAAAACAGAAATCGTATCGCTTTTGCTTGAAAGAAAGAAAACCCAAGTGAATCTAGAAAAATCATCTACTATAACAAAAGCATAGAGTTTTCCACCAAAATTGGCTACTCTACTATGACCAAATAAGTCCATGTGAAGTAATTGCAAAGGTCTAGTAGTACTTACAGTATTTATGGAATGGAATGAAGACTTGGTTGCCTTATTCAACTCACATTCGGCACATACCGTGTCCTTTTTGAATGTGATATCAGTCAAGCCTCTTACTAGCTTCTTTATCGATAGCCTGGATATAGTATCTATATTGGCATGATCAAGACGCTGGTGCCACAACAATCTCTCATCCTTGTGGGCGTAGAGGCATCTTCCTGCACTGTTAGTATCTCTATACAGATAGAAAATGTAGATGTTACCCTCTCATATCCTTTCAAAAGCGATGTCTCTCGTTGACCTATCATAAATATCGTATTTATTTTATCCAAAGTTAATATCATATCCATGATCAGCAAGGTGACTTATGCTGAGCAGGTTATACTTTAACTCGGTCACTAGGCAGACATCCTTTATTACAGGAGAAGGAGGATGACCAATAGTACCATTACCTATAATGTAACCCTTTAAGTTGTTACCGAAGGATACGTACCCTTCCTTCTTCATCGATAGTGATGCAAAAAGATTTACGTCTCCCATCATATGTCGTGAGCATCCACTATCGAGAATTCACTTGTTTTTAGTTAAGGGAGGAAGGTCCACCTACATCAAGAGTAGATGTGACCTTTGGTACCCAAGTTCTTGTGGGTCCTAAAATGTTAGTCTTTGGCACCCATGCATATAGATTTATATCTACTAATCTTCTAATTCTACATTGTGGTGAGATGTGTCCATGTAATCCACAGTAGGTGCAAGTAGCATGCCTATTTGTGTTGGGAACAGGTTGATAATGATGTCTATATGCAGCATGGTGAGAGTTGTGTGGAACAGCAGGATAGTGACTATACGTGGCAGCAGGATGATGGTTATGTCTATATGCAGCATGGTGATGGTTATGTCTATGTGCAGCATGGTGATGATGAGCAGGATAGTGACTATGTGTAGCAGTAGAATGATAGTTATAAGAATAATATCTATGTACATGTGGTTTATAAGCTACATGGGAGTACGTGTATATATAAGCATGTTTATGTGCTGTATGTGGGTGATGTGTTTGACTATTTTGAGTAGTCTTGTGCTTTGTGTGTGTCTTATGTGATTGGGTTTGAGGTTGAGCAACCTGTTTTTCTAATCCAATCTCTAATTTATTAGAGGCAGCATGCAGTTCATTACACTTAGTATTTAAACCATCAAGTTTAGAAATGTAGATCTTGTGTCTATTTTTTTCTTCAGCAAGCTCAGTATTGAGTGCTGTGATCTCATGTGTTTGCTTTTCAATAAGTGCTTCGGCATCATGTAGGCTTAGCTTAAGCTTAGACACCTCATTAGTGACTTCCTAACATTATCAAACAAAGAAGAGAGGTTTTGAATCTCTATTTCATAGCTTTTGATCTTCTTCTTGGCATGCTTATACTTACTAATGACTTTCTTGTGGTCATTTAGTAAATCATTAAACGCATCGCCAAGTTCATCAAAAGTGAAGTCATCGAGAGTTTCGTTAGTTACCTCATCGGATGTTGCCATTAGGCAGACATTAGCGGTGTCTTAAGGAGAATCATTTTCTTCCTCAGAATCACTTGCCTCGCTTTCATGCCAGATGCTAGTGTTGGCATATTTTCTTGAAGAGGACTTCTTGTAGGGCTTCTTATATCGGTTGTATTTCTTTGCGAATGGATAGTCTTTTCGGACGTGTCTAGTCTTCTTGCAGCTGTAGCATGTTGGTTCTTCCTCGTCATCTTCTTGTTGTTCCTTCTTTCTTCGATTGATACGAAGGAACTTCTTGAAGTTGTGGACTAGAAGAGCTTGATCATCACCTTCAGAATTGTCATCATCAGTCTCTTCAGGATCAGCCCTTCGACGATGAGCCTTTAGGGCAATCTTTTTTGCCTTTGGAGCAGGTTCTTCGAAGTCTTTGAGGTCAAGCTCGTGGGTCATCAGCTTTCCCAAAGTCTCCATAGACATTGTAGTGAGATTATTGCCTTCTATGATAGCAGTTACCTTAGGGTTCCAAATCTTCGGTAGCCCCCTAAATAACTTGTGGATCTTCTCATGATTTGTATATTGCTTGCCAAGAGATGACAAGGGGTTGATGATGTCAAGGAACCTTGTAAACATTTGGGTGATCGTCTCATTAGGCTTCATCTTGAACGTCTCGTATTCTTGAGTGAGATGACTGATTTTTGACTCCTTGACTTGGGTGGTTCCTTTATGCATTACTTCTAGAAGTTTTTATACTTTCGTGCGAGGTGGTGCATGTCGAAATCCTGTTGAACTCATTCCTATCGATTGCACAAAACAAAGCATTAATATCTCTCGCGTCTAGACTTGCCTGTTTCTTTTTCTCATCAGAATATTTGTCGTTGGGTTTCTCGACAAGATCTCCATTGACAACTATTCTGACGGGCTTTTTGTAACCATCGGTGACAATGGTCCACAGGTCGAAGTCTAGAGACTTGAGATAAAAACTCATCCTTGTTTCCCAATAGGTGTAGTTTGTTCCATCAAATAGGGGTGGCCTATGAGTGGACTTCCCTTCACTATGATTGGAAAACATGGGTTGTGTGGTTGTCATGGATCAGCTCTAGGATGTTAGTCCTTGTTGAGAGAACAGAGCTCTGATACCAATTGAAGAACAAGTTGGCAACTCTAGAGGGGATGAATAGAGTTTATGACAATAATAGCCAATTAAAAATTAAACTCTTTCACCAAAAATAAATAATCAGAGTAAATACGAAAATTATAAAGTGCAAGAAAGCATACGCAAACACAGCCGATTTTAAACTGGTCTCCCTCGTGGAGGACTAGTCCAGGCCTGAGAACTCTAACTCAGGATTAAATCTACTATTTGTGAAATAGTAGTTACACCCCGTGCCTTTTCTTCAGAAGAGCATGTCAACTTCTTACAGAGATCGCAGTGGCGATGCTTGGAATTTTCCAAGCGACTTTCTTCACTCTTGCACAAACTCCTAACTGAAGAGCACTGAGCACTTTGAGGCTTAGGGAGCTTGTGGCTACTAGATGAGAAGGGTAAGGCTTGTATAAGACTTTTGAGAGAAGAGAAGAGAAGATTAGATGAAAATGAAAATGAGAGAATTCAAGGCCTATTTATAGGGTTCTAGCTAGGCAGAATTTGGCCAGAATTTTGTGTCAAGAATTCAAATTTTTGGCCGTTGGTCAACTAGCATGCATCAAACCCTAAAAATTAGGGTCCTGTAATTTAGGGGACAGAATTCGGCCCGAACTCTGTGTGGAGGCAGAGTTCGGCCCGAACTCTGTCTTCAGGAGACATAATTGCTCAAATGGGCTATGTAGGCTAGTTTGGTTTGGTGGAGCTTTTGGTTTGTGGTTCGGATATAGGTATAGGCCTAAACTACTCAGTGCGACTCAGTTTACATTTATCTAGACTCAAGAAAAGTAAAAAATACAGACTCAAAACTGAGTATGCTGCAGGTACAAGCCGACGTCTATTTTATACTGTCTTGATGTGTCATATTGAATTATGACAAGTATCATATTATCAATTTTATCAATATTTGGTTGACTGTGATTTTGTGTCAATAGATGTTGGGCATTGTATCCATACTGTTGTTTCCCTGGAGATCTGCCGACGAGTCTTCCCATGTAGGTTTGATCTGTGCTAAGTAAGCGTTAGCATTCTGGAGTGCTTCGCTCAATGCGACACGAAGATCCTTGGAGAGCCTTAGGAGCTCATATAATGACAACTTTGTCGGTGTATTAGCCAGTTGTGCTAATATGTCAAAGTTGTAAGGTCTCTCCAGCCCTTGAGGTACCTCTTTGCGGAGCGGCCTGTCAAAGCGGGTTTCCTTCGGCTTGGACCTGTCTGCCGATAGAGGCTGAGATGGCCCCGGAACATCAGTGGCGGGCAGCGTTGCCGGTTGAGGGTCTTCAACTGAACTACCCAGAGTGGGATGGACTTGTGCCCCAGATCGGGTAACAACGGCCGCCGCTTCCACAGCTTCAGTTGAAATTGTGTGGCAGGATCTGAACTTCCTGCCCTTCTTCTTGTTGGCTGGAGATGACACTGCCTGGGTAACTTCGGGCACTAAGTCGGGGTGCACCCACATGATCTCTCCTCGTGACATGGTGAGAGGTACCAAGCCAGTCATCTGGTCCCGGACGGAAGAAAGATTAGTAACCTCCATCGTTGGCCGGAGGATAAGTATTACCCCGTCTTGAGTTCTTGTTGGAGGGAAGTCGCCAAACTAAATTGACGCTATGTTCGCCGCAATGGTAACCTCTTTAGAGTCTAGTAACAGAGCTTTGGAGTCGATAAGATTATGGATGTACCGCTTTAATTGAAAGCAGTCTTGAGTGGCATGATGAACATAGCGGTGAAAATGGCAGTATTTTGGTTCTCCATCTCGGCCGCTCGGGGCTCGCGCCTTGGGGGAGGAAGTTGGATCCTGTCCCCTTGTAAGAGCATGTCGAAGATAGGCTTGACATGACTATCTTCGAATAAATAATTGACCTGGGGCCACTGAGTCTCTGCCTACTTTTGTTCAGGCTTCTTGGTCGTACCGGCGACTAGGGCCTGTTTGCCCTTATTGTCCCAGTTATTGGAGGTGTCGTCAGTATTGTTGTTATTGAAGGCGGTACCAGGACGTTTGCTTTTGACCTCTTCGTCTGGGATGTGTAATCCCAGCTGGCGAGCCTTCTTTAACTTCACCTCTGCATTGGTGGTGCTTATGATGAAGGTCGTCCAATCCCTGAACAGATCTTCACCCATCCAGAGGATAATTATGGGGAGCAACTTCTTCTGGCAGATTTCAATTAAGGAGCTTTCGAGATTGTCTTGGGGCAATCTCTTTGCAGTTTGGCGGAACCGCTCGATATAGTTTCTTGTCAACTCCCTCTCTCCCTGAACGATGTCCATGAGGGATGACATTGTCACATCATGTCCCACTTCGTAGAATCGTTCTAGGAATATGTGCTTGAAGTCGTCAAAATAATGGATGCAGCTGTCAGCAAGGTTGCGATACCAGTCGAGCGCGATCTCCTCTAATGCTTCGATGAATAATCGTGTGAGGATGACATCACTATACGGCAAGTGGTTGGTAGTGACCTTGAAATAAGTCATGTACCGACTAGCAGAGGTCTTCCTGTCATGTGAATCGATATGAAACGGCTTGTACCGTGGTAGAAAAGGCACATCTCTTCATGCAACGGGATATGGCTGCCGTATTCTGAGGTCCCGGGAGGAATCTCGGGCATTAAACATTATCCGAAGCTCCTGGACTTCCCTCCTTGCCTCCCTTACTTCATCTGCAGCTGAAGAAGCAAAGACTCCTAGAGGATTATCATCCAAAGGAGGAGCGGTCGTGTTGGAGTCTGCGTTGACTGTGGGTCCCAAGCTTGTTTGTCCAAGCGTCCTTGCTGGTTGAGTCGGCAAGGCCGCTTTAATTTTGTCCACTGACTTGACCAAGGACAGGAGCATGGCTTCAAATACTTCTAGACGTTGTCAGTCAGTAGGCGCTTCATGATCATCATCGGCCATAAATATTGTCCGCACATGGGTAGAAGTGGAAGGGATCGTAGCAGAGGTGCTCTCTGTGTCGTACCCTCGTACCAAAAAATCGTTAGATAATGTCAGAATATCTTCCTCCTCGAACTCAAAAGGGATACTACCCCCTGAGCAGGAAGCCGCATCGTCTTGGCGAGGGCGGTCATCCTCAGGAACGTCCACGTCTGTTGCATAATTCCAGTAGATCGCTACCTCCTGTGTATGCTCTTGGAACACCAAGTTGTCGCATACTTTGAGGGGACAGCTACCTCCGGCCTTATCTACCCCCAGGGAGGTCAAGGATGCACCCCCATGTGTTGAAAGCTTCTTTTTGGATCGAGTGCCTAAGTAGACACCCCCAGTGGTTGTCGGTGGCCGTCCTCCAGACGAGAGTTTCTTTGTAATGCTGGCAAGATTATCGGGCTGGAAGAGCCTGTCTTCTTCCCTCCCTTGTTGGGAAGAACCTTCCGGGTTGAATTACAAAAGGTGACAGGAAATTCTTTGTCTTCCAGAATTTGTACTTGTTTCTGAAGTTGTTGTTGAAAGGTGTTGGCTGCTGAAGTCGTTAGAAAAAGGACTGCCGATCTTCAGGTGCTGTCGACTTGTCGCAGCAGCACTTGATGATGACTTGGGTACAACGACATCCTGAGAGGGGCTCATCGTACGCCAAGGTTCCTTTCTTCTTCTTGAGTTTTTGAGTAATCACCTCTCGCAAGTCGGTAGCGGATTGATCTACTTTTGTATCCCATTTGTGGACTCGGGTATCCCGAGCACACGGGTGCATAGGTGTCATGTTTGCTCCCTGATCTGAGGCTAGTAAAAGCACTTACTCTCGATCGTTGGAGGGAGGCTTTTGAGACTCACCCAGTCCGTTAGCCCTGGGGGACTGGATGCGGGTGGTTCTGTACAACTTTTCAACAGGAGCTCATATAACAGTTAGCGGTACCCACTGACGGTCAGCAACTTGGATAGTTGACTGGGCTTGTTGTGCCCGCACTGCCCTAGACTTCTTTGGCTTAGCACCCAAAGGCGCATAGTAGAAAGAGTCCAGATTGATACATCCCACATTCTCAATGGGCCGCATAGATTCGGGCCCGCATGAGAGACGGTCGAACACAGAGCTTCTGACAGGTCCGTAAGAAAAACTCTGCCTATGGCCAAGATCGGCTATCGCATGGGCCATCTACCTGTGGCCAGAGTTGGCTGCCGCATGGGCGATATGTATACGGCAAGAGTTGGCTGCCGCATGGGCGATCTGTCTGTGGCCAGAGTTGGCTGCCGTATGAGTCATCTGCCCATCTCTCTTATGCGGCCTCTTCTTTGTCCGCATGGATTTTCCTTGTACCCCTAAAAACTCAGCATCGTAGTATTTTCCTTTGCTAGATTTGGGGACAGTAGGGTTATCTGCGATCGGAAGTAAGGCCGCAGGAGAGTCTTGACCACCGTCTTGGGCCGCAAAAGGAGCTTCTTCTAGAACCTGGTCAGGGGCAACAGTTTTGCGCTTCGATATGCTGCGTGCTCTTTTTGTATTGGCTCGCTTCTGCGATGGGCGGGCGCTCCCTTCAGAGAGCATTTCTTCGAATGTTCGTTGGTCAAATCGAAGCACGAGCATTTGCTGCATAGAGCCGATCTTGGACGCATCAGATTGCGTCAACAACTTCTCATCAGAAGAGAAGGATGTCCCTATCTTAGTCGCCATCGTATTTGCCATTAAATGTCAAGCACAACAAATTACAGATGAATTGAACTTGATTGCAAACTCGCTTGTGCAAGAGAAAGCCTAGAAAGAGCCTATGAAACAATCTAAGTACATTTGTTTAGTTTTGATTCTGGGGGGTGACGATTGAGGCTCGGGAAAGTATAGCAACTCTGCCTTACTCCTTGTACTATCTGACGTGCTCCTTGCTCTTGAAGAAATTGCCTTTGTAGGTTACCAGCCTTGGATTGCCAGCCATTTGCCTGGGTATGGTACCCTGTTATTTATAGTATTTTCTGTAATAGTAGATTTTTGAGCCGCATAAAGGGCCAAGCGGCCATGTGTCACTCACAGCGCACAAAGACTCGATCTCGGGCTGCCAGCTGGTGGGGGTTGTTGAGATTTTGTTGTAGCAAATCTGGGTGGTTGAGACTTGGTCAGCCTGCCACGTGTCTCATCGTAAGATAGGATCAGTCTGCTTGAGCCATTTTAAGCCGCATAGGCCCCTTCAGAGTTCGGCCATGCTGGGCCGCATAGGACTCATGCGGCAGTCTCCCTTAGCCCGCATATAGCTTGGGGACTTTTGAACCGCATAGGTTCTATATTTTGGGTAGCATAAAGCTCATGCGGCTCGGATTGTAGTTACCCTTGGCCGCATGAAGTACATAGATTGAGTCGTATGCGGCTCGGGTCGCAGTTCTTTTGGCCGTATGGCTATGTCCAGTCTAATCATATCTTATCTTCTTTTTGTCAGAGTGTCAGAGTTGTCAGAGCTGTCAATCTTGCCAGAGTTTGTCAGCTTCATCAGAAGGATTGATCAACTTGGCCGCATAAGTAACTATTCTCTCTACGGCTCAAAAATCAGTCTGGTGAAGATGGGCCGCAGGGGGCGTGCTGAGTCTGTCATGTGGCTCTTCTTTATGTGGGTCAATCTATTCCAGGGTACTCATACGGTCAGTTGTGATCCACATGAACCCCATATTTTCTATGCTTCTACAATACCTATTATGCCTGCACAAAATATTCATTAGCATGCATCCTGACTACATGACCACTGGTGTTATTCACTATTTAGGACTTGTCATATAGGACTTCAAAGGGTATGCGATACGCCATTCACCGGGTTGCGAGCCCGAATGAATGCCATGATACCTCATGCTACCAAAGCATACTGTATTTCCTCCTAGGTCGAATCGGTCCCAGCGCCCCCAGCACCGTTCGAGGAAACAATACCTTGTATACAAGTTGTTTATGACCATGTGAATGCTTGTCCGATTCGATCGTGTTCGAAATCGCGTGGTAAAATATTAAAATAAGTAAAGGCAACAATTCATCATCTCATCTTTTCAAGTCGTGTTCAATGACTTATTCATTCTCATTATTACCATCATTCTACTGGATGATCTCTGCGATCCCAAGCCTCATCATTCTTATTGCATTAATTTATCACATTGTAGCACTATTACAGTATTCAATTGTCAAAGAACATATAGCATTTTATTCATTTCATAGGTACAATTAGCATTCATTGTTTACAAGAAAACATGCAACATCTTATATCTTTGTAATAGTTACGCAGAGTGTACATGATTTTAGTATTTCATTCAGTTCATTGTGTCAATAGCATAGCCACTTCATTTCTTATGTGTCATTCACACAACATTCAAGTATTTCATTTGTTTTAGTAGTATCAAACATAAAGGATATTATCAATTCATTATATGGCATCAATTCATATTAGCAGTATAAGTGTTATTCAATCAACAATATTCAAATGAGTATCTCAATTATTCGGCAACTAAAGTATGCGAGAACTAGGGACATAATAAAGTAACACGATACTCCATTTTATTAAGCATGAAGGTGTAGGGGAGAAGGGACAGTTCAACGCATTTGCATAAAGGGTCTTCTTATTCCGACCACATATATTTTCTACTAGACAGAGCCCCACCAGCGAGCCACGTTCTAACACTCATTCCATCCGGCTAGCTAAGAGAGACTGCATCAGTCTTAAATCTCATGATTTTCCATATAAGTCACGGTCCAACATCCTGACCGCATCCAATGAGTCAACCAAATGCCTCGTGCAGAACGAGACATTACATATACGTACTCCTGGTCCTACAAAATTTGGGACTGGGACGTTACATGAACTGAGTCTACCGTTCCTCAGCTTGCCTTTGCTGGTTTTCGATGTTCCGTTGGCGATGCTCATTCTGGCACTGATTAGTCTCGGTCTGTCGTTGTTGTGCTTCCAGCATGTGCAACATCCGTTCCATGGAGGTATTTGAGGGTTCAGCCCTTGAGCTACTCGAGCCACTCGAAGTACTCTCTTCGTTCGCGACCGCAGCTTCCCAACTTTTGAAATTAGAAGGCAACTCATATTAGTCTCAGAAAATATTACAAACTCACTGTATAGACGACTCATTTTATCGACACGAGGTCAAAGGTTTCGAGACTCAAGATGGAAAGCCAAATAACGTAAAGTCATGCTCTGATACCATTATGTTATGCTCCGATTCGGTAGAATCGATAGTCGTCCCCCGGACGTGATGTCGTACGAGCCTAAATTGTGCTCGTGCAAGACATTTACATAAAGTTATCCGAAACACAACATCTAAGAGAGTACACAGAGTAAATTGAACACATCTGTAAAGAAGTAACTTTCTTTTTATTGATAATACTAAATTTACATATACAATGACACAGATACAAAAGAGAGTTGTCACACAGGCTTACAAACAGACTCGATTACAAATTAAACGTCAATAAGATAATTGTTCCATACATCACACCCCTTTATACAACCAAAATATTCAGACACCTTTAATAAGAGAGAGTTGAGTCATCTTCGCTTTGATAATTGCGGGGTCTTCGAAAGGAACTTGATCAAGTCTTTACGTGCACGGATGAAGCTTCAAAACACACGAGCGCTGCTTTAGTCAGGTGGCATGCTCCTTCTAATTTGTAGTACTTGTGGAGAGCGAGGATCAGTACATTGTCATGTACTGGTGGGTGGCTAATTAATTTCCATACTCTCATTTGGTTCAAGAATTTAGGTGAAACATGCAACATATTTTAGTGATCTTTCTAGTCAGTTCTATGAAAGCAGTTTGACGAAACATAAATAAGGTAAATTATACTAGAACTTACCTACGGCAAAGCGTGCCGTGCAATATAAAGCTTACCATAATCTTTTCTGCCAGTTTGTTAACAATGACTAAAAACTGTGTGTGATGTGGAGGTCACTGGCATTAACTAGCCATCCTGGACATAGCATGGTTAGACGAAATCCTTTCAATGCAAGTAGCGGGCTCTACTGAAAGTTCTCGAATTATCTATTACTTAAATCTAGGTCAGCTATACCGTGTTTCCCCCTAGGCCAAATCGGTTCCGTAGCCCTAGGTTACTGTTCGAGCAAATATCGCCCTTGTGCACAAGTTGTCCATGACTGTGCTAGACTAAAACTAGTTATTAAGGCATGGTCTACAATTTTATAGAGAACTTAACCAAGTTCGGCATATATTGCCTTATCATTTTATAGTGTTCATTCGTTGATTCATTATTATTTTTTCTTAACATAGTTCTATAGAAGGTATAACATAAGTAAGCATGTGAACAATTTTATGGTATAACAGTTCTATACAAGTAAACATGCACAATTCTATAAAACAATTATGTAACATTGGGTCCTCGCCTTTATATCTAGCATTTGGGCTATTGATGTATCAATCGATTGGATAATAAGAGGGTCAAGAAGAGAAGCTCTAGCTACTAACTGTTGATTGAATGAGCGAGAGAAATAAGCCTTCTAAACAATGCGCTCGCCTACACGATCACCTAAAATTGCAAAAGCAAACGATCAATACTCTATCCTTCTATTACGAGTTCGATATGAAATGCGAAGTTCAAAAAACGCAAATAATGAAATCTATCGAAAACATTCACGAAAACGCATTCAAAAAATCTAAAGCCAAAGAAGTAAGTGCGGCATAAAAAACAGAGGTCTCTCCCGAATCAGCCGCAGAGTCCATCCTCGAGGCACAATCTGCTGAAAATGAGACTTAATTCTGAAGTAGCCATTCCATAATAAGGAAATGATCTTGATTCAGCCGGTCCCGACCAATCGATAATAACAGTGTTTTTTAATCGCGTTCCTCGCATCGTAATGAGAAACGGGGCATGATGTTGGGACGGGACACTACATGTGACATGTACCGAGTGTTGTGCTACAACTTGATTTCAGTAGGGAGGCTGGCAGATGATGGTTGTCGCAGTTTGTTTGGGGATAAAGATTAGATGCTTGCGAAGGGTTTTCAACAGCTGGCTCGAGGAGATTTATGTTATGGCATATAATGCTTAAGCCGATAAGTTGTACATGCAGGCCATAGACACCGGATGAAGGCTCGAGGGATTTTTGACAGGAGTTGTATCGTTAGGAACTTGCTGAAAAAGGTCTTCGAGATGTTTTGAGGGTTGTAGAGGATTCGATTCGTTGAGACAAAGTGACGAATGGAGGTGAGTCAAAGATTGAGGGTCAGTCTGTCGGTTCCATGATAGCTAGTCGGTCTCCAGGTGGGGGTTGCTCTACGGATCCGATTTTGACAACAAATGGTTTGTCAAAGCTTCAAAGAGCGACATCGATTTCAGTAGTTTAAAGCCAAGGTGGAGATCAAGGTTTGCAACAAACTCAATCAGAGGTGGATGCATCACCATTCACACGGTTCAGAAAGAGTTGTGGGTCATCGACGATGTGCACAATGCATGATGTTCTGCTCGAGGATACAGTGCAGGGGAGTTTCAGTGTCAGACATGAAGGTGGGCATGTTCAGGAGTTCAAATCTCAAGAGGATCGTACCGTTCGCTTGGTTGGGCCAGCCAAGGGTGAAGAAGCTCGACGGAATGGTAGCACCTTCCGGTGGAAGACGGAAGTCGGAGACAAGCAACCGAGACTTGTGGTGAGGCTGATCGTCAAGGACTTCGGTCTCGATCATATTATTGATATCATCAGGATCCCAGTGGTGCAGGAAGTGCTACGTATGGCAGCTAGCGTCGACGTGACGGTCGAGGAGCTGGAGACAAAGGAAGATGCAAAGTAGCTTGGGGGATCGGAGATCAGTGGCATGGGAGGACATGAACTATATCGTGAGGTAACATATATGGAGTCCTGTTGAGGAGCCATGGGGTCAACACCTTCTCATCAAACTAGAAGAGGAGATTGTTGGAATCCAGTATAGATTTGGTAATAGCATATTTATGGAGTCCAAAATGATTAAATATTTGATTTAATTTGATTTGGATGTCCATAATCGGTATTGAACTATTTTAGGTGTAATAGGATTCTTATTTGAGGGTTTCCTATTGAGGAAATTCTATTATGATCTAAAATAGGATATTGATAGAATATTTTAGTATAATAGGATTCTAATTTTATTCCTATTTAGAAAATCCTATTATGACCTAGAATATGATTTTCTTATCATATATATATGGGGTGAGAATGGAGGCACAAAGTTAAGATTCAGGGTGCTCGTCCACTGGAGATCTAAGAGAAAGTCCGCACTTTGCTCTTAGGACTTCGTCATACAAGACAGAAGGAAAAAGAGATCTAATCGATGAGTCATCAACTTCGGTTAGAGAGAGTGCTACTGGTTGGTGAGAAATTTTATTGTAATCTCTGTCGTTTCTTCTTGAGTGTGGTGAGGGGATTGAACCTACTAGGACAAAGGGTTCAACATTGTTTTTATCAATCTTGTAATTTCATTTGAGTTATAGATTAGAATTTGTCCAGGTGACGTAGTCACCGCCATATACTTGTTTTTATCTGTACTTGGTGTCCGTTAGACGAAGATTGGTTATTTCAGGTGGGTTGGCCTAAGTTCCGCTACGACAATGTCTCAGACACGGTATCGGATCACTTATAGGACGTGTCTGATTCCCAACAAATCACTAAAAATATACGGTCACTAAAGAAGTAAACAGAGAAAGAAAAGTGTTGGGACGTAGAAATGTGAATGTCCATTCAAGTTGCAGATTGTCAACATCGTCGGTGATAAGTATATTGTCAAAATCAAGAATGAAATGCATAATCAGCCAACCGTCAACACACTTGTAGGTCATGCGTGTGTGTAAGCCCTCTAAATTTTAATTAGAATTTATTTAGATTAATTATGAATTTTTAAGTTATTAATGAATTCCTACTTTTATTTTTGATTATCATATGCACATTATCGTGACTTGTAGTTTAGGAGCACAAGACTAGTCATTTTCTCAAAACCAACTTCACATACATGATCTAGTCGGGATACTCTACATCCATGACCTTCTGTCCCACTCAAACACACTTCTTTGTGCTTCACTTTAATCGCACAACTTTTCTGTCACAAGATCCTATCTTGAATCATACCATTGGAGTCACATTTATTTTTCAACTTGAATTGGGGATACCATTTCGACCCAAACCTGTCAACCCAAAATATGGACACGACCCACATTAAGACGATTACATACCGGACACTTGTGTCCCATCCAATTGAGCCTCCACATGTTACTTATTTATCCATGATCACAAATGACTTAAATTAAGCCATTGATTGCACCAAGTCCGATTTTGACCCTAACCGACTCAAATGAACAAAACTCAAGCTTCATGTCATCTCCTCATGAATACCTACACACACAAAACCATCATATTCCTATTAAACACCAAACACACTAGCAAGCTCATCCTTATGCCTAATGGACAAATCATTATCCCTAAAGGTTAGAGGGAAATTTCCTAATAAAACACAATCAATCATCACCATCCAAAATTACCCTCTTTTGGCAAAGCCCAAAAGATGCTTTAGAAAATCCACCTTTGACACACCCATTCCCTTGGCCAATCCCACTTCATAAACACTTCACCTTTAAGAGATTCCAACTCACTCTTTATCTACTTTCCTATACTCACAGCCAATCCCCATTTTCTTTTCATAATATCAAAACACATCTATTTCTCTTCGTATACAAACAACCACTCCTCCTCCTTAGCCGACAGCATCCTCCCTCAAACCCTAACTTCATTATCTCCTTCTCCTTCCTCCACTCCATCATCTCCTCCTCATCTTCCTCATCACCTACTTATCCTCCTCCTCCTCCATAATACTCCTACCTGAGCCGCCACACAGCCGCACCTAGCTATTGTCGTACCGTCGCACCTCTGCAGCACGTGCGCCAAGGCCAGACACTGCGCTACCCCCACCTGCGATGACCAAAGGCGGCTCCCTCTTTGCCGCCAGAGCAGCCTTGCACGAGTGTGCGAGCTGCTGTTGTAGCTATTGTCGAGAGCTGCTGCTACATGCGCCACACCGTCGCGAGCCACGTCAGCTACCGCTGACCTCCCCCTTAGGAGGGAGGCCCCACCTCCAGCGGCCCCAACTAGCCTGTTGGATCTCGAACAAAACGTCTTTTTACCGTTGCCGACATCCTGATGTCTCGCGTCGACGAGACATGTTTCCGTCATGTCGTGCCACCGTCGAGCCTTCCTCGTGCACCTTCACTATCGTAGTACATGTCTACGATAGGAGGTAATCACCCCTCCTCCTCTTCCTGTAGAACCCTAGAGGGGGGGTGAATAGGGAAATAAAATAAACTAGTACAGCAGAAGCAATATATGACAAATAAAAGTAAAGAGAGAGAAGATCAAACACAAAGATATATCCTGGTATCCTCGCTTGAGGCAATCCAGTTCCGGAACTCTCTCCGGCTTAAATCCACTATTTAGTCAAATAGTACACACGAGTTTGGATTCGAAGAACTCGCCAACTTCAACACGAGTTTGGATCCGAAGACTCGCCAACTTCAACACACGAGTTTTCTTACGAAGGCTCGCCAACTTCAAACAAATGAGAAGAGAAACTTGTTGATCTTCTAACACGTGAAGATCGAAATTTACAACTCTTAAATACTCTATCACTTTGGGAGAGGATGACAATGAAAAGCTTGAAGAGTATTAATGGTGGAGCTCTTGGTTGTTGGAAAATTTATGGCTAGAGTTGGTAAAGTCCTCAAGAGAGAGAGGGCTTTCTTTTATAGAAAAACCAAGAGTTGGAGGCATTTAATGCTTCTGAATACAGGCAGACCAGCTTGTCGTCGGTATGCAGTGGCATACCGTCGGTATACCGGCCAAATAGTAACGGTCATATTAATGACCATTTGAGAGCATTAAATGCGGCCATTAATGCTAGTCAGAGCAATTCAAAAACCAAATATTTAAAACTCGGTATACCGTCGGTATGTCGGAGCATGCCGTCGGTATGTCGACAATTTATCACAGCAAGTTTTGGGTTGCTAAAAATAGTATACTGTCGGTATGCCGGAGCATGCCGTCGGTATGCCGACAATTTTTCACAGCAACTTTTGGGTTGCTAAAAACGGTATACCGTCGGTATGCCGACAATTTGTCACAGCAACTTTTGGGTTGCTAAAAACGGTATACCGTCGGTATGCCGGAGCATGCCGTCGGTATGCCGACAATTTGTCACAGCAACTTTCTGGACACAAAAATCGGTATACCCTCGGTATGCCGAAGCATGCCGCCGATATGCCGACAATTTGTCACAGCAATTTTCTAGGCTCTAAAAACGGTATACCGCCGGTATGCCGAAGCATGCCGCCGGTATGCCGCTCTGTAGGTATTTGATTTTTGACTTGTTCTTTTACTTGTCATCCGTCCTTAGGTGTTTACAGATATACCTAGACTTGTACAGACACGTAGACTCTAAGCAGGAGGACGCCATCTTATGCAAGGATCGCCGGTAGCTGCTTCAATCTTTGATGCGAAGGATGGATGCTCTTGAACGGAAAGACTTTAAGAGTTGAGCTTCTGAGAGGATATGTATCTGAAGACGCAGAAAACTAAACTCCGAAGATGCTGTTAATAATCAAAATAAAATGTGCCAACAATCTCCCCCATTTTGATAATTGACAAAATAGAGAGATAGCATCTTCAGGGAGTAGCTCCCCCGTAGGAAGACAGCTCCCCCGTAGGAAGACAGCTCCCCCTCAATACGTTTTTTCTCCCTTTGTCACTTAGTCAAAGATGGGAAATCAAATATTGTAAAAAAAATTGCAATAATGAGAACAAGAGTATAGACTAAACAGCATGTATTTATATATGAAAGTGATAGCGTAATACATACAAGATGTTCATTACTACAAAAGACAAATAAAACGACTCTCCCCACGAGAGTCTAATATCAAGAGATAAACATAACCCAAGTCCCCGAAGGACTGCAAAGTACTAGGATCAACCACACAAAGGTCCCCGAAGGACCGCAAAAGACAGAATTATAAACAAACAAACACACATAACCAAACCACACATTATTCTAGACCATCACCCAAAAGGAAGACACCCCTACTCGTCCGTCGGATCATCACCACCATCCTGAGCTTGCTGAAAGGCACCATAGGGATCAATGCCGTCCGGGTACATGAACCCATAGGCATTGGGATCAGAGAAGCGCGAACCTTGGTACATAGGATCTTGGAGATTGAGATCCAGATACATGTCCTGGTCTTGTATGGTACGCTGGATAAAGTAAGCTTGATTATGAAAGCGGGCTTGAATCAGATTCCCAAGGCCACGAGTATGAGCCCTCATCTGTTCCTCTGCCTGGGCCATGCGCATGTCGAAGTGCTGCTGAGTCAGCGGTATGTATCGGCCAGAAGCAGGAGGAGTAGATGTGGGAGCAGCAGGAGTGGATACCGGTTGCTCTTGGGAAGACGAGGCACGTGAAGTAGAGGTGCCACTAAGGGAACGGAAGACAGCAAGATAGGAGGGGACGCCATCCGATGAGCAAAGAGATAGGTCAACTATCGGGCTTCCAGAAGGAGAGTGATAAGGGAGCCGTAGTAGAGGTTCTGCTTTCCCGCGGGCATGACACGCCGGAAGAGCAGAAGGAGAGTCTTCGGGAAGGAGAAGGGCTTCCGGGCATAGAGATAATACATGCAGACGAGGGCATTCCCGGTAATGGCGTCGTAGTTTCCGCCCTTAGGAAATAGTGTTTGGCACTCTATGCTATGGAGCTCGTAGTAAAACGGCTCCAGCTGTGCTGAGAGGGCCGGAATGGCAGGAGGGTTGGGGCCCTTGCAGATGATACGGCAGAACTCGTCGAAGGGTGACACCGCCGAGGAGTGAAGAGCAGCCAATGATGGCAAGGCTTCCCCTTTGTCCGGGATACCGAGGATGTGCCCGATGTCCTGAGACTTGAGACGAAAGTGACGGTCATTTACCATGGACTGAATGGCGGGGTGGTCGTCATCCGGGACCAAGTTGCAATAGAATAGACGGACGGCAGCGGGGTAGACGGGTATTTGGCGCCGAAGGAGAGAGGAGAGGCCGGCCTCGTCAAATAAGGAGACGTGACCGGGGAAGAGGTTCCAATTTATCGCCCGTCCCTTGAAAACATTATGATGAATGAAGTGTTGGAACCATAGCTCGGCCGCCAAGGAATTGGTAAAGACCCGTTGGTCATACCCGTGAGGTTGCGCCACCGGGATGAAGTGGTTGAAGAAGGAGGAGGAGGAGTGGAAATGCTTCGGATTCGCCATGGAAGAAGATTGTAGGGTTTTGGAGAGGATGATAGAGGAGTAGGGAGAAGAGATAGAAAAGAAGGGGTTTTAATAGAGTAGGGAGATGAAAGGATAAATTGGAATTTGAAGGGGGTTTGGAAACGAATGTAGGGGGAGTAAAGAGGGGATGTGAAAGGTTGGTGGTTGGAAATAAGGAAGGTGGAGGAGGAAAAAGGAGGATTTGAAGAGATGGATAATAAATGGATGGGAGGTTAAGAAGTTGAAAGATGAGGGAGTAATTAATAGTGAAGAGATTGATGTGAGGGGAATTTAATGAGGGTGAGAGAATAAAGGGAGAAGAAATAAAGGTGGGCCCAGAAGAGGATTTGAAATCCTGTCCGCCTCTATCCGGCATACCGGCGGTATGCCGACGTGTACCGACGGTATGTCGAGTTTCGAAACAGAACCTAATTCTGAATCGAAAAACGGTATGCCGCCGGGATACCGCTGTATACCGTCGGTGTGCCGGCCGAGAGGGATTATAGATCAAAAGATAAAATACCTAATTCATGGCAAAGGAAGGTGAAGCGATCTTCCGGGAGCGGTTTGGTGAAAATATCGGCTAATTGATAGGTAGTATCAATAAATTCAAGACGAATATCTCCCTTTTGTTGATGGTCACGAAGAAAATGGTGTCTAATTTCAATGTGCTTCGTGCGTGAGTGACAAATCGGGTTTTTCGTGAGATTGATTGAGCTAGTGTTATCACATTTGATAGGGGTGCAAGAATAAGAAATGCCATAATCTAAAAGTGTTTGTAACATCCAAAGAATTTGTGCACAACAACAACCAGCCGCAATATACTCTGCCTCAGTGGTTGAAAGAGCAACAGAATTTTGCTTCTTACTAAACCACGATACCAAGGACTTCCCGAGGATTTGACATGTGCCACTAGTGCTTTTTCGGTCAATCTTGCATCCGGCAAAATCCGCATCCGAAAAGCCGTAAAGCTCAAAGGATGAGGATTTCGGATACCAAAGACCCATGTTAATGGTGCCTTTGAGATAACGAAAAATGCGCTTAACGGCACATAAGTGTGATTCCTTTGGATTGGCTTGATATCGTGCACACAAGCAAACACTAAACATGATATCAGGACGGCTAGCAGTTAAATAAAGTAAGCTACCGATCATACCTCTATACTTACGAATGTCGACCGATGTGCCATCTTCATCATTGTCAAGCTTTGTCATTGTGGCCATAGGAGTCCTCATTGATTTGGATGAGTCGAGGTCGAAGCACTTGAGGAGGTCCTTTGTATATTTTGCTTGATTTATGAAGGTTCCTTTGGGTCCTTGTTTGATTTGTAAACCCAAGAAGAAGGAAAGTTCACCCATCATACTCATTTCAAACTCTTCATGCATAACTTTAGCAAATTCTACACAAAGTGTGTTGTTAGTAGAACCAAAAATAATATCATCGACATAAATTTGAACCAATAAGAGAGTGCCATTATAGGATTTAATAAAAAGTGTTGTGTCAACTTTCCCCTTTAAAAAATTGTGAGAAACAAGAAAAGAGCTAAGGCGCTCATACCAAGCACGGGGAGCTTGTTTGAGGCCATAAAAAGGCTTTGTGGAGTTTGAACACGTGATTAGGAAATTGAAAATCTTCAAAGCCGGGAGGTTGTTTAACATAAACTTCCTCTTTAATAATACCATTTAGAAAAGCACTCTTAACATCCATTTGAAATAGCTTAAAGTCATTAAAACAAGCAAAAGCACAAAGCATACGAATGGATTCAAGACATGCAACCGGAGCATAGGTTTCGTCGTAGTCAATGCCTTCCTCTTGGTTATAGCCTTGAGCAACCAATCGGGCTTTGTTACGAGTCACTAACCCATCTTCATTAAGTTTGTTACGAAACACCCATTTTGTTCCAATAATGGGATGATTGCTAGGTTTTGGGACAAGTTCCCAAACCTTGCTTCGCTCAAATTGATTTAGCTCCTCTTGCATAGCTATCATCCAAAACTCATCAAGGAAAGCATCATTGACATTTTTAGGCTCTATTTGAGAGATAAAAGCCACATTTGCACAAAGATCACGAGTGGCGGATCTTGTGCTAACACTGGAGGAAGGATCCCCAATGATAAGCTCCTTAGGATGATTGGTGACAAATCTTCATTCTTTTGGGAGATCCTTTTAAGGAGGCTCGAGAGGAGGAGACTCTTTTGATGGGGTCACAACTTCATTGTTAGATGAAGAAGGACGATCCTCAATAGAGGAGTTCTCCATCCCAAACGAGATGTCATCAATATCCTCGGAAGAGGAGAATGTAGAAGAGTTGAGTTCATTAAAAGAGACATTGATTGACACTTCGACAACAAGACTTCTTTTGTTAAAAACACGAAAACCTTTACTATGAGTAGAGTATCCAAGGAATATTCCTTCATAGGCTTTTTCTTCAAACTTGCCTAGGTTATCCTTGGTATTCAAAATAAAACAATTGCAACCAAAAACTTTGAAATATTCAATAGAGGGAATTTTGTCAAACCAATGCTCATAAGGAGTCTTCTTAGAAATAGGTCTAATCAAGACCCTATTAATAACATGACATGCCGTATTAACGGCTTTCGCCCAAAAATATTGGGGGAGCTTATATTGGTTTAACATAACCCGGGCCATATCGCCAAGGGTTCTATTCTTTCTCTCCACAATACCATTTTGTTGGAGAGTCCGGGGACAAGCAAAATCATGTCCAAAACCATTCTTTTCACAAAATCTTTTGAGATCAGTATTATCAAATTCTCCTCCACGATCACTTCTAATTTTGTTAATAGAAAAACCTTTCTCATTTTGAACACGTTTACAAAAGGCAACAAATTCACGAAAAGTATCACTTTTGCAAGCAAGAAAAATGACCCAAGTAAATTTTGAAAAATCATCAACTAAAACAAAAGCATAAAGCTTCCCTCCAAGGCTAGCAACTCTACTAGGCCCAAAAAGATCCAAATGGATAAGTTGAAGGGTCTAGAAGTACTCACAGAGTTGATTGATTTGAAGGAAGACTTCGTTAACTTACTCTTCTCGCATTCTTCACATACCATATCCTTTTTGAATGGGATACTTGGGAGTCCTCTTACGAGCTTCTTGGTAGCAAGGCGAGAGATGGTATCCATGTTGGCGTGTCCAAGCCTTATGTGCCAAAGCCAACTCTCATTATTGTTAGCAACTAAGCACCTGTCATTGTTAGTATCTTCAACAAGATATAAAACATAGATATTGTTTTCTCTAATTCCTTCATAAACAATAGATCCATTAGAACTATCGGTAATGAAGCATTTGAGCTTAACAAACTTAATATCATAACCATTATCGGTAAGATGACTAATACTAAGAAGATTGTGTTTAAGATTAGTAACAAGACACACATTCTTAATACAAGGATAAGGAGGGGAACCTATATTACCATTCCCTATAATGTGACCTTTGAGATTGTTACCAAAAGAGACGTGTCCTCCCTTCTTCATCGATAGCGTTGTAAATAATGAAGCATCCCCGGTCATGTGCCGTGAACAACCGCTATCGAGAATCCACTTGCTTCTAGCATGAGAAGGACTTTTCACCTACAACATAAGTTGAAGATGAACATTTTGGTACCCATGATCTTATGGGGCCTTGAGGGTTAGTTTTAGGAACCCACATAAAAACTTTTTTGTCAACAAGTTTTCTTGTATGACAATAATTGGTCGTATGTCTATGCAAGCCACAGTAATTGCAAATCATAAAGGATTTAGAAGAAGATATGTGAGAATCATGCATATGTGAAACTCTAGTGTGAGGAGCTCTAGCATTAGTATTGTGATGATGATAATAAAAAGCATGGTGCGAAGTGTTTTTCCTAACAAAAGGTCCTTTCCTTGTGTTAGGAAAGGATTTGTGAGTAGTGTTCATGTAAGAAGTATGCCTAGCATTGTGATGAGTGTGGAGATGTCTAGGAGCATGCATGTGAGTAGTGTCCTTATTACCAAATTTCTTACACTGAATAAGAAGATCATTATACTTAATAGAAGTGTCATATTCTCTTCTATTAGCATCTTGAACTTTGTGCATAGCAAACTCATAAGAGCTTCTCATGGATTGAATCTCATCATCCTTTTTCTTGATGGTGTCAAGAGATTCTTGAAATTTGAGTCGCAAAGACTCTATTTCATCCGTGTCAGAAGCAGGAGATTTTTCCTTCACATCAATAATGATGCTTGAGAGTCTCTCTACTTCGAGTTGAAGAGCCTCAACCTCCTTAAGAGATTTCTTGTATTTATTTCGAACAACTTTGTGTTCTTTATACAATTTAAGAATGGCTTTCTCCAAATCATCATAGGTAAGAGTGTTTAAGGAGAGATCATCAAGTACCTCATCGGTTGCCATGAGACAGACGTTGGCATTGTGTTTGCACTCCTTGTCGTTGTCGGAGTCGCTTGCGTCACTTTCACACCAAATGCTTGTGTTGGCGAACTTTCTGGAGGACGAACTTTCTGGAGGACGAACTTCCCTTGCTAGGCTTCTCGTACTTGCTTGAGTCTTTTCTTATCATCGGACAATCCCTCTTGATGTGTCCGGGTCTTCTGCATTGATAGCACGTCGGATCTTCTTCATTGTCCCTTCTGAAGTGGTTGGCCTTGTTGAATTTTAGGAACTTTCGGAAGTGCTTAGCTGTGAGAGCTATTTCTTTATCGTCGTCCGACTCATTGTCGTCGGAGCTATCCTTGGAGTAGGACTTTGTTGCTTTGAGAGCATGAGTCTTCTCCTTCTCTTTGGTCTTCTCCTTCTCCTTCTCTTGTGTGGAGGATTTCTCTTGATCCTTCATATCGAGCTCGTGAGTCATTAGCTTACCCATGAGGGTCTCAAGGTTCATGACTGTTAGATCGTTCCCCTCAATAACTGCGGTAGCTTTAGGACTCCAAGCTTTCGTCAATCCTCTAAGAATTTTTCTTATCTTTTCATGAGCAGGATATTCCTTTCTAAGAGAAGAGAGAGGGTTAATAATGTCACCAAAATGAGTAAACATACAAGTAATAGATTCATCATGCTTTATTTTAAAGGACTCATATTCTTGCGTGAGTCTACTAATCGTGGATTCCTTCACTTGTGAAGTTCCCTCGTGTGTGACTTCAAGTAACTTCCAAATCTCATTGGAAGTCTTGCAAGTAGAGATTCGGTTGAATTCACTACTGTCGAGAGCACAGTAAAGAGCATTCATTGCCTTGGCATCTCGACTCGCAAGCTTCTTGGTGTTTTCAGTAAGTGTGTCCCGAAGGGTGTCAGAAGCAATATCCTCAATAGCTCTGGAAGGAGTAGGAAGACCATTTATCACGCAATCCCTTAAATCGAAATCTATGGACTTTAGATAAATGCTCATCCTAATCTTCTAGTAGTTATAGTTGGTTCCATCAAATAGGGGAGGCCTATTTGTGGAGTGTCCTTCATTATGGAAGGTGTTGATACTAGGATTAGAGGCCATGGATCACTCAAAGGGTGTAAATCCAAATCAAGAGAACAAAGCTCTGATACCAATTGTAGAACCCTAGAGGGGGGTGAATAGGGAAATAAAATAAACTAGTACAGCAGAAGCAATATATAACAAATAAAAGTAAAGAGAGAGAAGATCAAACACAAATATGTATCCTGGTATCCTCGCTTGAGGCAATCCAGTCCCGGAACTCTCTCCGACTTAAATCCACTATTTAGTTAAATAGTACACACGAGTTTGGATCCGAAGAACTCGCCAACTTCAACACGAGTTTGGATCCGAAGACTCGCCAACTTCAACACACGAGTTTTCTTACGAAGGCTCGCCAACTTCAAACAAATGAGAAGAGAAACTTGTTGATCTTCTAACACGTGAAGATCGAAATTTACAACTCTTAAATACTCTATCACTTTGGGAGAGGATGACAATGAAAAGCTTGAAGAGTATTAATGGTGGAGCTCTTGGTTGTTGGAAAATTTATGGCTAGAGTTGGTAAAGTCCTCAAGAGAGAGAGGGCTTTCTTTTATAGAGAAACCAAGAGTTGGAGGCATTTAATGCTTCTGAATACAGGCAGACCGGCATGCCGTCGGTATGCAGCAGCATGCCGTCGGTATGCCGGCCAAATAGTAACGGTCATATTAATGACCGTTTGAGAGCATTAAATGCGGCCATTAATGCTAGTCAGAGCAATTCAAAAACCAAATATTTAAAACTCGGTATACCGCCGGTATGGAGAGCCGGGTATGCCGACAATTTGTCACAGCAAGTTTTGGGTTGCTAAAAAGGTATACCGTCGGTATGCCGGAGCATGCCGTCGGTATGCCGACAATTTGTCACAGCAACTTTTGGGTTGCTAAAAACGGTATACCGTCGGTATGCCGGAGCATGCCGTCGGTATGCCGACAATTTGTCACAGCAACTTTTGGGGCTAAAAACGGTATACCGTCGGTATGCCGAGCATGCCGTCGGTATGCCGACAATTTGTCACAGCAACTTTCTGGACACAAAAATCGGTATACCGCCGGTATGCCGAAGCATGCGCCGGTATGCCAACAATTTGTCACAGCAACTTTCTAGGCTCTAAAAACGGTATACCGCCGGTATGCCGAAGCATGCCACCGGTATGCTGCTCTGTAGGTATTTGATTTTGACTTGTT